>CM033726.1:8081621-8559887 GCA_019671005.1 Hibiscus mutabilis | reverse complement strand
AATAATTAGATATGCTGTTTTGGTGAAAAAAACTCCTTGCAGTGAGTAGATGTTGAAACATTTCATGTCATTCTAAACTCTAGTTTTAGTTTATTTATTTATTTTACATATATCATGCTAGAAGTATTTAATAGTTTTGGTTCTTATATTCTTGTTTGATTTTGGATATCCCTATAAAGGATATATATATTTACTAAGAGCTTTTCTTTTGCCTGAGTAAGACATGCAGTGTACAATATCTTAGAATAGTCTTACTTGGTGATTTGATGTTTTTTATTTATTTTCTAAATAGTATGATCCCTCCTAAATCAATTGGGCATTATCATTAATGACAAGTATCATTTTCTTAAGGCTTTATTTTTGTTTTAAGGCATGTGATGAATATTGGACGTCTAAAAGTTGAAACAGCCTTATTCTTAATATGACACTTCTGAAGCCTGTTAAGGAAGGACCTGAAATATTGTTGGGATGTTACTGTGGAAACTTTCCATGCTTTTCCATTTTTTTGAATGGTTCTATAACCTTTTTTGTCACTTGGCTAAGACAATGCCTTGACCTAAATTAGTTATAATATTAGAGGTTTTTGATAGTTCCACTGAAGTAGTGTTTGAGGGAGTGACCAAGACAAAAGAAAAGAGAGGCAAAAAGAAAATCAGCAATGCTTTGACTTCACTTTTCTCCTTGATTATCTTGATTTTCTTTTTTCATTGTCCCTTGTAAATACCTTTAAATGACATTGATGACTTTTGTGTTTCATATTAATCTCTTGTACTATTTGCATGTTCATTGTTGTATATTTGGTTGTGGGGAATTGCTAATAACTCTTGAATGGTCAAAATATACAGGGAGGTTTATCTGGCCTTAGACAAGGTCAGCCAGTGTTCATCACCAAATTGGAAGTATGTTCTCAAACATCTGATGATAATTTTGCTTCAAATATACCACATTTTCATTTTTGGTACTTTTATGAATAGCTTGCCTCTGCATTAACCACACATCTGACATTGGAGCTATTTCATTTCCAATCTCTAATTTGATGTGTAAAGCTTTTACTTTAAATATTTTTTTCAGGGTTATCGGAGTGCCTCAGCTTCTGAGACGTAAGTCTGTTTTAATTTGTGTAGCTTGTGAATTTTTTTTTGGTCTCTGAGGAAATAATAATTGATAAAAATGCTTTCATTCTGTTTCTTTTAGTGGTGACCTTGCTTTTGTTGCGTGGTTTTTGTTCTTACATTAACATACTCATATTTTTTGCATACATTTAATGCCAATCTAGCTATAGAACCTGAGGATTTTAGTTTTTGTTGTCAGACTTGCAGCACACTGGCCACAAACCATGCAAATTGTTCGTCTTATATCCCAGGATCACATGAATAACAAGTAAGTAGTTGTTGGTGAAAATATTTTCCACCTTCAGTTTTCTCATTAACTTTGTTTTGTTTAACATCAGGCAATATGTTGGGAAGGCGGATTTTTTAGTTTTCAGGGCAATGAATCAGCATGGATTTCTCGGACAGCTACAAGAGAAGAAGCTTGTAAGTGGTTGTAGGATAAATTTTCCTTTGAAGCAATGAAGAATTTAGATTTGAATTTCTTCCAAGACTCTTGTAGACCCTCCCATAAGGAAATTTATGCTCAGATTCTTCTTGGGACTTGATAAAATTGTATAGCATCTCTTTTAGTGTTTCTAGGAACCATGTTGAGTTTTAAATTTCTGAAAATTTTATCCTATCAACCATTTGCAAATGTGACATTATGGAATCATCACTGCTGTATTATTCTGACACAATTTCATGCTTTCAATTCCCACAGTGTGCTGTAATCCAATTGCCATCACAGACGTTGCTGCTTTCAGTTTCTGATAAAGCTTGCCGCTTGATAGGAATGCTTTTCCCCGGGGTGAGAAATCTGATTTTTGTGTCCAAACTTTAGTTGGTTGTGTGTGTTTTATTAGTATAATTATTATATCCAGGTGTTAGTTCTAACCTTCACAGTTCCACCTTAACCCTAACATTTAGGAGTTAATAAAAACATACCATTAATCCCAACTACACTGTTGGAACACTCTATCAGCCCACCACCTTGTCTAGACAAACCAAAGAAGATAAATAAATGGAAAAAAAGTTTGTTTAAAAAAAAACTATAAATTAGATGAATAGCCTGTGCTTTCAACTCCATTTGCTTCTTGTTTTTGCTATTACCTTTTTACCTTAGCTTCTAAGAAAGATGCTAAAATACGAAAATGAAACTGGATTAACAAATTACCAATCCTAACGTCATCATTATTTTTAGATTTCCCCAAAAAGTTGCAATTTTAGTTTGTACTTGTCCAAAAGTATTACTTGCTTTTTGTAACAAAATTTAAAGACAATAAAGAAGATCAGGCAGCAAATGGAATTGTAAAATATTCTTTCATTGTCCACTTAACTAGAACTTTTCATTTTATTTGAACTAAGATCTTTATGGAATTCAGGAAGTGGTTTACTTTTTAACAAGACAGCAGCAAATGCAACAAATTGTACAGCTCCCGTATTTACAACAGCAGCAGCAACCGCAACTCCCGCATTTGCTACAACAACAGCAACAACAGCTCCCTCAGCTGCAACAACAACAGCAGCAGCTCTCCCAGATGGAACAACAACCGCAGTTGCCCCAGCTGCAGCAGCCGCAGCAACAACAAATGGTTGGATCAGGAATGGGTTCAGGTTATGTCCAAGGTTCAGGCCGGTCACAATTAGTTCCTCAAGGGCAGGTTTCATCACAGGCCCCATCTAACATGCCTGGAGGAGGCTTTATGAGTTAATCAGCCACACTTTGGAATTTTCTGACTTATTATACTGTTATCTTGGTAAATAAATCAATAGCAAGAAACTAGTTAGGAGAACATCATGATTCATCTGATATTGAAGCTTGTCTAGCTAGATCTCTAACTACTTGAACAAATGGATGAGTCGATGTATGAAATCCAACATGAAGTTGCCACAGATTTCTAACATTGCTGAGCAGAGGATGGAGTTGCCAATGTACTGATATCTTTCGAAAGCGATCGTTGCAGCTACTGCCTAGAGAAGCCAATACAGAGACACTAGGTAAATGTCCAAACTACAGATCGAATGTTGATTGTGCATCTTTTCCCGTCCCTGTAAGGAACGACATAAATGTGTGATCACCTTGGTTACTCCGTTGCTTGCCGGTTCTCTGGTTAATGTGGATATATGTTGAGAACTTCCAACTAGTATTAATATTAGCTGTAATTCCTCAGTTTTTGCAATTTATGGTTGGGTGCAATTGTTGATCATTGAAATTTCCATCTTGGCACGCGGTTATTTTGGGTGTTGACATTATGAATAGAACAAAAGTTAAATTAAAAAGATTTTTTTTTATAATAGATTTCTACATTATCCAATTTAGATTAATCTATCTGTAGGTTAAATTTGGTGAATATAAAGAAGAAAAAAAAAGCAACTGTGGAACTTGGTACTATTAGGATAGATCGTAAATGTTACAATTTACCACCCCAAGACAGAATAAATAAACAGGAAAAACTCTAATAATTTTTTTTATTAAAACCATGTCAAATTTCTGGTAACCAAAAGGATTGCATACCGAGAAAAAATATTTAGTTGATAAGAAAAATATAGTTTTGACTTTGACATGTTAATTAAACTTGAGATATTGTTTTAAGTAATTCGAACATCTAGCTGTGCCCAACAAGCAGGTAAGCTAATAGGAGACTTAACTACCAAGGTATTTCTCCATGAAACACCAAGATTCTAAAACCAGTCCTGGTGTTTACTGAGTGAAGGTTTAATGATACGTCTTTTAATTTTTTGATAATTGTCCTTTAATTCAAGTTTGGTTCCGAGGAATGAAAAACGTATATCATTTTTATAAATAATTAAAAATATATTATTTTAAAATAATACTACCATTTTTTTATAATCTTAAGATAGTATTTGTTCATGCTTTTTTTAACTCTTCAATGATACACATACTTTATAAAACAAAATTGCTTGAACCCACCTAAAATGAACATCATCTTCTTTTCCTCAATACAGGAACGAAACTATTGAGGGAGCGGAAAGGGGACATGCCCCATCCCAAATTTTTTAATCTTTGTTATATATATATTTTTAAAAATGAACTAATTATAAATTTGTCTCCCATCTTTCAAATATTTATATTTGCCCCTTAACCGAAAATCATAATTCAATTTAGGCTAAAAATACATCAAATTAAACTTTAAGTGAACTTTACGTATGATATTTGGATAAAAATCTTTTGTCCCCTTTTGTGCCCTAACATTAAAAAATTAAATTATAAATCATGACCTTAAATTCTAAATCCTAAACCTTAAATATTGCCTCCTAAAATATACAACCTAGGCTTAATATTATAAAGGGAAAACAACATATTTAGTATCTCAACTATGCCCGCATTTTTGTTTTGGTACCCCAACTATTATTTTTGGCAAAATAGTATCTAATATTACTTTTTTATTCTATTTTGGTACCCAGTATTTAAAAACTAATAGAAATAGTGACGTGGCTTGGGTTAATAGCAATTTTAGTCCAAAACTTATACAATATATCAAATTAGTCTAAAATTATATCAATTTAAACATTATTTTAATTTTTGGATTAAAATTGTAAATTCCTCATTTTTCTTCTTCCAGTCGAACATAATTTTTAATTTTACCCCCAAAATTAAGATGACTTTAAATTGATGGAGTTTGGACTGAATTGGTCATACACATAAGTATTTTGGACTAAAATTGTGATTATACCAAGCCACGTCATAACATCTGTAGTTTTTAACGGACGAGGTACCAAAAGAAAACAAAAACGTAATGTTAGGTACCATTTTACCAAAAATAATAGTTGGGGTACCAAAATTGTAACACGAGCATAGCTGGGGTACTAAATATGTACTTTTCCCTTTTATAAACTCTAACTCTAAATTCTAATCTTAAACCTTAAATTTATTTTTGTTAATAATAGAACATAAATTCAGGCGCGGAAAAGGGGCAAATGATTCTTACCCATGATATTTACCCTCCAATTTGAATTGAAAGTAGGGATGGGCACTGGTCGGGTAGGGTTGAGTTTTTGGCCCACCCGAACCTGACCCGAAAAATAATTATCCTATATTCGACCTGACCTGAAATTTATATACCTAAACCCGACCCCGACCCAACCTATTAAAAAAATTTAATTTTAGGGACTTAATTGTAAAAAAATAATTTTAGGGACTTAATTGTAAAAAATAATTTTAAAGACCAAATCGTAAATAAAAACTTCAATTTAAGGACCTCATTATAAAAATATATATAAAGAAGAGTATTATTATAAATATTCTTAAAAAATATAAGAAAAAATTGCACTATTAATCCAGGGAGGGTCAGGTCAATTTTTTACCCTAAACTCGAACCAACATAAACCTAAATTTAAAAAAAAAATCCGACCCGATTGGGCTGGGTCGGGCAAAATGCCCATATTGAAAGATAAAAGGCCAAATCTGGTGAAAAGTCCGTAATATCCTCCGAGTCCTACCAGTACCATTGCCCCATATCTCTTATCCTATCTCCTCTAGTAAGACTAGTACTGTCACAAAACTCTCTCCCATCCTGCCATAGAAAATGTTGTCCATGGCAACTCAATCCACCGTAAACACTACTTTCACTTTGCATTCTTTCCGTCATCGGAAATCCTCCGGCACCGCCATTTGCTATACGAAAAACCCTAGTTTGAAGAAAAGAACGGCACACACCTTCAAAGCCCAAAGACTAACTGCTTCAGCGGCCGCAGAAGCACTCACAGCGGAAACATCCTCAGAGACCGAAGCACCATCCATCACAACCCCTCAAAAATCTGAGGTGGCGGTGAAGCAAGTCGGAAAACCCAGGCTGGTTCTGAAATTCATATGGATGGAGAAGAACATCGGGCTGGCTCTTGATCAAGTCATACCTGGCCACGGCACTGTTCCTCTGAGTCCCTATTTCTTTTGGCCTAGGAAAGATGCCTGGGAAGAGCTCAAGGCCACTCTAGAAAGCAAGCCCTGGATTTCTCAGAAGAAGATGATTATTCTTCTGAATCAGGCCACCGATATCATCAATCTCTGGCAGCAAAGTGGTGGCAACCTTTCCCAGAGCTAGATATGCTATCTTCTTCTTAATTCATTTTTGTTTTTAATTATCAATGCTGAATGGCCTTGGTTGATCAACTGAATTTGAGAATTGTTTGGATTTGAATCTCTTGGTTTTTGTCGAAAACGAACAGTGCTGAATTGTTATTGTCCTTATTTTAGTACTTCTCTTAAATATTTTGCTTCACAGAATGTTTCAACAAGTTTACATCTCATGAAAATGAACAAAAATTATGAAAAATGAAAAACAAACTTATAGACCCGCCTGCTGCTATAATGCAACTCGCCAAAACTTAAAAATGAATTTAGCATACTGATGGCTGATGCTCCTCAGTACCCACGCAACTGGCTAGTAAAAGGTCTTTTGCCTTTCGTCCTGGTACTTCGACTGACGTGTTCGGAGGGGTTTTCAGGTCCAGTCTCCAGCTTCAGGCCAGCACGAAGGCTTGCAGGGACTTTCTTATTAGATGAGTTCTGAAACATCAGTCCAGTGTTTTCCGAGTGCTTGTCGTCCTTGCCTTTAAGCTTCCTTGTGTTTGTGTCAAAACTGGAACCATAGGAATCATGGTTATCATCATCACTCTCATGAATAACTACTTCCTTTTCCAATAGCTTGATTGGGTCGACTTCATCCAAGGACATTGTTCTAATGTCCAGGTTTCCTTCTGATGATTCTTTACTTGAAGGACTCGATATCTTGATTCCCGAGGTCTTCGTGCTCTGATTTAAGTCCTCTGCTTGACTGCTTTGATGAGTTTCTTTACCTTTAGGACTAGGTTCATGAATGTCAAACACTCTTTTTCTTTGATGATCAGGACTGTTGTGATCTTCAGGATCATGGAAATCTGACCGGGAGAGTTCCACTGCTGCTCTTGCTGCTGCTGCCGCATGCGCAGCCGACTTAAAGGCTGCTTGAGCAGCTTCAGCTACATCCTTGTACTTTTTCCTTGCTTTTGGTGAATCGGAGAAGTCGTCATCATCTCCTAGGCCTGCATGGTTGGTTGCCTTACCTAATGTGTCTAGCTTGGGCTGGCTATGATTCTTGGCTCCATCCGAATTTTCCTGTATTCATAAAATCATTATTCATTAGCAAGTTATGGGTTATCTCTGTAAGATTAACATGAAGCGATTTTTTTTTAAACCGTCTTGATTGTTATAGTAAGCTGCCTACATCAGTAGCGGAAACAGAGGTTTCATGGAGTTGTAAGACAATGCCATTCTCGGCAGCGATCTCATTGAGCACATTCCGTCTTCTCTGCAAGTCCGGTTGTCTGGTTGACAGATTATGTTATACCATACTGCACAACTCTACTAAAAGGTTTACCAAACAGATCCAAATAAAGATGTACCGTAGTGTTCACTCCATAATTGTTGCGCAACTCAATGGCACGAGCAGCGAATTCTTTTCCATAGCGAGACACGAAGATTGCGTGAATCTCTTGAAGCTCGGAAAAATCTCCGCACCTTGAAGATGCAAAGAGCAAGTCAGACATTGCCTCCTTGAGCTCATCAGGGAAATCTCTGCAAATCAAATATAAAACTCAGTTTATTTAGGGGTGTTAAAAAATACCCGACCCACGTATATGGAAGAAGCCTACCTCTCTTGCTCAATGAGATGGACTCTTTCAATAAGGAGATTACAATACCCTTCCAGGATACCAAACACGTCCAACATATTTTGTTCCTTCACCACCTGCTCAACCTGTCCAAGGAAACCTCCCAATTTTAGCTCCAAAACACAGAAAACCAACACACAGGAACATTTACAAAACAGTTTACTTAGAGTACTTACTCTAAGAAGAGCCCGGTCATGGTGGCCGAGTTGAAGGAGCTGCACAACATCGGAACAAGCGAGGTTGCAGCGAGCCTCACGCTTGTTCTTGAAAACGGAAAGACGGGAAATGGCAACACTGGTAACTGATTTGAACTTGGAGGGCTTGAAGCCTCTTCCGAGCAAGGCGTCAAGCTTCTTCCCCATATGCCGAGTTTGCACCTCGGAGACGATGAACGATGAGGCTAGGCTTAATGTTGCTTGTGCCTTTTATGTGTTGTGCTAAGCAAGGGATGATGGAAATACAGCAAGCTGCATATTATGGGGATTGACTGCGTACGTGTTTTCTTTTCTTTGATCCTAAGAATTTAATTATGATAGTAATACACTAATGGGAAAACCAAATAAAGAAAAGGGAAGGCCAAAACGCGGTTACTTGAGGCAACAATTTCCACGAAGGGAAGTGAACGCTGCCTGGAAATTGACATCAACTCCCGTTTTGCATGGAAAACAATGGCCAGACCTAGGGCTGAGCATGGTTAACCGCAAAATTGAAAACCGATCCGAACCAAGGCGTTTGAACGGTTTATGGTTCATAAGTTTACGAACCGTAGTTAACCGAATCGAACCGAATTGAACCGAATTTGATTTTTTATTAATTTATAGTTATTTTTATAATGTAAAAATAAGTATTTTATACTTACAATACTATAGATGCATTTTTTAATTATTATTTTGTACTTAAAAAAATAATTTTTTAATAAATATTTATGAAAAATACTTTAAAACTCTAACTTTTAATGTTTAAAAGTCATCGAATAAAGTTATTTTGTCAAAATAAAATACAAAATTTCAAAAACTAATGTTAATATGAAAAAACCGAAAACCGATGGTTACTAAAATAGCTTACTGAATTAAACCGAACCCGAATCATATACACCCCTAGCTAGACCCCCAAAAGGAAAAGAAAATATGGCTTACTATTTAGTATTTACCCATATTAAGATATAAACTTTTTAATAGGTTAAAGGAAATTACAAGGTATTATACGCATACCTTACGGACAAAACGATTGAACTCGAATTTCTTAGAATGAATATCATTCGTTTTTTGATTGAGACCACTTATTAGATTCTATTAAGATATAAGCTTTAAATAGTATTAAGAATTGGGTGGATGGGTGCAACTTGCAGGTGTTGCTCTATCGGTATTTATTTCCGTCAAGAATTTTTATCCCATAATTCGTTGTGGTATAAAATAAAAAACCATCCACTCCCCGTGACCCACAAGACTAATCCTCGTTATACATCTCTCACAACCCACTTTATATAATATATTTATAAATATCATTTAAATAAATATGAACCAATTTTAATAAAAATTATGAAATATTTGTCATTCGAACTCTCACCACATATGTGCAGTACTATCACCATTTTAAAAAATATGATAAGTCATCGCGCTCCTTTAATTGTTAAATTAAATTAAAATTTTAACACAAGTTAAAATAGAGAAATTGAAGGGGTAATAACTAAGAGTGTATTAAAATTAAATGAGAATTGAGAAAAAATGTGATTTCGTAAGTACTCTCATTTTCTTAAAAAAAATAACAGTGATTATGAGTTGAGTGTTGTCAAAATTATTTTTTTAAAAATATACTTAACAATTATAAGAAATCGACGCTTCTTGGAATAATATGAAAAGTTGAAGGATAAATAGTATGAAAAAGAAAAGGAAAAAGAAAAAACTTTGATACACAGGCCGTGTAAACTTTAGTTTACACATACCTTTTAGTTTTAGGGGTTAGGGTCTTAGGTTTAGGGGTTTAGGTTGTAGGGTTTAAAATTCTAGGTTAGTGTGTTAGAATTTAGTGTATAGGGTTTAAAGTTTAGTGTTTAGCTTTTTAAGATTAGGGTTAAGAATTTAAGATTTAAGTTTTTATAGTGTAAATACACAGGCTTGTGTAAAATTAATTTTACACAACTTGTATATCAAAGTTTTGCCCAAAGAAAAATAAACATTATTATTGAATGCAAGGATTTGCTCCATTTACTTGTATGATTTAAACTCACATATTAAACAATATGACAGAAAAATTTCATTATTGTAGTATTTGATTTAAACTATTATTTACACAACTACTTTCAAATGTTTATTTATTATATTTATACACTTCACTTGAAAATTTTAAACAGAATTTTAATTATACATGCATACAATTAGTGTATGCTGATTGAATGAAGTAAGTGTCCTTTCTTCTTTGGCACCCCCAGTTGATATGTTTGGTCACCAGTCCAACGAGATCTTCTTAGAAATATAAAGATTATCAATGTAGGCGCGAAGCTTCGACATACCTTCTCATTTTCCTTTCCGCAGTATAATCTGCAAATATATAAAGATTACGATATGAGTGAATGAAAATATTTTTATTGAAAAAATATAATTTTTTGAAAATTGTTCGACAAATGATTATAGGTTGAGCGATAAAACTCGCCTGTTTCGTTGAGCTTCAGAAGAAGTTCATCCCTTGTTGGAAGAGTATACATTCCAGCGGAAACAGCAGTCCTGACGGCCCATGTGTGGTATGGTGCACACACTTGAGCATAAGCTGCTGAAGCTGCATTCTTCAATGAGTAATCACTGCAATTTGGAACCAAAATTTTTAAAAAATAACTATAATTTTCTGTTGAAATCGAGAGGGAAGGGCAAAACGTACTCGGATGACACGAATTCTTCGAATAAAGCGCGGATGAGGTCGAGGCCTTGTCTAACTCGACGCAGGTTACGCGAATGGCTTCCCGGTGTCTTCACCGTGTTGTTAGCAGCATCGAGATCAAGTACATTGTCTAAGGTGTCAAACCTCTTGGATGCTTCTACAAGATCATGTACCTGATCAAAACCAGTAATCATGTCATTACATATGATATTCAAAATGTTAATCGAATGTACCTCTTGGAGACTACCTAAACACATGACTCAAACTTCTACCAATGTACAAGGATAACGAAAATTTAATTATGTTCGTTTTAAAAAAAGAGCAATGAACCTTGGCGACGTACTCCAACTCGGCGAATTTAAAGGCGAGGCCTAGACAGCTGAAAAGAACCGAGACTAATGAACATGCTTCGCAGAACGTATCCAACGGAAGTTTCTGATCCTTGGTCTGAGACGCCAACAAATCCGAAAGCTCCTCGAACGCCTGCACGATATCGGACAAAGGCGTTTTAGTTGACATGGACATCTTGGATTGAGATTGATTGCAATCATCATTTGCTTCGTCCATGACTGGGATTGAATGCAAATGGTGAATTGAAATCGTCCAACATTTTGGGATTTCATCAAGAAGGGGAAGAGATAAAAGATGTAAAAAATGGTAAATTGAATAAGAGTTTTACGTGTCTGGGATTGATTCATATCCTTTCAGGCGTACAAGCGTGACAAGTGTTATGAGAAATATTTAGAGGTCGTACTAGAATCACGTTCTGCCACTGCCACTTTGTTATCAAGTTTGGAGATTTTTTTACTTTGGCAAATCCCAACGTATCCATTTGTGGACCTTCGGTTCCTCGTCGTTACTCGTTACTTTCATGATCGACCGATGGGGATGGCCATTCATTTTTGGCCCAAATGCTGGTAGATTCCCTGAAGGAGCTACCACCATTGGTTGAGAGAATTTGGGACGGCAATGTTCCTTGTGCCATCAATTTTCCATAATTTGAATTTCAAGACCCATATTTTCGTATAGTTATTGATAAAAGAGTGAAGACTTTGATACACATAATGGCAATGATTGAACAAGGATCAAGATTGTGTTCATTTTGTAGGCCAGTTAAGGAATCTTCTTCTCTTTTTTGGTTTCTCTTGCACGTCCCTAAACATGTTATTGTCTGGATGACTATCCTCGGTAGGCTGAGCACTAAGGATAAATTGCTGTTTCAGTTGATGGTCAATGTGTATACTGTGGCTTGGCTTTGGGGTCGAGGGACTACCTTTTCTTTGAGTGTCCTGATTCGAGGAGTATCTGGGAGAGGGTCCTTCTTTTGTGTAATTTGAGCAGATCAATGTTATCATGTAAACAGGAGCCGGCCTGGACAATTAAAATCTTGAAGAGGAAGTCTCTTATCCTTTTCATTCTCAAGATTGCTTGGAATGTGCTCATATTTACTGTGTTTGGGAAGAAAGGACCCATAGATACTGTAAATTCTTATCGGTGTATAGCTTGGGGTTACATTGAGTATATTGATATGTGTATAGTTGGGGAAGGGGAGACTCTAGAAGAAAGAAGGGAGAGTGCTCTTAGTAAGTCTATAACTCATGACCTAAGATAATATGAGGGAACAAAGATGAACAGCTTGGCCAACCAGTCAAATATACTTGCTCTACTTCGCAGCAGCTTTGGTGCTTTCCTTGAATAAATATACACAAACTTATCAAAAAAAAAAAATTGAAAGAAGGAAAACATAAGTTTCTAAATTTGTAACCTTTTACAAAATCCAATACTTGTAGTGGATTCTTCTTTCATTATTATTCTTTAGTTTACATGCTTAATTATAATTCAGAATCTCCTAAGTTGCTTCTCGACAGGTCTAAAACTAACAAGTACTGCCATTAACTATATAGTCCCATATGCAAATTAATTAAACCTTGCTTGCAAGTTCTACTCCAGCTTCTTCAGATTCACCGTCGACTTTCCGGTGGACTTGAATCGGTTTAAGAGTATACAGCTTGGCGCAGCAGATATAATAAATAAGATTGACCACTTGCAAGCCGGTGATCAGCCAGTAAAAATACTCCAGTTTTCCCTTGTTTAAATTGTTATCCGGTAGCCAGTTTGATCCGTCAGGTTTAGCACTAAATTTGTGGACTAAAGAAACCAGAAACGTGCTCACATAATTCCCAACCGCAATTGCAGTCCAGAACAAAGCAGTGGCACTGCTCCTCATGCTTTCCGGGGACTGATCGTAAAAGAACTCCAAGTGACCGATTGACATGAACGCCTCGGCTATTCCATGGAGACCGTACTGAGGCACGAGCCAAAAGACTGAGATGGGGATGATCGAATGAGGCTTGTCCTCGAGTCCATGTGCCAATGCTACTTGTTTACGCTTCACTTCAATGAAGACTGCTACAAGTGTGGCTAGTACCGAGATCACGAGCCCAATTCCCATTCGGTGCAAGAAGGTGATACCGCGGTCGAGCCCCGTGAATCTTCGAGCGAAGCGGATTAAAACGCGGTCGTATAAGGCTATGGTGGAGAGCATAGCGATCATGGTGAAGACGGACATTGAACCGGCGGGGATTTGGAAGGAGGGGGTGAGGTGCCTGTCCATGGTTCTGGCTTGCTGGAGGGAGAATGTGCCTTGCTGAGCATAGGCTGTGATGAGGAGGATTCCTGATGCCCAAATTGGCCCCATTCGGATCACGGATTTCAGTTCCTCCACTCGGTGAACCGTGTTTAGTCTCCATAGATTAGGAGCTTTTACATTATCTTCTTCGGTTACAATGGCTGCCTTGTCAAGAAATCTGCAACACACCACTCACCATATACATTAATCAATTAATTACTAGTAAATTTCAAACAATGTTGAGCTTTAATCATTTAAATCTCTTTTTGTTAACTATAACTTGATAGGGTCAATTTATAATAGAATTTTACAATACCAAGTCAGAATTAGTTCACTCATAAATCAAATCAAATAATAGTTAAAAAGACTTATATGAAAAATTAACTCCTAAACTATACCATTTGTTAGTTTTTACCCCTTAAACTATTTTTTTTGCTCAAAATAAGTATCTAAACTATTATTTCTGGTCACTTTAAGTATAGTAGTTATATAAATAAAAAATATTTTGGCCAATAAGATGTTGACACGTCATAGATTTTTTGATCAATAGATAATTTAGTGACTAGAAAAAAAAATGACATAGTTTAAGTACTTATTTTGATCAAAAAATAATTTAAGGACCTAAACAACCAAAATTAATTATAATTTAAATATTTATTTTGACAAAAATAATTTAAAAACTATAAACAAACAAAAAGACATAATTTATGGACTGTTTTTTATTTAAGCCTTATAAAAAAAAATTATAAGAACATGATGGATTGGCAACGAGAAATGTTCTAGGACAAATCATGATAAAATTGTCTAGGAATCTCCGACAACTGAACTCAGCAACCCACCACATTTAATCGTGTCAAGGACAAATCATGACAAAATTTTAGGGACCATATTCAAATAGTAATAAATTGGGTACCGTCTAATTATCCTACTATTAATTTAAAATTTGAAAGTTAGGATCGATTTTTTAATTTATTTAATCTCAAAATTAACAAGAATCTAAAAAATATTAAATAAAAAAAGAAAACATGTCCGACTTAACTTATCAATTTTTAAAATCAATAGGGATCTAAGAAGCATTTGAATTGAAAAAAAAATAGGAGATAAAATTTCATTTGATAGTTTCAAAATTAAAAAAAAATTAAGAGATTTAAGGTCCATTTGGTTCTAGAAAATATTTTCTATTTTTATTTTAAAAATAATTTTTAGTTTTAGTTTTTCAAAAACTAGAAAATACATTTGGTTAATAGAAATGAAAACTTGTTTTCAAAAATAAAAATAGTGAAAATGTGTTTGGTATCTAATTTTTTCAAAATAAAAAAATTAAACAGTTACTCATTAAATAATTAAATTTAAATATTATTATTAAAAAAAATATTATTAAATAAACAAAAATTTTAAAAATGTCATTAGAAGGATTTGAACTCGAGTTAAATAGAGTTAAAATTTAAAAACCATTGTTTTCATGTTTTCTACTTTTATAAAACATTTTCAATGAAGATGATAAAACCATCTTTTTAATATTTTTAAAATTTCACTCATTTTTATTTTTAATTTCTATTTTTTTTTAAATTTTACAACCAAATACATTTTCTTCTATGTTTTTCTATTTCTAAGGAAGATGAATGTAAATTATATTTTCTTGAACTAAACATACCCAATTTACTTAGTTTCAAAAGCAAGAGAAACAAAAGAAGGTGAGGGCTTGGTCCCTCCCACTGTACATGTGGTTGGGTCCTTGATCATGCTCCTCTTTGTCTGTGTGAGGTCTCAAAATTCATTGCCCTGTTACCGGAAGCGGAGGGCTGATATGTTTTCATTGTTTTGGCCGACCTACTGCCGGTTGTAGTTGACTGTTGAACTAATGGGTTAATAAAATAAACGTGCACTCGGTGGGATTTGATTTTTATGGGCACTGCTGCTGGATGGGTTTGGGTACTGACATTTAGAAAGAGTTTTTGTTTCATTGTCATAAAATGCAAGTGTATGTGTATGGTGTTTGTTTGCTGGTCAGATCTGAGGTTGTGGGTGTTGCCGTGTGGTCCTACTCCGGTGTGGTCCTACTCCCAATTATTGAACCATACTCCTTCACAGGTTACTCATCTTATCCTCTGCATTCCCCGATGACAGCCACAGTGTTATATGTGATGATAAAATATAGGAAAATATGAGAATTAAAACAAATAATATTGTTGATTTTTTATATCATTAATATTGGATTCATTGGTTAACGGGTAAAAATTATCTATCCCTTTTCGATATTTTTTTTTATGTCTCAAAATTAAATTCTAAATTTTAACCCTAAATATTAAATTTTAAACTATAAACTCTAAAAAATAACATCATACTCATAATTCTCTAAACTATAAATCTATTTTTTTTTGTGAAACATAATAAGGAACATAGAATATTTCTATTTTTTAGTTCACCGTGTATATTTAATATTATAAAAATTTATTATAATTGTCTCGATCAATTGATAATTTTATAATAATTATGAAAGAGATTTTGAAATCATTTCATATGATGATGAATTCATAAAGTATATATTTATGATTTCTTAAAAAAGATTTTGGAAGAGTTCAGAGAAGTGAATGCATGTACATCCCACTCCGGACGAAAGTCGGAAGCATAACTTTACTACATATAGAGACTCTCGAAAGAGAAATCAAAAAGTGTAAAATATATTATTACGTATATATACAACGTGGCAAGATTCTGTTATACCATACAAAACTTTTAAATTATATATTTTTGTATGTTTAAACAAAGTTAAATGAATGACATAAAATTATGTCATTTATTTATTTTTATTTAAACGGTACAAAAAAATATAAAATTAATTAAATTTTATATAGTATAAGTAAAATTTAACCAACAGTTATATGATAATTTAATTGTAGCATTAAAACAAGTAATCATATAATGTCATTATAGTATATATATATATTATTAACGAGGAGAATGAATTGAAGATAGGGATTAGAAAATCAAGAGAAAGCTTACCTCATTTGTTTAGTGTGAACAAGCTTTTCATCTATAGAGATTGATGCGTCAAGGTCTTCATTCTGGTACATCAACTTAGGGTCAGATACCATAGCCAATTTCCTCTTCTTGAAAGCAGCCACAGAGACCTGTAACAACCGGGTAAACGGACTCCCCGTCGGATCCATGTGTCTGTAAAGCGGGTAACCGGCGACGAATGCGGTGATGGAGATAAACATGAGACCGGAGGGAATTCCAAGGCCCCATCCCCACCCGATGTTATCTTGAATATAAACAATCACTGTGACAGCCACTAGGATAGATGCCCCCATCACAAAGTAGTACCAATTGAAGAATTTCCATGTCTTGGTTGATTGGTTCGGATCTGTTTCATCGAACTGGTCCGCCCCGAATGCCGCCACGCACGGCCGAATCCCGCCCGACCCCAAGGCTCCCAGTAAGAGAGATCCGTATAGGAATGCCAATTGTCCTGAAGTAGCTTGTTGGCACACTTGCTCTCCTTTACAAGGCGAGGGTCTAAGTTGTGGAAGTATTGCCGATAGTGTTAAACATGTCATAGCCTGATTCAATCAATGAAATAATAAACAAGAAGATAATTTTAGATGTTCCAATTGTTGACAAAAGAACATAGAACCTAAGGGAGAGAACTCACTATTTGATATATGACGGAGGAGACGGTTAGAGTCCAGAAACGACCGGCGTATGCATCAGCGACGAAAGCGCCGAGCAATGGTGTAAGGCTCGCGGTTCCTCCGAAGTTGGTGAGAGTGTTGACAGCTTTGGTTAACGGCATATGAAGCTGCGTTGTTAAGTAGCTAATCATATTAGTATAAAATCCTACCACTGCCAACTTCTCACAGACCTCATTTGCTGCAACATGTAACAAAGAAACCAAAGTTGGTCCAATCGTGATACTTATAAAATATGTAGCACAAATTTAGAAGTGCAGCTACAAAAAAGAAAGCATGAGGAAACTAAGCTTACAGAAGATGAAGGGCATGGTGATCATTCCTCCCTTGGGCCTTTTAACATTATTTTGTTTATCATTGCTCTCCTCCATTTTCTCCATCTTGCTTGCTGCAACTAAAATGGTACCCCTGAAGCCTATTTATAATAGGCCGAGAGGAAAGATTTATCAAAGTCGTTAAATTTTTTAACGGCGTTTTTATCCAAATAGGTCGATATTTTTATTCATTAACTTTTGAGACACTTACGTAAAATTATTTTCTAATATAACACCCTTACATGGAACTAGTCAAATTAGTTAAAATATTAATTTTTTAAATTCATTTATTAATATTTAATTGGACCGTAATTAAATCAAATATTTAAATAGAACTTGTCTGACGTGTCCATTATTATTTTAAATAATACCTTAATTTAATCCCCTTTCGAATATTTCTGTTTTAATTCTACCTTCCATTTATGTACTCTTACAATTTAATTTATGCTTTAGTTAATTTGTTTAGATTTAAATTTATATGGTGTGTGTTTACATTTATTATAATCGCATGTTTATGATATGATTGTCTTCTTACATATTCATTTGCAATATTTTTCCATAATCATTTTACTATTACCCTTTAATATGTAAATTAATTTTGTTCTCATTCAATATATATAATTTATTTTAATACATTTTCCATCAAAAAATTATTTTAATACATATTTTATATGATTTTTTACAATTATATGGAAAGTGTTTTTTATTTTAATATACATATATAAAGTCCCTGTGTTTCTTGGCAATTTTGGGCAAATAATTCAAATGGATTAAATATTTATAAAAATAAGACACTTTAGGGGATATTTTATAATCTACGGCAAAATTTATAGTGCAAGAAGAAGTCGTTATATGCAGGTGGCGACTTGGGTGAAAACGCCATCTGCAGGGGGCGACTTCCCATTGACTTGTAATAGTTTAATATTTTTTTATCGATTCAAGACAAAATCAAGAGAAAGTCGTCACCTGTAGATGACGTCTTCATCCAAGTCACCACCTGTAGATAACAACTTTTTTATACACAGTAGATTTTACCGTATATTTCAAATATCCCTAAGGTACCCTAAAACCCAAAATATTGTTTGGGTTTGAATTATTCCCAAAATTCAACGTGTTTCCCTCCACCCATTTAGATTTTTTTGCCACATATACCCCTATAGTACAATAATGGTTTTACGTAATTATATATATATATATATATATATATATATATATATATATATATATATATGTACGCACAGTTATATATATACACGTGTAATTTTTTTTCATTTGTTTTGGTAGTTACAGGATATTGGCAACACAAGTTGAAGAGATCTATTTAAAAATATTAGATGCTTAAATTAAAATTTTAAAATTTTTAAAGGATTTAATTTAAATATTTCTTAAAAGTTAGGGGTTTAAATAAATTTTTTTAAAAAAATGAGCCTTGATGATAACTTTTAAATTTTTTAGGTGGGAATTTAGTTAAAAATATTGATTTTTTTTAAATATAATTAAAAAAATTAATTTTTTTTAAGGTGCCAAATGCAAAATTTTAAAATTTTCAAAAGACTAAAAACTAATTTGCCGGATTTTTTGGGGGGCAAGGCCTCTACAGGCTCTAAGAACGGTCTGCCACTGTGTTAGTATGTTTTCTTATACGTATATACATCATTGTTCGAATCCGACCGTTGGAGTCCACGTTCGCAGCTGACAGTTGGAGATTAAAAAAAATAGAATTCGTTTAACTAGTCAGGCAATTCCATTTAAATATTTGATTTAATTATGGTCCAATTATAAATTAATAAACGAATTCGAAAATTAATAATTTAAGAAACTCGCAAGACTAATTTGCACGAATGTTAGATCGGTAAATAATTTTACATTGGTGTTAAAAAAATAAATAAATAAAAAGTCGACAATTTAAGTAAAATTTCCTTTTTTAATATACAATTTAAAATAATAATTATATTTTCCAGAACTGATCTCACTCGTAAATCAAAGATATTGAATTCCGATAAAAAAATTTCACTACAAAATATCGAGGGCCACAAAATTGATTGGAATTTAATAATGAGCTGGATAGGAAGTGACTTGTATGAGATTAGAGCAAACTTTTCTCAATAGTAAACACAAAAAATGACTTCTTAATTGAAGGGCAAGGATGTTTGGCAAGTTTTGTTATTTTCAGCTTTTAATCAGTTGGACTGACAAAGACTGTTCCATAAAAAACTAGATGGTAATGTTACGATTTAATTAATTTGCACAATATCTTAATGATGTGGTATGGCTCATGGTATAGGCTACCAGTGGTACCACTGCTTCCAAGTTGGAATAAAAAAAGTTAATGCACGTGTAGATATCATGATGCAAAATTAGAAATAAATGATGAATTATGTTTAAAATTTTGAAGATTTTGTCAACGATCTCTAGAGCAGGTGGTTAAAGTTTTCAGTTAACACTCTCGTTCGACTGTGTGAGTGCTTGGAAAAATGGTGAAAAATGTATTGGAAATGTATGAAAGCAGTGCCAAGACTAAGTCTTTTGCGTGCAAGTTGTAATCACTCATTTTTACCCGGTTTGTAAATATGGTGTTAATATATTAGTGTAATTGTTAATATATTACTATGGCATGTACACTTAAGTTATATTATGTGTTTATTATGTACGTGTGATTGATATGTATGTAAAATATGTGTGTGGTATGTGTGAGTGCATGTATATTATATATATTATGTATGCGTACGCATTAATAATTAATATGATATGTGTATATAACATTATATGTACGTTGTATGTGCATATATACATAAATTAATGTGTGCATATGTATATATAAATTGTATGTGCATGGCTTGCTTGTATATGTTATTGTAATTTATATGGTGTTATATATGTATGCATGTATTATTATTATTATTATTATTATTATTATTATTATTATTATTATTATTATTATTATTAATGTTGGGCTAAAGTTAAATTAAATACCAATAAACATATATTAAAACTCAACTAAATTAAATGTTCAATCCAAATTACATAAAACCCCAAAAAATTGTTATTACATGGCCTGATCGGCCCAAACCCCAAGTCCATAGACCCCATCATCTAACCCTAATTTTTCTTTATAATGCGCAGCCCGATCTGGGCCGTTAGATCAAATTTTGATCTAACGGTCCAGATCGAAGGAGAACACCAGCCAGCTGATCGCGTGAAGCCCACGCGCGGGCCGTTAGACTTCCACGCGCGCGTGACATGCACGCTCAGGACTCCTCGGGTTCTCAGGTGCCACGTGGCTTCATCTTGCGCAGTCTCACCCTCCCCAGATTCAATCTCGACTCCCCCATGCCACCACCATGCCTCTGTCGTATGTCACGTGGCTAGAATTCCAACCAGCCCACCGTGCGGCCTTAGGCGATGTGACTCAAGACAAACGCCTAAGTAAGCCTTTTCAACCCTCTCGGAAGATCAAACTTCCCAAGCACCGACAAACGCAAAGCGTTCTACGCGGAATCAGATCAAAAGAAATGAGCGAAGAAGAACTTCGAAAGAACGCTCAAGAACAAAGAAAAGAACGAAGAACACTCAGAGGATTTAGAGTAAATGCCTTTATTCCTTAGAAACTTGGATACCGAATACAAAATGAGGAGGGGAAGGTATCTATTTATAGTTGAGTTCCCTCCAATCCAACGGTCTATACAGATTTACATTGACGGTCAAGATGAGAGCCTCTATCTTATCTACAACATTTGAATTTTAAATTTCAAACAATAGATAATGTGGGAATTATCTTCATTTATCTTTAATTAAATTAAAGATAATTTACTATGGTAATTACTATGTGTTCTTGGATCTTCCCACAGATCGGGCCAGTTTGGTGGTCTTTTTGGGCCCAAGATCTCTATCTGAACCTCTTGGGAATCCTGGTGTGCACCCCGTGGTGCCAATGACTCGGGCCTCGGCTGACGGCCCGTGACAATCTCCCCCACCAAACTTGGCGACGCCCTCGTCGCACCTCTCGAACAAAGTTGAGATCGATCCTGGAGCTTCCTTCCGCGTGCCTTGGCTTGCTCCCAACTCGGAATCTGGCTTGATTGTCCCCCCATAAGGACCGCTCTCCCCATAAAGAGCACCGGACTCTGATTCGGATGTCTCCCCATAAGGACTGCTCGCCTTGGCTCGCACCGCCATGCAAAATCAACCGTCCCAGGCACATCTTGATCGTAGGAACTTTTTCCTACCAGTTCTGACTTGCCCTGATCTGGACTCTCCCGATCCTTGTGCACAAACTTGGATGCCTTCACGTTGAACACCGAACCAACCTTCGGAACTCTGAACGGTTGCTTCGGCCCACACCAAGTCTTGGCAACTCCATCTAATGGGTTAGGTTTTCTGCGCCCTACACCCAACAAATCCGGCAAATCAAACTGTAACACACTGTCACCGTGCTCAAGACGTACCTCACTTCTTTTCCCAGCATTTACTCTACACATCAATCATTCTTCCTTGAAGTTTGATGCCCCATTGCTCCTCGGCAATACAAAACCCATCGACACTTCTCTCCCATTGAAGTTCGATGCCTCGGCCACCTTGCTCATGGATGGCTCCTCAACGGCCTTCATGCCAACTGCCTCGGGCAACTCTCGCCCATCCAAGGTAGTGTCCCCAACTGTCACCTCCAACTCGATGCCTCCTTGGCTTGGAGCATCTTCGATAAGCTGAATGGCTGTCAGCTTCTTGGTTCCTCGTCCGTTGTCTCGGCACACAGGCACAATGCACAATTGTCTCGGATATAAGATGCACACGACGTTGGCAAATGGAATGATGAGAGCTTCAATACGGTCAAGGAAGTTTAGTCCCAAAATAAAATCAAAGTTATCTAGCTCGATTACCTTAAAATTCTCCTTGGCCTTCCAATCCCCAATCTGCAACTCAATCTTCCGCACTGTTCCCACAACTAGAACTTCCCTTGAATTCACCGCCTTGATCTTACCGGTTGAATCCACAACTTTAAGACCAAGCTTCTCGACAGCCTTCCTGGACATGAACAGATCGCTTACCCCGGTGTCCACCAAAGCATTCCTCGATCGTCCTGCCACGTTGATGTCGACAAACATCAACCCATTCTGCTTCTGGCCCTTCCTCGCCTTGACAGAATCTAATATCATCGAGCCAAGCTTTGCAGCCTCATCACTCTCGGGCTCATCCTCATTGGACTTCTTGACTCGATCAGGGCATTCTCGCGCTAAATGCGGCCCCCTACATCGGTAACACTTTCGATGTACTTTTCCCATCCTCGGCTTCTCTCATTTGATGCTAGCGATTGCACCAACTCTACCGGGTTCTCCATCTGACTCGTCGTCCTCTTAAACAATGGCATCGAGGCGGCTCCTCTTCTTGGGACAGTCTTTCACTACGTATGGACCATCACAATGGTAGCACCTTATAGATTCTCGATCCTTCCGATCATCTGGTTTCGCATACCGGTTTGGCTTGGTCGATGGCCTCTCCTTGCCATCATCGCTGCTATCTCCAGACACGTCCTCGTCTCTCCCACCAATACCCTTGACATGGGGCTTGGAAGACTTGGACTCTATGGACTTGTAAGCACTATAATCGGTCAAGGACTCCGCAATGGCTAGGGCTTTGGAAAGTTCCTGCACATCCCTCCGCTCTAACTCGGTCCTGGCCCATGGCTTCAATCCATCCATAAACGTGAAAAGCGCATCCTTCTCACACAAGCCGGGGATAAGAAGTTGTAGCTCACTAAACTCCTAGATGTAATCCGCAATGGATCCATCGTGTCAAAGCCTCCTAAACTTGGTCCTGGCTTCTTTCTCCGTGTTACTCGGGCAAAACTGCTGCTTAAACTCCGTTTGGAACTCCTCCCATGTTCCAACGCCTGTGCCCCCACTATTCTCATCAAGGCACCTACGTCGCCACCATAACAAAGCAACGTCAGTCAAGTAAATAACAGCAGCATTTACCTTCTCGGCATCGTCTGTGATGCTCATTGCCCGGAAGTACCGCTCCATGCACCAAATGAAGTTCTCAACATCTTTTGCTGACCGGTTCCCCTTGAACTCTCTTGGCTTCAGAATGTCCTTCATCGGTCTAGGTGTCGTCGTGGTTAACACACCGTTCCGCATGGCAGCCTGATAAACCATCACTTGCGCCTTCAGATCCACCATTTCCACCCTCAATGCCTCCAACATGGCTTCGAGAGCATCTATTTTTCCCTCTGACTGATCACCCTGGTCATCCAGCTCCTCGATCCGTGTATCCACCACGTCGAGTCGCTCCACAGAATCCTTCATAGATCCCTCAAGCCTGGTGACCCTCTCCTCGAGCGCCGACAACTTGTCCCTCGAGTTTGCTCGACTTCCTTTGTCCGCCTGGGTCTCCACACCCTTCTGGCTCGCTGCAACATTCTCTCACTTCTTTGGTGCCATCTCTACTTGATGCTTCGTGCCTCGAACTAGCTCACGTCGCTCGAACAAGGCTCTGATACCAACTGTCACGTGGCTAGAATTCCAACCAGCCCACCGTGCGGCCTTAGGCGATGTGACTCAAGACAAATGCCTAAGTAAGCCTTTTCAACCCTCTCGGAAGATCAAACTTCCCAAGCACCGACAAACGCAAAGCGTTCTACGCGGAATTGGATCAAAAGAGATGAACGAAGAAGAACTTCGAAAGAACGCTCAAGAACAAAGAAAAGAATGAAGAACACTCAGATGATTTAGAGTAAATGCCTTTATTCCTTGGAAACTTGGATACTGAATACAAAATGAGGAGGGGAAGGTATCTATTTATAGTTGAGTTCCCTCCAATTCAATGGTCTATACAGATTTACATCGACGGTCAAGATGAGAACCTCTATCTTATCTACAACATTTGAATTTTAAATTTCAAACAATAGATAATGTGGGAATTATCTTCAATTATCTTTAATTAAATTAAAGATAATTTACTATGATAATTACTATGTCTTCTTGGATCTTCCCACGGATCGAGCCAGTTTGGTGGTCTTTTTGGGCCCAAGATCTCTATCTGAACCTCTTGGGAACCCTGGTGTGCACCCCGTGGTGCCAATGACTTGGGCCTTAGCTGACGGCCCGTGACACATACCACCAGCTCAACCGCCGTGTCAAACATCACCAAAAAATCAAAAAATACAGACCATGTCAGTAATCAAATCTGTAAAAAAGGCATGTATTATCTACCAAACAAGAAATTAGAACAAAAAGAAAAGAAAAGGAGATATATATCAGATGTATCCAGATTTTTGTACCAAGTTTCCAGTTTCGGGTTTTTTTCTCAGAAATAATAACACAAAAAAACACACAAGTTGCAAGGGTAATTTTTCTTCTTTCTCTATCTCATGCATGCATGTTGAAAATAAGTAAAAAAAGTGGAGTTTACCTGAAGAAAAAAAATCCTTTCTTGCCGGCGATAATCTCTTAGGAGTGAGCCGTTAAAGGGGATTTTCTTTTCGAAACAATGGGGGTATATGTGCTGTGGCCTCAAAATAGGTAGGTCGTAGTTTTTGGGAAGGGTTTTGATTCTGTCTTTTTAAGGGCAGGGAGGTTCTTTTTGTTCTGGGGAGGAGTTGTGGTTGGTTTTTTAGGTCAGTTGAGGATTGAGGGCGGTAGCCGGACCACCGCCAGCTTCTAGGAATCATAGCGGCCAAAGGGGGGCCTTGGTTAAGGGTTGTTTGTTTCTGGAAAACCAGAGGAAATAAGAGGCTCTCTCTTAGGGTTAAAAAAATGAGAAAAGAATGAGAGATGGGGATGATCGGTTGGGTTTATAGGCTGAGAAATAAATGGTTTTTGGTCTAATTACTTTATAAATCATCCCTTGCTTTTCATATTTTGGAAATGTCTCCGCCGCATGGATTATTTACACTCTTGGTCCTCGTATGTTTTCATAAAATTTTAATCTGGTCTCTTGATTAACTGAAATCAATTTTCAAATGGTGAAATTCCGTCTTTAGTCCCTCTGCGTTTTTTAATTTTTCATTCTGAGCTCGCCCCTTGGTTCAATTGCAAGTTTTGTCTTTTTAAGTTTCGTCTGGTTTGTAATTTCATCCCTAATATATGTGTTTATTGTTTGATTTCTGCCATTATGTTTCGTTTTATTTCATTTTGGCCCATTTGCATGATTTAAATATTTATCCTATTTTATTGTTTTTAGTATGCTTGCATCTCCCATTTAAGTTTGTATATGTTTTCTATTTTATCTCTCTTTTATTTGCATTATAATGTGGTATATCATGCTTTTATATTTATATTTATTTATTTTGTTCGTTTTATATACATGGTTTTTTTCTTATATGTCACATTTGGTTTAATTTGAATATTAGGTTTATATGTTAGTTTTTATGTTTGTTTTGTATGATGTTACATGTCAATTTATGGTGTTTAGTCCCGTTGATGTCATATTTGCGTGCCCTTTTCATTTTTTAGTAAACATTTGTTGTAATTTTGTACATTAATGTTTGTGTCATGTTTATTTATGTTTTTAGGTGTTGTATCATGTTTTTAGGTTACTTAATTTGTTTGTTCATATTGTACACGTTTATTTTAAGTGTCTTGTTTTAGTCTAGTTTGTGTGTCATATCTATTTATGTCTTCGCATGCGTATTATCATGCTATGATGCTTCTTTTTTGTTGTTCATGGTGTGCTTCCTTTTATCATGTTTAAATGTCTAGCATGAATTTCGTGTTTTTTGCATCTTGGGTTATATTTGTTACATTTAAATGTCATGGTGTTTGAGTGTACGCATAGATTGTGTCATATGATAAGTTGTAATGTGGTATTATGGTAATATTATTATAGAATCATATTTTATTCACATCATGCATGTGTTATCGTTGTAGTTCATCTTAATATATTTAAGCATGTTAGATTTAATTATTTAATGTGGGAAGCATATTTTATTCTTGTTTCTGTTTATACTTTGTTTTTTTATCATTATAATATGTTATGTTTTTTACTTGTTTTATTATTTTTGTTTAACTTTGAAATATTCATGTTTTTATACCACATCGATGTAAATATATGTCCTTTTCATTTTGTGTTCTAAGGTTGCATAATGGAATATAAATTGTCAATGCGGTGCCCTTTTATCCGAGCATAAACGAGGCTAGTATCAGGCGCAGTGATGGTGGTTAGGCGTTTACTCTCGGATAACGAGGCTTTTGAAATTTACTCGCACATGTAATTAAATGTTAATTAAATCATCACTTTAATACGGAAAGTCTAATATTAATAAAGCGATAATTATTAAAGTACCAATTTTGGGCGGTGTGGGGTTGCTAATCCTTCCCCATCCGTAACCGACTCCTGAACCCAACATTTTTAAAATCTCTGGTTTTATGGTGTTCGACCTACCTAAGTCGCCGGTGGCGACTCCATTTTTAGAATTAAAATATGGCTTTTACAAAAACCCAACAAGAGATTTTTAAAATACCCAAAAGACCTCCAAACACCTTAAAAAATCGTTTTTAGCGAAAGAGGGATATTGCTACAGATGGCGACTTTGCTGGAGACCATTTTTGTTTTTCAAAAAAATAAATGAGAGTCAAGCTTTTCAAATAATTACCGCTTTACTAATATCGGAAGTCCCGGATTAAAGTGACTATTAAATTAATATTCAGTTATAATTGCGCGTTTATTTTAACGCTTTTAAAACTTGGCATATAAACCCGCCCTTTTTTAAGTGGGGGGAAAACACTAATGCTTTCGTGAGGATATCGTTCCTCCGTATGGGCCTAGAAAGTACCTTCGGGGCTCGAGTACCTTATGCTTTCGGAAGGATATTGTTTTTTCGTATGGGCATAAGCGAATGGGCCCCCCTGAATTGAACGTGGTTTAAAGGAGCCTATAATGGGTGATGATCGGGGGCCTTGCTACTCTTAGTCGAGGACAACAAGGATAATTCGGGTACCTCCTATAACCAACACTGCATATAGAGAACATATAGAAACCCACCCCTTTAGAGCCATGCGGATAACCTAGGTGTTTTAGACAGAATGTACATAGGGTTGTTTTGTTTGTTTACCTTATTTAATTTGCCCTTTTATTTATGTATTTATCGATTTTATCCGGTGCTAACTTGTTTTCTTTTTTCTTTTGGTTTTGTTTTTTCATATATCATCGCATTCGCATTACATAGGGTATTGATTCCCGAGTGATTTCTCCCCTAATAGAGATTGTTCATGATGGACCAAGGGTTCTTTCACTTGACGACATGGGGCTCGATTCCAATGTTTCATCCTGAGGCTAGATCGGAGACAATAGAAGAAGGATCGTTCAGAGGCTTCAAGTCAGATTCAGCAAGCAGTGTTAGTTCTGGTAACGAGCGAGGTGGAATACAAGAGTTAAAGAAGCAAATGGCCGAGATGATAAACCAGATAAATGCTATGATAAAAGGTAAGCAACATGCCGAACTCAGAGAAGAATCGATCAAGGATCAGAATGTAGAACAGAATGGTCGAAATATCAAGATAGACAACCTCGTTAAATACGACATGTTGAACCCTTTTGTGATTAATCTCAAGAAACAGACATGTGGCGTATCTGGGGCAGAGACCCAGGAAACAGAAGCAAAACTAGGAGAAGCCCGAGAATCAAATGATGTAAAGAGGCATAGTCCTATACCTATGAGATACACCGAGCTACTTTCGTTGCTCATTGAAAGAAATCTTATCATACCGGTGAAGTCTATACCAAAGATACCTCCTTATCTGAAGGGTTACAACAGTCATATCTGGTGCAGCTACCACATAGGGGTTCAGGTCATCACACAGAGAACTGCGGAGCCCTTAAGAAAAAAGTTCAATATCTTATCAGGATGGGAGTTTTGGGTTTCGAAGATGGAAAACCCCGATTCTACAATAAGCCAGCCATTGCCCGAGGGGCAAAGCTGAAGAAGGATCAATGCTCAGTCCAAGGTTCGGGTAACACAGAAGTGGGTCACTCGAGTGAGACAAATTCAGGAGCAGAGAGTAAAAGTATCTCAGAAGATGAACTTGCATTCGAGTACAGCCAGCTCAAGCAGGAGAGGTATGATCCGAGTAAAATATCTAAGAGTACACAAGATGAGTACCAGAAATTGCACTTTGAATTCAAGAATGCCGGTTTGGGTGACACATCTGAAGAATGGATTAATGGCATGATTCAGCTGAAGAACGATTTGGAGCGTTGGAAGCAGAAATGCAAGACTAGTAAAAATAAAGCCAGATCATTGGCACATAAGCTGAGAACCAACGCGACGTCCTCCAAAGTGAGTTAGAAAGTAGTCTGGCCATGGACGAGATCCTGAAATCAATTCTGCAGCAGAAAGGAGAGGAATATCAAGCCCTTCAAATGGAAAACGTAGCACTCAAATAACATATAGAAAAGCTCAATACTTCTCTACGTACTAGCGAGATTCGTGCTGAAGCATACAAGCAGGCCGAGTATGAAAGTTTCAAAGAAGTAACTTTCAAGCTACAAAAGGTCGAGCAGAAAATACAGGAGGAAGACAAAGACATGAAGATTGTTATGACTCAAGCGCGACAAGTGGCCCAACAGGTAGCAGACTTAGCCGATGCAGCAGCGCCGTTAAACCAGAATATGGATCCAGCGTTGGACCGCGAGGGAAAGCTGGCAGGACTATTGAGTGAGATCAAGAAATTTGGAGCTAGAGCTCACCGCTATCTGTAAACTTCTAATACCTGATGTAATAAAAGCTTTTGGTCTTAATGAACAATGTTCTATGGGGACAAATCACTTGCGGAATCAATACCTTATTGCATTCATGCATTGCATTTGCATCACATCCTTTGCATTGTTTAATGATTTTATCATTGCATGGCACTTTATTATTTAATTTCTGGGGTTCGATGGCAGTGAACTAGTTGAGAAAATGGAACGAACTAAGGAGTTGAGGCTTGACCTGCTAGAAGAAAGAATCGGGAAAGAGCTAAAGAGGAAAGAAAAAATAGATGTTTTCAATACGAGGGAACTCTGCCTAGTCCCTGATTTGGTTATTCCTCCGGATTTCAAGATTCCCAAATTTGCATTGTATGACGGAACTAGCTGCCCAAAGGTTCATTTGACCATGTTTTGCAGAAAAATGGAGGGATACATGAAGAATGAACATTTTTTGACCCACTACTTCCACGATAGCCTGATGGGACCTGCAGTAGTGTGGTATAGCCGTTTAAGCAGAAACCAAGTTCGGTCATGGGATGACCTTACTAATGCCTTCTTGAGTTAGTACATATATGCTTTAGACCTAGTGCCCTGTCGTCAGTTTCTTCAGAATGAGAATATGAGACCAAATGAAAGCTTCAGAAAGTACGCGCTAAGGTGGCGATGTTCGGTAACCCAAGTCCAACCTTCTATAGCAGAAGAAGAGTTGACTCCCATTTTCTGTGCAATGCTTCTCTTTCCTTTCTTCATATGATGTTAGAGAAACCGAGAAGCAGATTCGAGGATTTTATGATGATTGGAGATAGGATAGAATACGCAATCCAAGATGGAAAATTAGGGTCTAAGTCTAAAGACCGAACTGAAGAAAAGACAGATGAAGACAAAGAAGTAAATGAGTGTCACCTCTAAAGTTCTCGTGGCCGTAAAAGAAGAAGACTGACTGACTGACACTTTAGGATCATCAAGGAAAATTCCTCGGACAAGTGTAAATTTGGAAGTGTTCGGAGTATCCATTTAAGACATATGGCCTCGTTTGATAGAAGGTCGTTATCTTGTTCCCAGACCGATGAAGATTACGCCTGATCCATCTTCCCATAGCTTCAACTCGAGCAGTACATATGAATTTCATATGGGGCACCGGGGTATCCCACCAGAAAGTGTAGACCTTTACTGGAAAAGATCAAGAAGCTGATCAATAATGGGACCTTGACACAAGAACTGATCCAGCAGTGGAGAACCAAGGATGAGGGGCAAGTTCACATAGTGCTAAGAAAACTAGAGATGTTTCCGCATTAGAAGACTTTCTTGAAGTAATACAAGGAATCAACTTTACTACATGTGGCCCACATGTGGTAAAGATCTTTTGTGAAGGGGCATGCGTCATGTTTTTTTATTTTCATTCCAATGAAGAATCCATTTCGCGTAACATACAATGTTCTTGAAAGCACATAGATGTGTATATTTGCTCACCATTGTAGGTCACTAGATATCAATTACAATATGTGACATTAGTTGGATGTTGTGATAACGATGGAGTGTGATCTCCCCAACAGACTCTGGTCATCAAAGCAAGACTACTACTCTTTCGATGATGTTCAAGGATGAAAAAGCTCTAAATGTTAACCATTGTAGAGTTGCTTGAAATTGAAACTCTAAGTTTAATCTTCTATACACTAAAGAGTTAACAATCAAAACAGGACACATATGTATGGAATAAACGGAAATAACAGTATTAGGTAGATTAAATAAAAATCACTCCTATGTTCGAAACCTGGTAATAGGCTTGTTCGGATAAGAGTGTGGAAATTTTGGGGCACTCCGCTGAAGCAATAAGGTTGCAATACACCATCCAAGTCAAGAAACCTTAGCTTCATGAGTGATGGTAATATTTTCAAATCATGACTACGTCGAGTAACTTGGGGTAATGTTGTTTGCTCCATCGTTGTCCTCAAGACAAATGACTATGATGAGTTGATTTCCTCAAAAACAAAAAAGGGCAAAAAGAAAGAAAAAAGAAAAAAAGAAGAAAGAGAGAAAAAAAAGAAGAAAGAAAGAAAAAGGAGAGAAAAATGAACAATAGCATAAGTATAATTAAAAGCACATACACACCCATCTAGTACTTTATTCTTAGAATGATATTTCTGTGCTCGAGTGGTCAAACAAGTTCACTCTTTTAGGGTAGAGCAAATAATGAGAATTGAGAAAGAGTAGTATTCTGCAGCAATACGGTAATCATGAGGATGAACCGAGTCATCTAGGAAGACTTCGCAGCTTGGAATCGTCGTAACATTTAAAATCCTTATGGGCTCAAGCTATGCTTGAAGTGATCGCTGAATGGTTGAATCTAAGACGCTCTTGCACTGGATATCCAGAGCTCCTATTCTGTTATACTAAAATTGTGATTTCAAGAGTATGTATGTTAATCTAAATGATACTCTTCGATGGAATGGCAGTCAACAAATTGAAAATCTAAGGCAACAAAGATTTCCATGTGTTACTTCAGAGATAAGTTCCAAAAAAGAAGGTCGTGGATATTATTGAGGCACCTAACCGGAGGGACGACCCCTCAATGTATGAGATAAAAATGATGACAAGAATATATGTGTCAGACAACTCAAAAATAGGAAGCGAGTTTCAGATATGATGCCTTGGTTGGTTCAAGGAAATGAAGAACGAACTGGAACGAAAATGAGGTCACAAAATACGGGGGGGGGATGTAAAAGATAAACATTGATTCTCCAAAGAGTTAGAGCACAGGGATTGAGAAATGGTTCCCGTCAAGAAGCAGCAAGAAGATTGAATTTAGAAATTAAGTTCAGAGCATAGAAGTATTTTGCTCGCCCAATGATGAAACTGACAAATACTCCAAATGCCGGGGCAAATAATTAGAAGATACCTGAGCTCATGATTGAGTGGGGCAATGCAGAACATGATGAATGGCAAGAATCCCTATACAATGATGATATAGGGATTAGATTGAGCCTATTTGTGAAATGGGTAAGGACCTTGAAGAAGATAGATAGTCGTTTGTGCAAGAGAGCAAGAGCGGGTATTCAATTGATAAAGGAAAGATTAATGAAAATGAAGATCAAAACTGAGCATATTGCAAAAAGTAAGGAAATGAAGAAATCTGGAAAATGACTTTTTAGGGCATAGGATTTTTAAAACATATTTAAAAGAGAGAGGGAGAAAAGTGGGAAAAGAGAAGAAAAAGAGTAAAAAAAGAAAATGAAAGAAAAAAAGAAAGAAAAAAAAGAGAAGCAGAAGAAGAAGAAGAAGAAGAAGAAGAAGAAAAAGAAAGAAAAAGAAGAAGAAGAAGTAGAAGAGGAAGAAAAAGAAGAAAAAAAGAAAAAAAATAAGAAGAAGAGAAAGAAAGCATTACATTGCATGCATCATATAGATAGAGGCATATCGATTTTTGCTTGTTTTAGATAGGTATTTAAAGAATTGTCAAAAAGTTTGAAGAAGTAGATTTTATTAAAGAAAGAAAGATACGATAGCCATAGTAGTGCGAGGCTAGATGATGGTAGCCAAAGTAGCGTAAAGCCGAATATTAAGTCTTTTGGGCCATCAGTAAGACCTTCGGGCCATCAACAAGTCCTTCGGGCATGATGCGGTAGCTATAGTAGCATGGGGCCAGATGACGGTAGCCATAGTAGCGTAAAGCTAGATATTAAGTCTTTCGAGCCATTAGTAAGACCTTTGGGCATGATGATAAGACCTTCGGCCACCAGTAAGTCTTTCGAGCATGGTGATAAGTCCTTTGAGCCATCAATAAGTCCTTCAGGCATGATGAGGCAGCCATAATATCGTAAGGCCAGATGACGGTAGCCAGGATAGCGTGAAGCCATATATAAGTCCTTCGGGCGATCAGTAAGACCTTCGGGCCACCAGTAAGTCTTTCAAGCATGGTGATAAGTTCTTCGGGCCATCAATAATTCTTTCGGGCATGATGAGGCAGCCATAGTAGCGTGAGGCCAAATGACGGTAGCCAAGGTAGCGTGAAGCTAGATATTAAGTCCTTCGGGCCATCAGTAAGACCTTCGTGCATGATGGTAAGACCTTTGGGCCACCAATAAGTTTTTCGAGCATGATGATAAGTCCTTCGGGCCATCAATAAGTTCTTAGGGCATGATACGACAGCCATAGTAGTATGAGGCCAGATGACTGTAGCCATAGTAGCGTGAAGCCAGATATTAAGTCCTTCGGGCCATCAGTAAGACCTTCGGGCATTATGATAAGACCTTCAGGCCACTAGTAAGTCTTTCGAGCATAGTGATAAGTCCTTCGGGCAATCAGTAAGTCCTTCGGGCATGATGCGGCATCCTTAGTAGCGTGAGTCCAAAAAGATCAACAACCATGTAAGCGTAAAAAAAATTCGAAGATAAAGGTTCTATATATAGGAAGGGCCTATATTTTCGAGCCCCTAGTGAAAGGTTCTATGTAGGAAGAGCCATAACTCTAGAATTTCAAGGAAGGACCCTTAGATCCAAGGTCAGAGCGTGCAGGAGTTCTATATAGGAAGAACTTATGATCCTGAATATGCGGCCGAGGAAAAGCGGAGAGTTTCAGAAGAACACGTGATTCCGAAGCTACAAACAGGGAAGTCAGATAAAATGAGTGCTTTTGGTCTTTGCTTTGTTCTCGTTTCATAAGAACAAGCAAAGAGGGGCAACTATAATCACTTATTTTTATTCGGTTTGTAAATATGGTGTTAATATATTAGTGTAATTGTTAATATATTACTATGGCATGTACACTTAGGTTATATTATGTACGTGTGATTGATATGTATGCAAAATATGTGTGTGGTATATGTGAGTGCATGTATATTATATATATTTTGTATGCGGACGCATTAATAATTAATATGATATGTGTATATAACATTATATGTACGTTGTATGTGCATGTATACATAAATTAATGTGTGCATATGTATATATAAATTATATGTGCATAGCTTGCGTGTATATGTTATTGTAATTTATATGGTGTTATATATATATGTATGCATGTATTATTGTTATTATTATTATTATTAATGTTGGGCTAAAGTTAAATTAAATACCAATAAACATATATTAAAACTCAACTAAATTAAATGTTCAGTCCAAATTACATAAAACCCAAAAAATTGTTATTACATGGCCTGATCGGCCCAAACCCCAAGTCCATAGACCCCATAATCTAACCCTAATTTTTCTTTCTAATGCGCAGCCCGTTTGGACCTTCAGATCAAATTTTGATCTAACAGTCCAGATCGAAGGAGAACACCAGCCAGTTGGTCGCGTGAAGCCCACGCACGGGCTGTTAGACTTCCACACGTGTGTGACACGCTTGCTCAAGACTCCTCGGGTTCCCAGGTGCCACTTTGCTTCATCTTGCGTAGTCTCACCCTCCCTAGATTCAATCTCGACCGTCCAGTTGCCAACCGACTTCAGCCGTTAGATCAGATCTGATCCAACGGCCGAAGTTGAATCTACCGGGATGCCTCATCCATGCCACCACCACACCTCTGTCGTACCACCAGCTCAACCGCCGCGTCAAACATCACCAAAAAATAAAAAAAATATAGACTATGTCAGTAATCAAATATGTAAAAAAGGCATGAACTATCTGTAATACCCTAAAATTTACTAAGTTGATTAAGGCTCATTTAGTACTATGATAATATCTTAAAAGCTAACTTAGTGACTAAAATGACAAAAATGCAAAAGGTAGGATTTCTTTAATTATGGGTTTTGGAAAGGAAATTTCTAAGGTTTAAAGGTATCATGTGATAGATAGTGAATTTAATAAGGTATTCTTAAAGTTTGGTTGAATTTCAAGGAAAATTGGAATGGGAATTGAAGTTTAAAATGTTAGTGACCAAAATGTAAATTCTGAAAATTTTATGGCTAAAGTATAAACTTTGGAAAAGTTTGGGGACTAAAGTTGTAATTTCCTAAAAGTTATGGGTTTTTATTTCATAAATAAATAAATCACCTAAGGGTGTGGATCGAATGTGAAGATTTTGGTTCGATCTGATATTTCGATTACTGGGAAAATTGCAATTAAAGTTTAAGTGGAATTCGGATACCCGGATCGAACTGGAAAATTTTGAAATTTTTCCATATGATAGAGAAAGGTTATAAAAGTCATTTCCATGTGTTGGAAATATTTTTAGTTTGATTCAAGATGAATCCTATAGTTTATTTCTGAATAAAGAATTATTTATCGGTATATTAGATCAAATGGAAATTTTGGAGACTGATCCAAAAGCTTTGGAAAATTCATAAAATGTTATTTTATGAATATTGTATTATGGCTGGTTGAATTCTAACTATATTTAGTTAGATTTTAATGGAATGGCAATTTGGAAACAAACTAGTAAATAAAGACTAGTTTGAGGGAAAATTGGTCATTTGGCCCCAATGAAAATTTTGAAATATTTAAAAAGTTATAAGGGCAATTTTGGAAAGAGGAAATGGAAGATTAAATCTTGGCCCTTAATTGATGATAAAATCAATCTCAACCATTGGATAAAAAGGGCAAAATTGTAATTTCACTATTAAATGAATTTAATATTCATTTAATAGATATATGTTTAAAATAATGGTTAAAAGATGAACAAAATCTTTTCCAGCCTTGAAACGTGGAGAAAGAGGGGAAAGAAGAAGAAATTTTTTCAAGCTCGATTTGAGCCCCGAAACTCGGTTTTCAGATAATCTCTTCAACTACAAAGTTGTTCTACTCTTCAAGCTCTATCTTTTGATATCAATAATTCATGGAATACATGCTTGGTTGATGATAATTTTCATGAGAAAGAAATTACGGTTATGGATCAAATTGAGGCTTTTGAGATTTTATGATTCCATGATTGAATTCAAGTTAGAATTAAGCTAGTATGATGTTAAAATCCTGATATTGAGTTGGGATTTAAGTTTTACATGTTTTGATTTTTATAAAGATGATTAGGGTTTATGTATTCAAGTTTAATTTAGGGTTTGTGATGTTGAAATAATGATCTAGTAAGCTTGAATTGTTGCTTGGAAGCAAAACCCCAAGTTAAATTGTGTAGGGACCATTTCGGCAAATTGAAAAGTTGAAGGACCAAATATGAATTTTTAGAAATTGGAGTGTATTTATGTTATTAATGATGTTAGAGACAAGAAAATAAAGTTAGAATGCTAAATTGATGTTGAATTGAATTGGTGACCAATTTGACAATTTGTGAAAGTTAAGTGACCAAATCGAAATTGAAGTTTTGTATGGGGGATAAATCTGATTTTTAGTTGTAATGATGGAATTAAGGTAGCAATGTTGAATTGAGGACTAATTTGCAAAGTTAAGAAGCTTGAATCCTTATCTTTGCATTTTAGTGACTATTTCGGTAAAGAAGGAAAATTAAGAAGAATTATTGTGAATAATTATTTGATGAAGAAGGTCATAAGATGGCGGGTTAAAGGAAGTAATTGGACTAAATTGAAAAGTAGAGAAGTGAGGAGAAGTTAGTATAAAAGTTGAAGTTGTTTATGGAAGCTGTGTAGAAAAACTGGTTTATGGAAGTAACTTTGAAAATTCACCATAAATTCTACAAAAATGGTTAGATAGTGAATTTTATACTGATGTAAATATTTGTTTGTCTAGTTTCGTGTCCAACAAACGGAATCTGATTTCGAGTTCCGAGTCAAAAGATATGAATTTTTAAGTGACGAAAGGTCAGAAAATAGAACACCAGTCTGTTCCGAATTTCAGCACTGTAACTGACTTTGAAAATTCGCCATAAATCGTACAAGTTGAATTTGGGCTATTAATTTATATGTTTGAAAAGATTATCGAATCTAGTTTCTTTAAGAACAAAATGAGTCAAATTCTGAGTTATAGATTATTTTATAGAAATATTTCTTCGAAGGTACTGCAAACTGCCAGAAAATGAGAATTGATACACTTTGTATCTAAGGTTGATTAGTAAGCTTGAAAGGGGTTAATGGAAGTTCAAAGTGGTCACTAAGGACCATAATGAATTTTTGAACAATACAAGGAAGAAAGGAAAACGTTTGGAGATTTTGTATTCGAATGATTATTTTGGACAATATGTCTAAGATATTGTTAGATTGAGATCTAAAAAATATTTTACTTATTTGAATTATGAAGTTAAGTTCGAATCAAGGGAGGTTCGAGGTACAATGAAGGAAAGGATCCAAGAGGACTTAGTGAGGCATACTAATAAATGGCCCAGGTGAGTGCAATGCACACAAAACATTATACATGGATATTTCATACATCACCGGTAGGACTTGCGATGAGTCTACCTGGTTTATATATTGTCATGATATTTATGTCATTGATCATATATTTGACATATTTTAAATATGTCAAAGGTTGAAAATAAATGCATTGATCACTAGTTATTGATGATGGTATAATATGAATGTTATTTCGGCTATGAACTGTTAAATGTTGATATATATTGATATATGTTGCCATTGATGACTTAAATGATGAAATAAAGCCCAATGTATGATATAGAGGTTCGATGGTATAGTTGGATATCCATAGGGTCATAAACAACTGTATAAATATTCTAAGCACTTCAGGTAAAGTGCAAATATTATAAATACTCATTGAGGAGTATACTCATGCATGGTTTGAGTATACGGACTTACTACGGGTGCTAAACACTTCAGTGTAATTTCATAAAAACTCAATGAGGGATATATTGTATACTCCGGTAAGTATACAGAAGCACTTCGGTGCTAAGCACTCCTGGTAGAGTGCAAATAATACACGTACTCAAGAAAGGTTGGGTATGAGGGGATGGCTCGTGTACATATAATCTCTTAATTCGATACCTTGGGCTAAATAAATTAAAAAGAATCAAAACGAAACAGGAAGATAAGCTTGAAAGCTTGCAGATAGAAATGGGAAAAAAGTATTGGTAAGCATTGAAAGTTTACGGATGGAATGACAACGGTATTGGTAAGATCTAATCTTATCACTTTGATATACATATTTATTTATGTTAACGAGCATATAATGGTAAGGTGATCATATACATTGTTAATCATTAATATTGATTTTATGACAATTGCACTTGAATTCGAATTATTGCCTCACTAAGTAAATACTTAGCGTGTAACTGTTTTACACGTAGGAAAGAAGAAATGGTTGGAGTAAGAAGCATAAACGGACATCATCAATCAATAACAGGTACATCAGTATCAGTAAGATCTTTTGACACTGTTTGATATGTACTAGTTGGCATGTATATTAAAATGATATGCATGCTATGATAGAATTTGTATTTTATGTGGTATCTGGATGAATTTTAAGTCAGGCAGTTTTTAGGCAGTTTCATTAATTATATAAAGTCAAATTAAATTAATAAGTGGCTGCCTGAAATTAAACTCAATTTGAAGATTAAAATATTATGTTTAAACTATACGTTATTAACTACATTTGTAAATAGAAACTAAATATATTGTAATATTTTTAGAAGAATCAAAATTTTTACCGAGTTACAAATATAGAGGGTTTTACAAATGTTTTGTGATGTCTCGGACTCGTATTTAGATATGAATACGGGAAATAGGTATTACATTTATTGGTATCAGAGCTGCAGTTTTAGCCGATTCTCGGCCTAAATGGAAGTGGTTTTATGTTAAAAAGAGTAGTAACAATATGGTTAATGATAACCCTTCGGATAAATCGGAACAAGAAAGGGGCACTGGTACAACAAAGAGTGCATGTGCCGGATTAAAGAATTAAAAAGTTTGGGAACACCTGAATTGAAAGGGAAAGTAGATTAAGGTCCAGTGATTGGTGATTTATAACTGAATAACCTAAGGTTTACACTGGACGGATTCCACTATTTGGGTATTGAGAAATTGGATGGATTTGTATTGCTGCTCCGATGTTAAGTTAAAGTTGAGGAAACATTTGAAATTTCTACGCAGCTAGGATTGCACATATCAGTCTGAGTTTATAACATCAGGACTGATAAAGATTGGGAGAATTCGAAAATCATAGAAGGTACATCTCATCTTTTTGGATAAACTTGTATTGATGTTGATAGGTCCTAGCTTTACACATTCGTATATAAGTACGAACTTGAATAGTGAAGGAGATATCCTTTTAGAACCCATTTCAAATAATATAACAGTCATAAATTTGTTGGGTTGTAATGTAAGGGCAAGCTGAACATTGGAATTGCTCGATAAAAATATAAGAAATATATTTCCTGATAAATTTAATGGAATTATCTTTCGATGAGTTTAAGATGATGGTGGGCATGAATTGGTTACCTTCCTATCAAGTCATGATGAATTGTCGCATAAAGCGATTAGTATTAAAAAAAGCACTGAAGGTACAAAAATAGTAGTAGTTGATAAAAGGATAAATCCCTTTTCCAATGTAATTTCAGTTGTTTTATTAAAGAAATTGTTGTTATAAGGTTGTTAAGTTTTCTTAGCAAATGTAGTGGATACTCGGGCTGTTGAACTTAAATTGGAAAATAACCCGACTGTCCAAAAATATCCAAATGTATTCCCAGATGGGTTACTCGAAATTACCACTAGATTGAGAGGTGAAATTCAAAATAAAGATGATACCAGGCATTGATCCTAAATTAATGGCCCCGTATAAAATAGCTTTGACCAAACTTCAGGATTTAAAGGTACAATTACAAGGAATGTTAGGTCGAGGTTTTATAAAGCCTAGCGTGCCACCTTGGGGTGCACTAGCGTATTTGTGAAAAAGAAAGATTGATCTATGTGATTAAGTATATATTTCCGTCAGCTAAATAAGGTGACGGTAAAGAATAAATATCTTCTTCTGAAGACTGATGATCTTTTGATCAGTTAAAAAAGCACAGCTATGTTTTCCAAAATTAACCTTCGATTGGAATATTATCAGCTAAAGATCAAGGAAAAATAAACTCTAAAGACAACTTTTCAGACTCGGTATGAATACTATGAGTTCGTGATGATGCCTACGACATTTATAAGCCTAGTTAACCAAGTATTCTAATTTTTCTTGGACCAATTTTTGGTAGAGTTCATTGAGGATATTTTGGTCTATTCGAAGAAAAAGGAAGAACAAGATGCTCATTTTGCATTGTTCTTCAGACCTTTTGAGAAAAGAAGCTATATGCTAATTTGTTAAAGTGTGAACTTGGTTGTCAAAAGCTGTTTTATTAGTTATGTGGATTTGACAGAGAGGATAAGAGTATATCCCAAGAAAACACAAACTATAGTTGAATGAAAACCTCTGAAGAATGTTTTAGAGGTTCAATTTTTTTTGATGATTGCCGCCTCATTGACCAAGCTATTGAGGAAAGACATGCCATTCAGTTGAAAAGATAAATGAAAAGAAAACTTTGAGACATTAAGGAAGATCTTAATAGAAGCCACGGTACCAGTACAACCAGAATGAAAAGTAATGGTCTATGCTTGAGACAACTTATGATATATGAGAGAAATTATCTTACTTAGGATTTGGAGCTGGCAATGGCTATATTTACTTTACAGATATGGCGTCATTATTTATACAGTGAACGATGCTATATTTATATAGGTTATAAAAGTTTAAAGTATATGCTTACTAAAGAAGGGTTGAACTTGAGGCAAAGAATTTGGATCGAGCTTCTTAAAGATTATGACGTGGTCATTGATTATCATTCAGAAAAAGTTAATGTGGTAGCTGGCGCTCTCAGTCGAAAGACACTTGTTATCTTAAGAGCTATGAATGCAAGATTAGCATTAAAAGAAGATGGTGTTTTGATTGTCAAGTTAAGAATAAAATTTACCATATTGGATTAAATAAGCTATCTTTAAAGAAATGATAAGAAATGTTGTCAAGGTTCAAACAAGTGGAAAATAGTGAAACTGAAAACTTGGAAGTTAGGTTTGATAGATATTTGTATTATCAAGGAAGAATTTATATCTCGATGATGGAAACCATATGTTGATCCTGAAAGAAAAGATATTTAATATGAAGTTAAGGATAAAGTATTCCTTAAAAGTTTCACCCTGGAAGAATGTGTTATGGTTTAGACAAAAAGAAAGTTAAGTTTAAGATTTATTGGGCTATAAGAAATCGAGAAAGAGTTAGTCTGATAGTTATGCTTAATAGCTATCTTTATCTTTGGAAATGGAAAAGATTCATAATGTATACATGCTCAAGAAATATTGATTAGACCACTCACATGTTGTTACTCCGAGGAAAAATAGAGATTCAACCGGATTTAAGCTATAAAAAAGAACTGGTAAAGATCCTAGCACATGGAGTCAAAGAACTAAGAAAACAAGACAATCCCGTTTGTTAAAGTTCTTTGAAAAAAATCATAAGGTTAAAGAAACAACTTGAGAGAAATAAGAAGAAAATAGTTTCCTCACCTTTTGGAACCAAGTACGTATTGAAAATTCGAGGACGAATTTTCTTAAGGGGGAGAGAATTGTAATACCCTAAAATTTATTAAGGGTCATTTAGTACTAATATAATAGCTTAAAAGCTAACTTAGTGACTAAAATGACAAAAATGCAAAAGTTAGGATTTCTTTAATTATGGGTTTTGGAAAGGAAATTTCTAAGGTTTAAAAGTTACATGTGATAGATAGTGAATTGAATAAGGTATTCTTAAAGTTTGGTTGAATTTCAAGGAAAATTGGAATGGGAATTGAAGTTTAAAATGTTAGTGACCAAAATGTAAAATCTGAAAATTTTATGGCTAAAGTATAAACTTTGGAAAAGTTTAGAGACTAAAGTTGTAATTTCCTAAAAGTTAAGGGTTTTTATTTCATAAATAAATAGATCACCTAAGGGTGTGGGTCGAATGTGAAGATTTTGGTTTGATATGATATTTCGATTATTGGGAAAATCGCAGTTAAAGTTTAAGTGGAATTCGGATATCTTGGTCGAACTGGAAAATTTTGAAATTTTTCCATATGATAGAGAAAGGTTATAAAAGTCATTTCCAAGTGGTATAATATGAATGTTATTTCGGCTATGAACTATTAAATGTTGATATATATTGATATATGTTGTCATTGATGACTTAAATGATGAAATAAAGCCCAATGTATGATATAGAGGTTCGATGGTATAGTTGGATATCCATAGGGTCATAAACATCTTTATAAATATTCTAAGCACTTCAGGTAAAGTGCAAATATTATAAATACTCATTGAGGAGTATACTCATGCATGGTTTGAGTATACGGACTTACTACGAGTGCTAAACACTTCAGTGTAATTTCATAAAAACTCAATGAGGGATATATTGTATACTTTGGTAAGTATACAGAAGCACTTCGGTGCTAAGCACTCCCGGTAAAGTGCAAATAATCAACATACTCAAGAAATGTTGGGTATGAGGGGATGACTCGTGTACATAGAATCTCTTAATTCGATACCTTGGGCTAAAGAAATTAAAAAGAATAAAAAAGAAACAGGAAGATAAGCTTGAATTTGTTTTGACATTGTTTGATATTTTTTGACATTGTTTGATATTTACTAGTTGGCATGTATATTAAAATGATATGCCTGCTCTAATAGAATTTGTATTTTATGTGGTATCTGGATGAATTTTAAGTCAGACAGTTTTATTAATTATATAAAGTCAGATTAAATTAATAAGTTGCTACCTAAAATTAAACTCGACTTGAAGATTAAAATATTATGTTTAAACTATACGCTATTAACTACATTTGTAAATAGAAACTAAATATATTGTAATATTTTTAGAAGAATCAAAATTTTTACCGAGTTACAAATGTAGAGAGTTTTACAAATGTTTTGTGATATCTCTGACTCGTATTCAGATATGAATACGGGAAATGGGTATTACATTATCTACCAAACAAGAAATCAGAACAAAAAAAAAGAAAATGAGATATATATCTGATGTATCCAGACTTTTGTACCAAGTTTCCAATTTTGGATTTTTTCTCAGAAATAATAACACAAAAAAACACATAAGTTGCAAGGGTAATTTTTTTCTTTCTCTATCTCATGCATGCATGTTGAAAATAAGTAAAAAAGTGGAGTTTACCTGAAGAAAAAAATCATTCCTTGTCGGTGATAATCTCTTAGGAGTGAGCCGTTAAAGGGGATTTTCTTTTCGAAAAAATGGAGGTATAGGTGTTGTGGCATCAAAATAGGTAGGTCTTAGTTTCTGGGAAGGGTTTTGATTCGGTCTTTTTAAGGGCAGGGAGGTTTTTTTTGTTCTGGGGAGGAGTTGTGGTTGGTTTTTTAGGTCAGTTGAGGGTTGAGGGCGGTAGTCGAAGTAGCCGAACCACCGCCAGCTTCTAGGAATCACATCAGCCAAATGGGGGCCTTGGTTAAGGGTTGTTTGTTTTCTAAAAACCAGAGGAAATGAGAGGCTCTCTCTTAGGATTAAAAAAATGAGAAAAGAAGGAGAGGAGGGCTGATCGGTTGGATTTATAGGCTGAGAAATAAAGGGGTTTTGGTCTAATTACTCTATAAATCCTCCTTTGCTTTTTATATTTTTGAAATGTCTCCACCGTATGGATTATTTACACTCTTGGTCCTCGTATGTTTTCATAAAATTTTAATCTGGTCCCTTGATTAACTGAAATCAATTTTCAAGGGTAAGTGTGTTAGATTTGTGTGCGGTAAGACCCTTGTGTCGAGGTTGAGTGTTGTGTGGCGACTAGGGTTCTTGCTACGTGCTGATGGGACGCCAAGATAGTCGATTCATCCCTTGTTGGGATTTGGATACCCTAAGTGTGTTACAAGACCTTGAAGACTCCCGAATATAGGATCCCAATGCTTTGTGGATGCGAGCCTCATTCGAAGATGCTTGATGTAAGATTCCGAGCATGAATGTAGGATCTCGATGCTATGTGGATGTCGGCCTCATCCCATTAAGTATAGGATCCCGATGCTTTATGGACGCGGGCCTGGCTTAGAGTATAGGATCCCGATGTTTTGTGGACATGGACCTTACTCGTAGTGCAGGATCTCGATGCTTTATGGATGCGGGCCTCACTCAAGTGTAGGATTCTGATGCTTTGTGGACGCGGACCTCACTTAATGTTGTTGGTGTCATCTGTGTGATGCTAGGTAAACGTATGAGATACTTGTATAAGTTGTGTGCGTGATCATACATTCATAATGCCATGTGTTTAGGCGGTTATGGTAGTGCTATTGTTATCTTGCCATGATATCATTCATGTTGCATTGCTTTATTTATGATTTGCATGAAGTATGATTGAGTGTTGGTGTATCCACTGAGCTTTTTTAGCTCAACATTCAGAATCGTTGTTTCCGTTCGCAGGTTAGTAGGTTTAGCGCGTTCTTGGAGGAGCACCATCAGGGAAGGATTCCAGTGCCTCGTCTCTTCAGAGTACAATACTTAGGTCTTTGGGCTATGTATCCATAGGAACCTATTGTATATTGTAATTGTATTTGGATTTTCAAATGATCGAGTCAAAGGTTTATAATGAAATTTTAAATGGAGCTCCACTATATATATATTTTCGAATATTTATTATGTTTTATTGGATTGTAATTAAATGGATACTCATAATGGATTTGTGGATTGGGCTAAACGAGGTCAAAATTTTGATGGTTGAGTTTCAGGCGAGGCCCAAATGTGACATCCGGGTCGATGATGTTACACGAATGTTATCCCTATAAAGTTGCGGAACTACTTACTAAGTTTCGAAACTTTCCGGCAACAATCTCTTCCCGTTTCCTTGTATTTTTTTGGGAATCTAAATCTAACGGTCAAAATCAAAAGTTTTCTCATCTGACGACTCTAGCATCCTGTCGTTTATTAGCAGTATACTAACTTGCCGTTCTTTAGACTCTCCCCAAATAATTGTATATAAAGTGATTTGTTAATTACTAGAAAACACCCTTACTACATTTTTAGAAATTAAAATAAATTTTTAAACAATATTTATATTAAGTATATTATTATCACGTAAATGTTATAATATAATTTTAAGTAAATGAATTTAAAATTAAAATGGAATTACACAAAACATGCAAAATATGTTTTGAATTCATATTGTTACAGTACAGTAGAGTATATGTACTATACCTAAAAGTTTAGTTTAGTCCTCTACTATATATAAGAAAAATTAGTCAACGTACATTTGAAAAGTTAACATTTTCGTCTAAACGTTGAAGTTACAGTTAGTTTGGCTTAAATACTTTTGTTTAAATACTTCTTAGGCCCCTCTTGATTTTGAACTCAAACAAATTAATTTCTCTCAAAATATTTTTTTTGTGATTTTTTACATAAAACTTTTAAACACTTTGTGAAATCTAAATGCAAAACATTCTAATTCCAAACTATGTTATCTTTACTTACAATAATATTACGATTACAGGTCAGAACATAGAAAATGCTTAAAATGTTTAATTGAAAAAAGTGTACATTGAAAATTTGAAAAATATTTGGAGTTAAAGTACGAGTTTCATTGCAAAAAAAATGATACAAAAATCATAAAAAAGATTAAAATTTTCAAAAGTTTGAAAAATATTATAAATATATATATTTGTTTTAATTGAAAATTTATGAAATCAAAGTTGGACACGTGTCATGTACTGACATAAAATGCCAACACCGTCATAGATTTATATATATATATATATTTCTTTTATTAAGTTCTTACACAAATAATTTTTTTTAATGTTATAGTATAATATTATATATTTGAATAGATAAATAGACATTGTATAAATCATTTGTTATTTATTATAATTAAATTTTTGGAAATATAGAAAATTTTTCAAATTTATAAACTTTTATAATACACCCTTCGTACTTCTATTTGTGTAACATGTTGACTTTTCACGGAGTTTTTAGGAAAAAAAAATTTATATAAGATGTGTGGTGTAAAATAATTTGAATGACAAGTTTGCCCTTAAAAAATAACTTTTATTTTTGTTGGGAAACTAAAAATAATAGAAAAGCAATTGTGTCTTGTAAAAGTTGTTGAATTTTTTAAAGTGACATTTTGACTGAGACAATTTTAAAACACAAATGGGACAATTTTACTGGGACAGAGGGAGTAATTATCATATTCGTAACTAAATCAAATATACTAATAATTAACTATAAATATTATATTTATATATTTTATTACTTAATTTATATTATTTTAAAATATAAAGTTGTTTTTTAAAATCTAAAATTTTAAACACTACTTGTAATTTTTTTTTTAATTGCATAAAATAGATTTTTTCATTTAAATAAAACTATTATTTTTAGAGAAGAAATGATATTAAAAATTATTTCTACTATTTATTATTTTTTTAATGATGAGTGTGGTTTAGGTATTTTATTATGCAATAATTTAGGTTAGGCAAAGAATTATTTTAACATATTAAAACCAAAAAAATATTATTGGAAAATAAAAAAGAATGATTTACATGAATAAAATACATTAAATATTTTTGTCCAAGGTGGTGAAAATTATGTAATACTTAAGAATAGGGTGGGAATGACATCCCCACCATTTTGGGGAAAGAAATTACTATCGAAAATGTAGTATTACCTTTTGGAAAGAATTCTCATTAATTAAACGTGATTATGTGATTGCGAAAAAAGATTGTTACCCTGTTAATGTTCTTTTTGGCGAACCACAACGCCATGAAAACAAAAAAAATGTTTTTTTTATATAAATAAGGAGATACTATCATAGGCCTTGTTAAAAACCTCCCTAGACCTAGTTGGAAGAAAAGAGTATCCATGATAGTATTTAAAAAATGTTGTTGTTTAACAATGAGAAATTTAATTTTGAAAAAATGGGAAAATTTCATTAAATATTTTATAAGAATGTTCTATAAATAAAAAAGAATAATTAAATATCTTAGAAGGATAAAAATATATTTGATTAAGTAGGTATGTTTGGTCTATCATATTTGGACTTAGGAGTTGAGGATGGAATATAATATATTACTAATGGGTGGTTCAAATGGAATACATAGCAGAATAAATACAAAGACGTTGAGAGTTGTTTTGGTGTGGGTGTTATCCGGGGATTGAAGAACATCCATATTTAACCTTTTCCTTCTGTGATACAAATTAAACAAGCCTTGGAATAATTGTTACTATAAAAGTGGCCAAAAACATAATCTATTAACCAACAAGTGTTGGGTGCATTGGTAAGGCACATTACACTCCTGAGGAGAAGAGGTGAGTTCGAATTTTGGAGACGACATTGTTGGAAGAGACAGCTTCGCACCCTGAACATGAACCGTAGACGGACATACGTATTACAAAAAAAACATAATCTATTATGTTAATTATGTATATCAATATTGTTGATCTTGTGTTGATTATAATTATTATTATTATTATTATTTCAAGTTTGAAATAAGGGTAAACTATTGTAATGATGACTCTCGTTTCATAAGTGTTCATTTTTGCTTATCAAATTTAAAAAGTAACATTATTGATAATTTATGTTATTGTTTTATAATGTTTTGATCATTAAGATATTAGATTGAATGGCAGCCGACGAAGACAGAAGGCGATGGTTAGTGACAACTGGCAGTGGGGGACTTTGTAACACCCCGATCCGGATCTGAATCCGAAGTACTACATTCGGGTCACCTAAAAATCAACCCATCAAAAATTCCATTTAAAAAGTATAAAAGTTAGCCATTTCCAAATATTGAATCATCCAAAAATCCATATAATTAAGTAAGCATTAAAAATAGGTTTACAAAACGGGAGCTCCAAGTTAAATCACTGTATAATAAAATAACATTTCAATAGAGTTTACATGCTAAAAAAAAAACTAGTAAGGTTCTATGAATACATAAGCCCAAGACTAAATACTAAGCACTATACTCTAAAGCAAGGCGATGATGGGAAATTCCTTCTTGATGTGCTCCTAAGCCACGATCCACCTTCTAACTTGCGAACGGAAAAACAATTTCGAACGCTGAGCTTACAAGGCTCAGTGGTAGGGATGGGTACGGTTTAGGTTGGGTCAGGCTTCTGGCCCACCCGAACCTGACTCGACTCGAATGTATTCTTTAAAAAAACTAAACCGACCCAAAAATAAATACACTAAACCCGACCCGACCGTACCTATAGAAAAAAATAATTTTAGGGACCTAATTGTAAAAAATAATTTCAATTTAAATATAATTTTAAAGATTAAATTGAAAATAAAAATTCAATTTAAGGACTTAATTATAAAAAAAATATAAAAGGGGTATTATTATAAATATCCCTAAAAATTAATGGGAAAATTACACAATTAGTCCCAGGTTGGGTCAGGTCAGATATTTTCCACCCTAAACCTGGCCTGACTTGATCAGATCGGGTAGGGTAAAATACTCATCCCTACTCAGTGGTACATTTCTACTCTACCACAATTTGTGATTATCATAAAATAAGCATGCAAGATAAATATAGTTTACTATCTATGAGTTATCATCTAGCCTACACTTGCTAGAGATTCTAGATCACCTATCTCAAGGCATCAACAAGTCTACAAGAAGTCTTACAAGTTCCACCATACTTTACCATACTCGAGGTCACATAGCCTATCGAGTTACCCGAGCTCACTTAGCCCATCGAGTTAGTTCATGATGTACCCTAATCACTCAGCTATCAGGTACATAAGTTACCATCTATAGAATTCACACAACATACATAATACATCCATACATCATCTATATAATGGCCAACGAAGCCCTACTTTACCCATGCTCACACAGCGACCGGGTTAAATGGACCACATTCGGATCACCATAGCTACGGATACATCCTAGACATTAGGGGTGTTCAAAAATACCTGACCCGACTACCCGAACATAAATAACCAAGAATTTATCCAGAATTTTTTTTACCCGCGGCCCATTTCCCGGGTTGAGCCCGAGTTACAAAATTCAAAATTTTTAGGTACCCGGTTACCCGAGTATCTGGATATATTTAAAATTAATATTTTTTTATATTCAATATATATATATATTAAGCTAATAAAAAATCTTAAATTATTATATATTTTATATTTAATAAATATATATTTTTATATTAAACTAATAAATATATATTTTATATTAAACTAATAAAATATTTTTATATTAAAAATACATATTTTTTATATTCGGGTATCCAAGTACCTAATTTTTTGGGTACCTGCAACATCAGGGTACCCGACTAACGGGTACCCGCAACACTCGGGCCGGGACACGAGGTCGGCCATAGGATTACCCGACGATTCGAGTACCCGGTACTTTGGGTACCCGAAGACCCGGGTACCCGAATTTGAACACCCCTACTAGACATACTTGGATCACATTAGCCACAAGTAGTTTTTACCAGATGTCACTCAGCCTATCAATTTACTCGAGCTCACTCAGCCTATGGAGTTAATTTCCTTATCCAGATCACCATATCCACGGATAAGTTTCTAACCGCACCCAGATCACTCAGCCCGTGGGTACGCCAGATGTACTTGATCACTCAGCACGAAGTGCACATCCCTTTTATCTAAGTACCATAGTACTGATTCTAGGACATCTGGATTTCTTTACCACACCATAAGATAAAACATGTCGTCCAAGCATTCATACTCCTCACCAAAAGGTAAGTGGCACCAAGCCAAGCCATCACAAATGCACCGAGGAATAACACTAACCATCAAGGTTATCTTGATTCATTACTTACTACGTTATTACACGTTATTCTCATCCATGAAGGTTAAATCTCGTTTTCTTAGTTTTACGATTCATTTTATCACCTTAGAAGCCCATTGGGCCATAGCCCTCGAATTATCATCCCCTCGAACTTATTTTCAACTTTTACGGGCAAATTATCCAGTGGGTACCGATACCCAACATCGAGTACCGATATTCATCAAATGCGTATCGATACTCAGCTTCACATGAAGAGGTTGACCATTGACCTCGTACCGATACACGAACCCCGTGTACCAATACACCCTAGGTATCGATATGGTTCAAAGCATACCGATACCATTTTAAGCTACTGAAATTTCAATGGAGCATGGGGTACCGATACGACTTCAGCCTGTACCGATACTCCCTTTAAATATTGCATGCGTTCATCATTTAGAACACAAGGATCGGTATGGGCTCCCGAGTACCGATATCGAAGCCCATAAATAGCTTCCAAGCTCGGGAAATCACTTCCCAAGCCCCCAAAATGAAACTTTTAATCCCTTAACTCAAACCCAAATCTTATGGGAGTTGTTTAGGGTGGTTTACTACCATTTTTATGCATTATTAACAAATAATCCAGATTTCACCATTAATAAAGCTTTAAGTTACCAAACACCCAACTAACAATCATAAACCACAACATCAAGCAAAGCAATCACTTTATGATCTTCAAGATTAGTAAGAGTCAGAGATGTACTGACCTTTTAGCAACTAACCTGGATTTGCTTCACACACTCACAATCATCAACTTCTTCTCTTTGGCTCCAACTTGAATAAACCCCCAAGACACCTTCTTTATACCTCACAACAAGGAAACGAATCAAGACTTAAACCAAGCACTAAAGAGAGGCCTAGCCACAGATTAACAACCTTGAAAACATGGAAGAAACTCCAAAAGCTTAAACCCCTTAAAAACCCATTACTGAAGAACTCACTTTTATACCTCAAGAGTATACTTTTCTTAAAGCCCTTAATGGGGGGATTAACATACTAAAATCTTGAAACTTTAATGGAAGAGATGAGGTTGAAAGCTTGAATCTTTAAGCTTAGAAAAATAGGGTTTGGAGAAGAGAAAAATGATGGGAAAGATGGTGAGAAAAAAGGTGATATCACAACCCCTTTTTGTTTCCCCCCAATGACACGTGAATGCCAAGAATAAGGAAGGGTGATCAGCCTTTAACTTGAAACTTGGTATATGCTCGTCACAAAACCCCCCATGTTTCACCTTTATTACAAAATGACCACCTCCCAAGCCCACATAGCCAAAATCTCAACCAACAAGGCCTAAACTTGTTCCAATGATTCCAAACACTCAATCCAACACAAGGGTCTATGACCGGGTCAACGCCCAATCGTTGACTCGAAAATTTGGGTCGTTATAGACTTTGACCAGATTTAGGGGTCAATTTGATATTTTATCTAAAATTTAGGGGTTAAATTAATATTTTATCTAGGGTTAAAGGGGTTAAATTAAAAATTAGCCCCTTTTACTAACGCGTTATGTCATTGAACTAACGACATTTAACATCCATGTGACCAGAACGTTATAAAACAATAATATAAGTGATCAAAATCGGGATATTATTTTAAGATTGGGTATTTCCAAATTTCTGTGTATGAATGAATCTCTATGTTTGGGTCTTCTAACCGTTGACTTGTTCTTTGCCGTAATAATTTCATATCCAACTTTTATTTAGTCTGTAAAATGAATAGGTCAGTTGCAATGTGGCGGATGAGAGTTTGATGGCGATGTTTCTTTTTCAAAGTTCTTCAACTTGAGGAGAACGATTTGCATGATGAACAATATTTAGTATTAAAGTTCGACTATAAATGTGCAGCAGCTAAGTAAATTCTTGGACCAAGAAATGTGGATGTGCATCACAACTAAAAGAGTATTTTAAGTTGATCCATCTACTATGAGAACTCTTTTTATCAATTTATTTCTTTGTTTGTTTTCATTGTATAAATATGTTTGTGATTTATATTTTAATTGTGGAATTGGTGATCGTAACTAATGAATATCATATCATTATCTTTTAAATAAAACATTAGCATTATTTTTGCTTGCATAATTGTTAGTTGTGTAAATCACAAGTAAACATCACTCTCTCTATTCAAGAAACTCTCGGCCTTCTCTCCATTTTAAGTAAAAACCCTATTTTTTTTTCTTTGCTTTGGAGACCAACAACCTCATTGGTTAGAAGCGATTGGCCTTCCCCTTATCTTTCTCTTTCATATGCTTGTGGTTGTTGTTTCTCTCTTTTTATACGTTTTATTATATTATTGAGACAATAATAATAAGATAAGTAAATAAGTTCAAACGCTTAAAAATAAATATAAAATTTTACGTGAAAAAAAGAAGCAAAAAAAAATACAGGCAAAAAAAATCACTATGTAAAAAATAGATTACAATTAAATTTCTAATGTTGTGTCTATTTATAAGGATGGAGTTACAAAGAAAATTTGTATAAAAACAAATATTACTTAGATTGAATTTTCTACCTTTATTTAATGTAAAGTAAACAATACCTAATAAAATTAAGATTTTAACTTCACACCAAATCGTAAATGTAATCTAAGATGTTTTGTTTCGGTGTCCTATTATGGCCAGCTTGATGAGATCCTTTTGCTCCGATGATCTTTGTTCAAACACAAGCACGTTTTTTAAAGCAGGAAGATGAATCCTCTCCGCTGACAAGAGTCTTCAAGGATTGGGTGGAGGGCCTCCGAAGTCCTTCCATTTTTTACTGTCTTCCAACGTTTACGATCTTGTTTCACTTTGTTTTCCGTAGATTTTCGGAACAATAAAGCAATTTAATTTTAGTCTTTTGGTTGAGATCAAGTGTACGTGGGCAATTTGCCACGCGTAATTAAGTTTATATTTTTTAAAATTAAGTGTTCAGTTTAATAGTTTTTTATTTGTGCAATTTTAAATTTAATTGGGTATAATTTGAATTTTTTAAATTTAGAATTATCTTTGAACTTTTTAAGTTCGAATTAATTTAATAATTTTTAAATCTTTACTCTTAAAGAAGATATAGATTTTATTTTTTATTTTTTTAAACAAATTTATTTGAGGACTTCTCCAATTAATGTTGATAGTCCCCGTTAAAGTTGGGACGTCCCCGCACCGTACCCGTGCTTCATAGCCTTGATGTTTTGGGTTTATTATGTTGGTTGCATGCTGGTGGAGCTCTTTGGAACTGCTTCTCTTTCAATCGGCGCATGCTACTGTAATGACTGTTCCATCGTAAAGGGAAAGCGATTTGGTTCAACGGTCCTTTCGGGCTCTCCTGTCTTTTTCGTCAGTCCAGCCCACTGAAATACCCATAAAAGATTTTGATCGTCAAGGATCTCTCGCTCGATGGACCCACCGTTGATCCAGACGATCGGTGCCGCTCCTCCACCATTGATGCTCTTTGTCGCCTGCAACTTTTGCTGTTCAGCTAAGATTAGGGTTGTTTGCTTATGCTTTGGGCCTTGTTGTTCTGGGTTTGGATTTCAGCCCATTTTCTATTCGGGACTCTGTTTCCTTTTGCTTGTATGGTACTTTGGTATGAAACGAATTGACTTGCCTTTTCTGATAAAAATAAATAAATCATAAATGTATCATAATAACAATCTATTAGTTATAGGGTAAAATTTTAATACACATGCGGTGTAAAATTTTTAAATTTTTAACTTTAACCCTAAAAACTAAACCCTAAACCTTAAACCCTATACATTAAATTCTAAACGCTAACATTAAATTCTAAACCCTATAACCTAAACCCCTAAACTTTAAACTCTAAACTAAAACCCTAACCCATAAAACAAAAAAATACATGTAAACTTAGTTTACCCGGTCTGTGTATCAAAGTTCTTTCCTTAATTGTAGTGCATAGTTCTAAATCAATAAGCGTAAAATATTAACCTTTCCGATTGAAAATTGGCATAAATAAAAGGGAAAAAATTTTATAGACAGGCGGTGTAAAACTAATTTTATATAAGTATGCATATTTACTCTAATAAAACACAAATCTTAAATTTCTAACCCTAACCCTAAAAACTAAACACTAAACCTTAAACCATATACCCTAAATTCTAAACACTAGCCTTAAATTCTAAACCCTACAACTTAAACCCCTAAATTTTAAGCCTTAAACTAAAATTCTAACCCTAAAACTAAAAGGCACGTGTAAACTTTAGGGCTCGTTTGGTTTTCTACTTTTTGTTTTTCATTTTCATTTTCAAAAAATGATTTTTATTTTTAGTTTTCCAAAAATTAAAAAACACATTTGGTTAATAAAAATGAAAATTTATTTTCAAAAATAAAAATAGTGAAAATGTGTTTGTTATCTAGTTTTTTAAATAAACAAATAGTTACTCATTAAATAATTAAATTAAAATATAATTATTAGAAAAATATTATTATAATAAAAAATAAAATATGATTAAATAAACAAAAATTCTAAAATTGACATTAGAAGGATTCGGACCCGGATTAAATAGAGTTAAAATTGAAAAAAAAAACCTTATTTTCATATTTCCCACTTTTCTAAAACATTTTCAACGAAAATAGTGAAAACATTTTTATATTTTTAAAATTTCAGTCATTTTTGTTTTTATTTTCTAAAAATTATTTTCAAATTTTGTAACTAAAAACGTTTTTTCATCATTTTCTATTTTCCAATAAAATGAAAACAAAAATGACATGTATTATCTAAAACCAAACGCATACGGCCTGCGTACCAAAGTTTTTTTCTAAATAAAATATGGGTCATATTTTGATACACAAGTTGTGTAAAAAAAATTACACAGCCCTTCATATTTAAGCCCTAAAATCTAAAACCTAAATCCCTAGTCGTAACACCCTAAAACCTAAACCTTAAACCCTAAACTCTAAATTCTAGCCATAAACCTTAAATTATACACCCTACAACCTAAACCACAACCTAAATAACTAAACTCTAAAATTGAAAGGGTTCACACAAACTTGAGTATCACAAGTATTTTCTATAAAATACATAACAATTAGGAAAATACTTTGACACGCAAGCTTGTGCTTAGGGTTTTAGGTTAGAATTTAGGGGTTTAGTGTGTATGGTGTGGAATTTAAGGTTTATGGTTAAAATTTAGTGTTTAGAATTTAGAATGTTATGACTAAAAATTTAGGTTTTAGATTTTATAAATTAAATATAAAAAGTTGTGTAAATTTTTTTACGCAACTTGTGCATTAAAAATATAACCCTAAAAATTATCAATCATCATTCATAAAATATACCGAGTATTGAGTCAAGAGTCAAGGTGGTTTGGTTTGGTTTGGAAGGCAGCTAAAAATAAGGGATTGAAGTGAGTCATCGCTGATGAGAATCTGTATTTCACCTGGTTGAACGAAATTCTAAAACAAAAAACTTTGGGATTTAAATATAGTCAGTTCATGTTTCTTTTGAATATAAAAAAGAACTCATTGCCCGCATGACATGTTAAGAACGCAGACATACGCATGAAGCATGAACCGAACAGCTTATTATTCATGTCTAATTCCATTTTCTTGTACAAGCTAATCAAGACAGGTATATGTATAAGACTGTTCCTTTCTCGTGCTAAGCAAAAGGACACTGCTAGACCTGGGGAGTGAGTTCAACCCCTTCATTATGCTCTATTTTTTGGCTCTGGAGAGCCTTGAAAGTATAAAACTTTGCGCAGATTAAGTAGTATACAAAGTTTAGAGCTTGCAAAACTGTGAGCACCCAATAAAAATACTCCAACTTCCCCTTATTCAAGTTCTTGTTGGGAAGCCAATCGGTATACTTGTGGACTAGTGTAACTAAAAGTGTGCTTGTGTAGTCCCCAGCTGAAATGGATGTCCAGAACAAGGCTGTTGCAGTGCTCCTCATGCTCTCCGGTGCTTGGTTATAGAAAAATTCAAGGTGACCGATAACCATGAAAGCCTCTGCTATACCATGAAGGCTATACTGCGGCACGAGCCAAAATACAGAGATGGGAATTGTGGATTTGGGGCTGTCGATTAGGCCATAGGCCGATGCTGCATGTTTTCTCTTCACTTCAACGAATCCGGCTACCAGAGTTGCTAGTATTGAGATGAAAAAGCCTATGGCCATCCGCTGCAAAAAGTGTATGCCCCGATCGAGCCCTGTGAACCTGCGGGCAACGTGAACCAATATACGATCGTATACGACTATCATGATGAGCATCGACAACATGGAGAAGACCGACATGGAGGCGGAGGGAATCTCGAAAGACCTAGTCAGGTGCTTGTTCATTGTGTTGGCTTGTTGTAATGAAAATGTGTTCTGTTGAGCACTGGATGTGGCAAACAGAATACCAGCTGCCCAAATTGGTAGCATTCTGACTATACATTTTAATTCTTCAACTCTGTGGACAGTGTTAAGTCTCCAAAAATTGGGTTTTTCTGATGATTTCACACCATCTTCTTCAGTCACAATGGCAGCCCTGTCCAGAAACCTGCATTTTGCACAAAGATATTTTCAATGGGATAATATTTTTTGAATAGTCTTAAGGTGATTATAAGGTTTGTTCATACTTTTTCTTAACCCTCTGAAAAACACAACTTTTACAGACGAAGCTGCTCGAACCTGGATTTCATAGGCAAGTGGTAACTTACTTGAATTGTTTTGTATGATGAAGCAGTCCGTCGGTGGAAATAGAGGCATCAATCTCCTCGTTCACATACAAAAACTTAGGATTAGAAACCAAGGGAATGTTTCTCTTCCTAAGGGCAGCAACACAGACTTGTACGACACGAGTGTAAGGACTTCCGGCAGGATCCAGATTCCGGTAAAGAGGGTAACCCATAAGGAACACGATTATGGATAAAGCCATGGCTATGGTCGGAATTCCGAGGCCCAAGGTCCATCCTACATGGTCTTGAATATACACAAGCACCGTTGATGCTATCAATATTGCGGCTCCCAATGCAAAGTAATACCAATTAAAGAAGACCCATGTTTTCTTAGGATGCCTAGGATCCTCCTCGACGAATTGCTCAGCCCCATACGCCGCCACGCATGGCCGGATCCCACCTGAACCCAAGGCTGCCAGCAGAAGAGCCAGGTAGAGAATACCCGTTTGACTCCTATTTGCTTCTTGGCAAACCTGGTTTCCTTCACATGGCGGTGGCCGGAGATACGGCAATGCTGCTGAGAGGGTTAGGACTATCATTCCCTGCTCATCACAACACATCAGATAAGATCAGATTATAGTTTTTTAACAGAGAAGAAAAAAAAAGGTGTAAAATTGATGCAGCTATTCTGAGTTCTGACCAGAAGGTATATGGCTGTTGCGACCGTGATGGTCCAAAACTTCCCGGCATATGAATCGGCAATGAAAGCCCCAAGCAATGGCGTCAAGCTCGAGGTACCATTGAAGTTGGTGACAGTGTTGGCTGCTTTCGTTAATGGCATGTGAAGCTGGTTTGTCAAGTAGTTAACCATGTTTTTACTGAAGCCCACCATAGCCAATTTCTCGCATATTTCATTCACTGCACATCGACGATCAAGAAAATAAGCCTTAACAAAAAAGAAGAACAAATCCAAGATTCCATTTCAAATAGCTATCAAAAAGCTTACCTATGATGAAGGGCATTGTCCTAATGCCACCCTTGTTGTTATCGACAAGTGTCTTGCTCTGATGATCATCACCATTTTCAGAAGCAACGAAGTTATCTTTGTTCTCCAAAGTTGCAGTCGCCATAGCTCTAAGTTTTGAAGGCTGCCCTATTTCTCCAATGTACTATATTTCCCCACTACTTTCAAGTTTCAACTGAACTCTTTGTTCGTAACTGCGATTCACACGTGACAGTGAACTTTGGTCATAAGGAAGAAGAAACAGAAACTCAGAAAGGAAAAGTTTTCTTCTAAGCCTTGCCTGAATTTCTGTTCCTGGGATCAAAGCTTATAAATAGGTGTTGTTTCTTCTTTATTAATTAATTAATGGGTTAACTACAACAGTAGTCACCGAACTATTGCTTCTTTTCTATTTTGATCACCAGACTATTTTTTAATAAAATCATCACTAACGTTATGTATTTTTTCTGTTTTTATCACCAGCTATTAAAAACTAACAATGATGGTGACATGGAATTATTTTTTGTTTTTTAGAATTTTCTCTCCTTCTCATATTATTTTTCTTTAAATTTATTTGACAGGTAAAGTGTTGACACGTGTCACTGAACTATTAGTTAAAGATAAATAATATGTGGAAGAGAGAGAAATTTACAAAAAAATCTATGTTAGCATTGATGTTAGTTTTTTAACGGTTGGTGATCAAAATAAAAAAATATAACGTTAGTGATGTTTTTATCAAAAAATAATTTAATAATTAAAAAAAAAACAATAATTCGAAGACTACTGATGTAGTTTACCCTTATTAATCTGTTTGCGTTCGCTTTGCATTATTGAGAAATGAGAGGTTGAAACAACGGTAGGAGAATTGGAATTTTTTAAGAGATTTATTTTGATACATATAAAATATTTTTACACAATCTTTTTATAAAATCTAAAATCTAAAACCCTAATTTTAATACCATAAATTTTAAACCCTAAATTTTAACCCTTAAACTCTAAACTCTAACCCTAATTCTTAAATTTTGAACCCTACAATTTAAATCTTAAACTTTAAACCATAAACTAAATATCTAACCTTTAAATTTTAAAAATACGTATAAACTTTAATTTATACGAACTGTGTATTAAACTTTTTTTATTTTTAATTGCGGTTGGAGATGTGGATCCAAGGCGGTGGTTTTTAGTGGCCTAAAATATATCGTAAACGTATTGGTATTTTGTTTTATTTTCATTTTTATTTGTAGTGAACAAGGAGCTTGGATTATCTAAAAAAAAAAAAAAGAGATTGGAATATTTGGGGAGTTATACGATTACAGCCATTGCCCTAGACATTGCATGGGGTAAACACGAATTCGTCTTCTTCCTTCTTTATTTTTTTCTGGTGTACCAGTAAAGATTTATTATGTATGCAATTATTGATCAAATGAACTAGAAATCCAAAATGAAGTCAGTTATTGCGTATTACAATATCTCATTACAATTGTATTATATTATGTTCAGGGCGGAACCATTAGGAGATAGGCTATGAATAATAATAAAATGTGGGTTAGGGTTAAATTGTGAATTCGTCAATTTAAAATGAGTAAATTACGTAAATCATTACTGAACTTCACTCTCAAACTTATTTTGGTCACTGAAGTTTCAAACGTTCAATCAATTTACGGAAGTTTAGACATTGAATGTTTTTGTCACTACTCTGTTAACTTTTTGACAACGTCTATTTACTGATGAACGAAGAAACTTATCCAAGATCCGAACGGTGAAAAAATTTACCGGCACGAGAGAAGCAACATACTGAGAAACATGTTACATCTGACGGCAGAAGAGGGAGATCGACGAGAGAGAAACCAGAAGGTTTTTGGCCGATTTGTGAACTTCGGAGCAGTTTTCGACAAAATGGAGGTCGAATTCAGACTCAGGGGGTCAAGACTAAGTGACTGGTGAAATTTGGGACCAAATGACCACCATCTATGATCATTTAAGGTTTAAGAGTGACAAGAAATATTCAATGTCTAAACTTTAGTGACAAAAAACGTTCAATGGCTAAACTTTAATGAGTAAATTGTACATTTTAAAAGTTCAATAACTAAAATAGATTTAGAGTGAAGTTCTATGATGATTTACGTAATTTACTCATTTAAAATTTAAAAGTTGAAGGTTAGAGTTTAATTTGTCTAACATCGAAAACCAAAAGTATTTAAATAAAATATGTGATCAATGTTTAATTTTTCTAATTTTAAAGTTGACAAATTAAAATGAAAAAAAAAATAACAAGACTTAATTTGTCCAGTTTCAAAACTAATAAAGACCTAGAACATAAAGTACCTAAAAAGTTGTGGACCAAGACTTAGTTTATCTAGTTTTGAAACTAATAGGTCCTTAAAAGTAAATAAATCACAAATATAGGGGACAAAACTTAATTTGCCAAGTTTTTAAACTAGGACTAAGCACTAAAGGTTGGGACCAGATCCCTCCGGTATATACATGGCTCTGTCCCTGATTATGTATTTAGGTGATTAGTACTTTGAAGTCTCTAACTTTTCTTAATTCAACCAATAATTCATATCTATAGACGGTTGATTAGGTTTAAATATATTTGGAAATGAGACCTTACTTAGTTTACAAGGTGGGTGGCTACCTTGTGTCACAAGAACACTCCATGGTGTCAAACTTAAACTGTTGGGGCTGTAAGTATATACTATCATTAAACCGAGAAATTTATACAAGTTATGACATCTTTAATGCAATAAAATACATGTGTAATAGTCGTTGGCTTAAAGTTTTATCGCAACTTTTTTTTTGTTCTTGATTCATCAACGGTGATTTTAGTATTAGTGTTGATCGTCACTATCAATAATCATTTTTTCTTATTCATTTTAAATTTAGTTCTTATTTTCTTTTATATTTTATCTTTTTTAGTTTTTATACGTCTTTGTGACACGTTTATCTTCTGTCTTATGACACGCTTCTGCCTCATGACACGTTTTCGCCTATCTTTGTAGTAGACTTACGCTCGTGGATAGTTTTCTCATTTATAATATAAATCAAAATTAAACATAAAACCTAAAAAATTAAACCCCAAACTCTAAACCTTGAACCCTAAATTTTAAATACTAACTTTAAATTCTAAACCCTACAACCCAAACCCCTAAACTCTAAACCCTAAACTAAACATTAAACTAAATTCCTAACCCTTAAAACTAAAAAGCTCTTGTAAACTAAAATTTACACAGCCTGAGTATTAAAGTTTTTCCTCATTATTCAACCAAGTCTTTTAATTTAGTTTCACTTCGAATCCATTATTTATCTGAAATGAATATTCATCTAATAAATAAATATCCGATATAACTTACACCAAACATCTAGTACTTTTAACCCGTCAAGTGAACCGTCTAAACCTATCATCTATTTTTCCGTGAATCAACCAAATGAAAGAGAGCGGGTAGAAAGGGTAAATGCTGAAAATTAGAAATTAGTAGCTAGAGAAAGAACCGGGTTGTGTGTTCAAACGTATAATTAGTAGGACCAATTTTGACGTTGTGGCATGTCAAGAAATGTGATTGCTTATTCAAAAACAAAAAGAAAAAAAATGTGATTGTTCAAACACAACAACGCATTAAGATTTCCATCAGTAACATGTTTTTTCTACTGTTGACGATGTGCCATCACAAATTAATCAACATCTTATCTTTTAGAAAGTTAAAAAGACTGTAATCATTAAAATTCCAATTTGAATCTAAATAAATAAAAGACCAACGAGACCGCATTTTTAAATCAATAACCTTTTTTAATATTTTATTGAAAAAATGATCACTGCTAGTATTATTTAGAAAAATGACCTTTAAATTGTCTACGTGGGAATACTTTGTACTCTGCAGAACGCGAGTTTCATCCAACGTAGAAGAAATTTTCAAATAACCTAATTTAATATTTGGAAAAAATACTTCGTGTTTTGCATATAGCAAGGTCCCCGAGAAATTGAAAATCTCACCGGGCTTTATTATATTGAACTCGCTTCCTGCAAGAAGCGAGATCAGTGCAATCGAGGCTTAAATACAAGTGTTTATAGGCATGTTCGATGTGTTTTTTCGGGTTGTTAATCAGAAAATTTTCGTAATTTTTAAGCTTAGAGGCATAGTATTAGAGCTTATCTTTCAGTTGAGGCTAATATTGGCACATACGAGACATTATAAACGGGGTAAAAATCGCGTAGGAAATGGCTCCAAAGCTTGGTTTTGTGCATGAAGAACAAGCTAAAATGGCTTGATAGGCATGTTCGAGGGGATTTTCCGGAAACTCAATTGTAAAATTTACGTAATCTTTAAGCTTGCAGGCGTAGTGTTGGAACTTATCTTTCATTTGAGACTGATATTGGCACATACGAGACATTGTATACTGTGTAAAAATCGTGTTGAAAATGATTCCAAAGCTTGGTTCTGTGCATGAATAACAAGCTAAAATGGCTTAATAGGCATGTTCGATGTGTATTTCTGGTAAGTTAATCGCAAAATTTGTGTAATCTTTAAGCTTAGAGGCATAGTATTGGAACTTATATTTCATTTGCGACTGTTATTGGCACATACGAGACATTATAAACGGTGTAAAAATCGCGTTAAAAATGGTTCCAAGCAAAAGAAATTGAAACCTAACGAAGAGATTTTGTTACTTAGAAAAATAGTCGTACAATAAAAAAGTACAATTAATCGATACGAGGGCTTGATCGATTAGGACATTTGTTCTTGGCGTGTCTGGGATTCCTACATCTACTGCATAGTTTTGGCTGTCCGGTTGTTGTTCGACCAAATTTTCAACACAGTAAATCTGCGTTTATCGTGGATGACCTTTTTTCGCGTCGTAGTGCAAGATCTGGCCATATTATAGGTTCATCATCAACTACGTCCGGATCAAATTCATTTCCAATGAGAGGAAACTCATATTGATAAACCTTGAATACGGACCAAATTCATTTCCAATGTTATGTAGTGAATCCGTACAAAAGAACAAGCAGCAATGGCCTGCACACACGGGTATTTGAATGTTTGGAAGACTCTGCACTCGCAAGTTCTTTCTCGTAGATCAACTACGTATGCGTTGTGTTGTATGCCTTTCAAAGGCCTCGAATATTCCAAAACACAGAATAAATGGTATTCGCAAGAGAAGCAATTCTCATTCATCACATTTGCATATTGCACAAATGATTGAAATTTTGTAATGAGGTTTGGGTGGACTCTGTGGCCACCTGCCACCCAGTCAATTGCTTGCTTTCCCAAGGTTGCAAAAAGGGTAGCCAATTGATAATAAGTCGCTTTGACAACGGAAGTGATAGGCAAATGTCGCACTCCCTTCAGTGATGAATTGATCGCCTTAGCCAAATTCGTTGTCATGTGACCATATCGTTTACCCCCATCAAATGATCGAAGCTATTTCTCCCTCATGATTTTAGCAAGGTAATTATAGCCTCTAAATTCCTAACTCTCACTTGTTCAAACAACTCCTCAACCGCATGTACGAAATGCGTGTTGCCTATCCAAAAAAAATGGAATAGTTAATGATGAATAATAAATGCAAAGATATCTTAAACCCAAAATAGTGAAAGACGTACCCATTCAAAACACCATTAGACGTTCATCTTCACTTTTGTACCTTTGCAAATAATTTGCAGCAATGTGGAGTAAATAATACTGGTGATAAATATGGGAAAGTTGCCAAGACCGACCCATACGCCCGATTGCGTATTTGATCATTGTGCCTCTGTCAGAAATAACACATATCACATCGTCTTTATCACGCATAACATGAGATAGAACATGTCTTCATAAGTTCTTAAGGAATAATTCCCAAGAGTCGATATCTTCTTTTACGACTATTATGAAGGCGATGGGAACAATTTTTCTATTGTTGTCTTGTGCAACCGTCAATTATAAAATTTGTGTATATTTGTCGTATAACCAAGTACCGTCGATCTGAACTATCAATTTACAATGACAAAATGCATAACGCATTGCATAAATATCCAAAATTGTCAGTAAAATTGACAAAGGTGATGGGAACAATTTTTCTATTGTTGTCTTGTGCAACCGCCAATAATAAAATCTGTGTGTATTTTCCGTACAACCAAGTGTCGTCGATCTAAACCATCAATTTCTAGTGACAAAATGCATTAACATATTGCATAAATATCCAAAATAGTCGGTAGAATTGACACACACCTTGTACGACACGATCATTTTTTTATGCTAGTACAATTTCCAGTTTTACAACCGTTCCCGGTATGTATTTCTGCATCATTTTTAGCAATGGTCGCAAATCTTTGTACGATTTCTCCCATTGGCCATACAATTTTTGTAAGGCCTATCACCTTGCTTACCATGCTTTATAGTAGTCAACTGTGTAGCCGTATTGAGATGTAATTGCAACCATACAAGTCCAAACTGTTACACGTAGATTTGCTTTGCCAGTAGAATAAAGACATTGCAAAGCACGTGCACATCTAAGTTACGATGATCCTAACTGATGCTGCTGATGGTGCATGTATGAGGCCCTACGTATTTTGTGATCTTCTATAGCAGGTTAATCTTCTTCAAGTATGATACACGAACCTTCCAATTATATTCATGGTTCCTGTAGACTCATTAAGTAATGTAGAAATCCACTTAGGTTTTTTTCACAGTCAACGTAATTGAGTGGCTTATATTATAGTTCTTAATGGCAGCTACGACGAGTTCTTTTATGTAGAAGGTCATTCTAATATAGAGTTAACCATTACCACGTTGGTTGTATTACTCAATCTATAGGAATTGCGAAAATTTTAAAGCATTGAAGGTTTTTATTTTAATCGTTGCGAAGTGGGATGGTGGCTGATAATAAGAAATCAGAGTGGCAGTATGTAGAACATTGATAGGTACGGCGTGTTCTTCATTGCCTTGGACATCATCCTCTGGTTCTTCTGGCATGTTAGGGTCTTTTGGTTCTTTATAGAAGGGGCACAGATCGTCATCATCGGGGCCGGTCTCCCTTACCGATTCTTCGTCAGAATTATCCCCCTCAAATTGGAATAGTTTTGGGTCATCAAATGCTACAGTAATAGGTGTAGCAATTGTTCATCGATCATGAGACCGCTCACTAACCGTATTACCAAGATCAAAATCGACAGTACCAGCATAAGAATATCTCCCCATAAATGGTGAAACATACTTCGTACTAGGATATAGGTTGAATATAGTCCAGATGAGAAATCATCGAATTAGTTAAAAGCTTCATGGTCTGAAGACCTCATGTAGTTTTGAGATGATGACGCGACCACACCCATATTGTATGGATTGTACGTTGAATGTTGGGTTGGTGGCAGGTTCAAGTCGAAGTCGAAACTAGCTATGCAAGAATGTCTTGCATCGAAGACGATGATGCACCCAAGTTCTTGTGTGTACTTAATAAGTTGAAATCATTTCGTAAATTGGTTGTCGGACTTTAAACATTAATATCAAAGTTAAAAATGCCCGTCTCTAATTTAGGACTCTAATAGCATCATCATCATAAAAAAAAAAAACATTGCAGTTCTAGGGGCCCTCCTAATGAATACTGCAAGTGGGATTCCACCATCAATTCCACATCATCGTTGTCCGCAACGTGGCATATTGAGTAGGTTAATGGTGATAACGAAGTCGGTAATCGATACTTCAACGGTTCTATTTTTTTCGCAAGCATGTGGAACATTATTCTTCACTTCATTAATGCCTTATACGTTAATTTTTTTGATAGTGTTATCGTAACAGTATTTGAGGACTGAAAGGTGACGCTGAGAGATACATCACCGATCATCTGTCCATCATAGTATACCAAACCATTAATAGTTCTTCTTCTCAACACATTTTGAGAATATCTACGATCATCTAAAGATAAGAACAAACATTAGCAAAATTGTAATGATTTTAAACTGTTTAAGAATTGAGAAGTCTTCCATAAACTTATAATTAAAACACTTATCTAAAAGTGACGTCTAACAAATTAAGTTGGTGTTCTTAACTTCTCTTTTCCTTGGCTTCTATAAACTACTGCAATTGATAGTAATTGATATGGTTTGGTTGCCTTCATTTCTGTTTGATATAACGAGAACAATAATATATATTCACATGTGAAAGTGACTTGTCAGACACATTTCGTCAGTTTGACATGGCAAGGACATCGCGTTCTGCAAAAACCAATTTTACAGAGATTCCTGATGTGACAGCACCAGTATACGACATTGATGTGACATGTCAGTGGACCTTACGTTCTGCAGAGATTCTTGACGTGACAGCACCAGCGTACGCCATAGATATGACATGTTAATGGACCTCGCGTTCTGTAGAAAGCGAGGTCCATATAATTTTTTTAATAAAAAATCATCTATCTATAAAAGCGTTCATCCATCAGTGTTGCACATTAAACGAAAATTTAAATAAAAAACTTCTTACCCTTACCAAAATATGCCAAGATTTTCTACAACGGTGTTTTATTCTGAAACTTATTTCTACACTTCCTTCAACAACAAGATCAAGAAATATGAGTTATATGATTTGATTTCAACGCATCTTAAAAAATCTACAACAATAAAAATGTCTTCGTTGTAAGCGAAAATACATGTTGATGAAGCTGGCCTTAAATCGCATTATATGTTGACCTTATCAAATGCAAACGTCTTTCGTAAGATTTTTAGGACTTACACACATTTCGGGGGAATGGACATCGAGTTGACTGTAAAATTTGATGAAGAAGCATCTTCATAAAGAAACGCAAAAGCAACTCCGTTGTCACAAGACGAAGAGGCAATTCTGCTACGTAATTACAGTAAATAACGGGAGAAAGAACAAAAATTAAGGAACTGAACTTAACACCAGACATGTCTACAAACTATGACAACACGAAAGTAGAGTCCTATTCTATTCATTTTAACTAAATGTAACTTTGTGAATATTTTTTATTAAATTTACAAAATAGTATTGAAATAAATTAATGTGTTGTTAAATAAAAAACTATAAAATATGACGGGCCAAAGTTTTTATGCATCGAACCAAACAAACAGTTATCAATTTTTTCATTAATATAAAATTTTTTAAACATTACAAAGTTATGATTAATACATAAAAACACATAATGAAGGCTATGTCCACCCGTACCACACTGTGGTGGACAACGAGGCTGACTCAGATTCCTTTAAACATGTCTAAATTCTTCTTCATCACTATTATCATCATCACCATCTGTATCTAGAGTACCACCATTGGCATTGGGACCGATATAGAATAGGCTCTGCAATGGCGTTTGGTCAACAATACCAGATCCAAAATGTGTTGCCAATGGTGGAATTTGATATAATGGCGGAACAGATGTAGAAAGAAATGAAGGATAATATGTCGATACAAGTATAGAAAGAGTCAAAGTGCCCTTAAGCATCGTATAAGGACAAAATACGTCCGTAAAAAAACCTTTCGACGGACTCTCCATATGGTGAAATGATGAATGAGTTGAGTGGGTGAATGTAGGTGCCGGCACAGGTGTCTCAGGCTCTACTGCTGACTGTGTAGGTGTTTGTGATGTTTTCGATGACAAGGCCCCTGGAGCATATATTCTTCTTCTCTAGCTTTGCTCCCCCATTCTGCTACCAAGTTGCGTCGACGGGCGGTTTGGGGGAAGCACATCTATTTCTCGTTCCCACTCTTCTGGGTTAGTATATGCGGTTTTCCATTTTGTTCGTATCACTGCATGTAATCATATGTAACAATGTGGTCGACGATGGGTTCACAAATAGACCGCCTACCAAATCTTGCCATCCACTCGTTCATCGACACCGTATGGTGATCCTCTCAATTAACATTCATATTCCCTTATCACGTTAAGCGATGCAATTCGTCCAAATTTACAGGTGGTGGTGGAACCCCTTGGACAAAGTTGAATTGTCGCAGCACGTGATCGGTAAGATGCCACTAGACTATTTCATAATGTATCAACGGGACCTTCAACATTCAAACGTTCAAACTCTAAAATATTTCATCTGGAATACATACCCTAACATCTGGATCATCGTATGCCCTAATCAATTTTAACCTACCAGAAGGGAACTTGCTTTCTGTAGATAGCGAGTTCCCAGGATTTCAAATTTTATTTTTTATTTTATTATCCTAGTAATTATTTATTTTATAATAATAGTGTGAGTTTTAAATTTTAAATTTAAATTGTGATCTTCAAAAAATTAGGATTTTTCAAAAATTAGGATCTTTTAAATTATTTATTTTGTCCTAATAATCCATTCATAACAATTAAGATCTTTAAAAAAATTAAATTATGATTTTTTAATTAGAATCTTTAAAAAATAATTAGGATTTTCAAATTTTATTTTTATACTAATATTTATTTATTTTATAATAATAGTATGAGTTTTAAATTTTAAAAAAATTAATTAGGATCTTTAAAAAATTAGGATCTTCAAAAAATAGCATCTTTAAAAAATTAGGATCTTTTAAATTTTAATTTTTTTCGAATGAAAAGACGCGACTTTTCATCTCGAATCAATTCCAACCTGTCAGAAGGGAACTCGCTTTCTACAGATAAAGAGTTCCCAGAATTTTCAGATTTAAATTTTTTTCTTGATTTTATCCTAATAATAATTTATTTTATAATAATATTATGAATTTAAGTTTTAAAAAAGTTTAATTATGATCTTTAAAAAATTAGAATCTTTTAAATTATTTATTTTATCCTAATAATCAATTCATAATAATTAGGATCTTTAAAAAAATTAAAATTATTTTTTTTATTAGAATCTTTAAAAAATAATCAGGATTTTCAAATTTTAATTTTTTTAACCTAATATCTATTTATTTAATAATAATAGTATAAATCTTTAAAAATAATTAGAATCTTTAATATCATTTATCCTAATATTTATCATAAAATTTAAATTAAAATCTTTAAAAATAATTAGAATCTTTAATATCATATTTTAATATCATTAAAGATTTTTTTAATTCGGCTACGTCTTTTAGGTCAAAATCACTGCCATGTTAGAGGAACTCGCTTAAATCCGGCGATAAATTAATCTGCCACTTTAATTTTTCAAGGACATCGCGATGTCCTTTTTAAAAATATTAAATCTGAAAGGTCCCTCCACGTTAGATGGACCTCGCATTCTGTAGAAAACGAGGTCTTTAAACGCATTTTGTAGAACGTGAGGTATTCCTACGTGGGCAATTTGAGAGTTATTTTTCCAAATAATGCTGGCATGAGATCATTCTTCCAATAAAATATTTAAAAAGGTTATTGATTTATTATTAGTATTTTATCATACCCATTTTGTAAGTGAAAAATAATTTTTTAAAATTAATAAATTTACTAAAAATATATTTTAAAAATAATTTAATTTATTTGTTTATTAGTAAAAATATAAAATATTTTTATTATTACCTTATAAGTAGGGATGGGCATTTTACCAGGCCCAGTCGGGTTTTGACCTGACTCGGCTCGATCGGGTAAGATTTTTTAATCAAAAAATTGGGTTTGGTCGGGTCGTTTTTTATTAAGAGTGAACTCGGTTCGGTCGGGTTCGGGTTTAGAGTGAAAAATATTCGACCCGACCCGATCCGGGATTAATTGTGTAATTTTCTCCTAAAGTTTTTTAGGGATATTTATAATAATACCCTTTTTTATAATTAGGTCCGAAAAATTAAATTTTTATTTAAAATTTTGTCCTTTAAATTATGATTTTTTTACGATTAAGTCCTATAAAATTATTTTTTACAATTAGGTCCCTAAAATTAATTTTTTTCTATAGGTCGGGTCAGGGTCGGGTTTAGTAAATTTATTTTTGGGTCGTATTTTTTAAAGAATATATTCTGGTCATGTCAGCTGTGGGTTTAAGGTATTTATCGCAACTTTTTTCTTTGGTTCTTGATTCATCAATAGTGGTTTTAGTATTAGTGTCGATCGTCACTATCGGTAATAATTTTATCTTATTCATTTTAAATTTAGTTCTTACTTTTTTATATTTTATCTTTTCTAATTTTTATACGTTTTTGTGACACATTTTTTCTTTGCCTTCTGGCACGCTTCTGCCCATGACACGTTTTTGTCTATCTTTGTAGAAGATTTACGTTCGTGAATAGTTTTTTCATGACACTTGGTTCTGATTTGCGGTTGTTAGCGGTATTTCAGTAGTTTGATCCCCTTTTGTGGTACGTTTGCAATGCGGTCATATCTGTTTTGCGAAGTAACCAGCAAGATTGTTGGTTTCGCTCGCTACTCCTACTTCAATCCTTAAGCGTGTAGGTGGATAGAGACAAGGATTTTTGCTTCCTGCTTCTTTTATCTAGTTTTTCATCTCATTCATGTCGTTGCGGCTCACTGGACGTGTTTTGCTGGTAACGTTTCGTTTTCAAGTTTTTTCAATTTAGTTTTGTTTTGTTATTTTCCTGCTACATTTTCATTTCATTTGGAATATTTTTCTATTTTATTTTCTAATAAATTCAGTAGGCATATTATTAAAAAAAACATGTGTGTAATATTATTTTATTTCATTCCATTCTAAATAATTTTTTATGGGTTTAAATTTGATACACAGGCTGTGTAAAACAAGCCTTCTGATTTATACTATAAATCAAAATTAAACCTAAAATTTAAAAAATTAAACCCCAAACTCTAAACCTTAAACCCTAAATTTTAAACACTAACCTTAAATTCTAAACACTACAACTCAAACCCCTAAACTCTAAACCCTAAACTAAACACTAAAATAAACCTCTAACTCTTAAAACTAAAAGGCTCGTGTAAACTAAAGTTTAGTCAGCCTGAATATTGAAGTTTTTTCTCATTATTCAACCTGGTCTTTTAATTTAGTTTCACTTCGAATCCACTATTTATCTGAAATGAATATTCATCTAATCAAATAATTATCCGATATAACTTGCACCAAACATCTAGAAATTAGTAGGACCAATTTTGCCGTTGTGGCATGTCAAGAAATGTGATTGCTTATTCAAAAACAAAAAGAAAAAGAAACGTGATTGTTCAAACACAACAACGCATTAAGTTTCCATCAGTAACATCTTTTTTCTACTGTTGGCGATGTGCCATCACAAATTAATCAATAATTCAATATCTTATCTTTTAGAGAAAGTTAAAAAGACTGTAGCAACACCCACTTCATTGAAATTCCAATTTGAATCTAAATAAATAAAAGACCAACGAGACCGCATTTTTAAATCTATAACCTTTTTTTTAGTATTTTATTGAAAGAATGACCCTGCTAGTATTATTTAGAAAAATGATCCTTAAATTGTCCACGTGGGAATATCTCGTGCTCTGCAAATTGCAATTCAATACCTCGCTTTCTGCAGAACGCGAGTTTCATCCAACGTAGAAGAAATTTTCAGATAACCCAATTTAATATTTGAAAAAAAACTTCATGTTTTGCGTATAGCAAGGTCCCCGAGAAATTGAAAATCTCACCGGGCTTTATTATATTGAACTCGCTTCCTGCAGGAAGCGAGTTCAGTGCAATCGAGGCTTAAATACAAGTGTTTATAGGCATGTTCGAGGTGTTTTTTCGGGTTATTAATCGAAAAAATTTCGTAATTTTTAAGCTTAGAGGCATAGTATTAGAGCTTATCTTTCAGTTGAGGCTAATATTGGCACATACGAGACATTATAAATGGGGTAAAAATCGCGTAGGAAATGGCTCCAAAGCTTGGTTTTGTGCATGAAGAACAAGCTAAAATGGCTTGATAGGCATGTTCGAGGGGATTTTTCGGGAACTCAATCATAAAATTTACGTAATCTTTAAGCTTGGAGGCGTAGTGTTGGAACTTATCTTTTATTTGAGACTGATATTGACACATACGAGACACTGTAAACTGTGTAAAAATCGCGTTGAAAATGATTCCAAAGCTTGGTTTTGTGCATGAATAACAAGCTAAAATGGCTTGATAGGCATGTTCGATTTGTTTTTCTGGTAAGTTAATCGCAAAATTTGTGTAATCTTTAAGCTTAGAGGCATAGTGTTGGAACTTATCTTTCATTTGAGACTGATATTGGCACATACGAGACATTATAAAATGTGTAAAAATCACGTTGAAAATGGTTCTAAGCAAAAAAAATTGAAACCTAACGAAGAGATTTTGTTACTTCGAAAAATAGTCGTACAATAAAAAAGTACAATTAATCGATACGAGGGCTTGACCGATTAGGACATTTGTTCTTGGCTTGTCTGGGATTCCTACATCTACTGCATAGTTTTGGCTGTCCGGTAGTTGTTCGACCAAATTCTCAACACAGTAAATCTGCGTTGATCGTGGACGACCCTTTTTTCGCGTCGTAGTGCGAGATCTGGCCATATTGTAGGTTCATCATCAACTACGTCCGGATCAAATTCATTTCCAGTGAGAAAAACTTGTATCGATAAACCTTGAATACAAACCAAATTTATTTCCAATGTTATGTAGTGAATCCGTACAAAAGAACAAGCAGCAATGACCTGTACACACAGGTATTTGAATGTTTGGAAGACTCTGCACTCGCATGTTCTTTCTCGTAGATCAACCATGTATGCGTTGTGTTGTATGCCTTTCAAAGGCCTCGAATATTCCAAAACACAGAATAAATGGTATTCACGAGAGAACCAAGTCCCATTATCATATTTGAATATTGCACAAATGTTTAAAATTTTGTAAGGAGGTCTGGGTGGACTCTGCGACCACCTGCCACCCAGTCAATTGCTTGCTTTTCTAAGGTTGCAAAAAGGGTAGCTAAACGATAATATGTCGCTTTGACAACGAAAGTGATAGGCAAATGTCGCACTCCCTTCAGTGATTAATTGATCGCCTTAGCCAAATTCGTTGTTATGTGACCATATCGTTTACCCCCATCAAATGATTGAAGCTATTTCTCCCTCATGATTTTAGCAAGGTAATTATAGACCTCTAAATTCCTAACTCTCACTTGTTCAAACAACTCATCAACCTCATGTATGAAATGTGTGTTGACTAAAATGGAATAGTTAATGATGAATAATAAATGCAAAGATATCTTAAACCCAAAAGAGTGAAAAACGTACCCATTCAAAGCACTATTAGACGTTCATCTTCACTTTTGTACATTTGCAAATAATTTGCAGCAACGTGGCGTAAATAGTATTGGTGATAAATATGGGGAAGTTGCCAAGACCGACCCATACGCCCGATTGCGTATTTGATCGTTATGCCTCTGTCAGAAATAACACATATCCCATTATCGTTATCACGCATAACATGAGATAGAATGTGTCTTCATAAGTTTTTAAGGAAGAATTCCCAAGAGTCGATATCTTCCTTTACGACTATTACGAAGGCGATAAGAACAATTTTTCTATTGTTGTCTTGTGCAACCGTCAATTATAAAATTTGTGTGTATTTGTCGTATAACCAAGTATCGTCGATCTGAACTATCGATTTACAATGACAAAATGCATTAACGCATTGCATAAATATCCAAAATTGTCAGTAAAATTGACACATACCTTGTACGACATGATCATTTTCGTATGCCAGTACAGTTTCTAGTTTAACATCTGTTCCCGGTATGTGTTTACACATCATTTTTAGTAATGTCGTAAATCTTTATGCAATTTCCTCCATTGACCATACAATTTTTGTAAGGTCCACCACCTTTCATACCATACTTTATGGTAGTCAACTGTGTAACCGTATTGAGATGTAATTGCTGCCATACAAGTTTCAACTGTTATACGTTAATTTGCTTTGACTAGTGGAATGAAGGCATCACAAAGGGCGTGCACATCCAAGTTACGATGATCCTAACTGAAGCTGCTGATGGTGCATGTATGAGGCCCCACGTATTTTGTGATTTTCCATAGCAGGTTAATCTTATTTAAGCATGATACATGAACCCTCCAATTATATCATTGATTCTTGTGTACACATTCAGCAATATAGAAATCTACTTGGGTTTTTTTCACAGTCGACGTAATTGAGTGGCTTATATTATAGTTCTTAATGGCAGCTGCGACGAGTTTTTTTTGTCTTGAAGGTCATTCTAATATAAATTTCACCATCACCATGTTGGTTGTATTGCTCAATCTGTGGGAATTGTGGAAATTTTGGAGCGTTGAAGGCTTTCATATCAATCGTTGCGAAGTGGGATGGTGGTTGGTAATAAAATATCAGAGTGGCAACATGTAGAACGTTGATAGGTACGACATGTTCTTCGTTGCCTTGGACACCATCCTCTGGTTCTTCTAGCATGTCAAGGTCTTCTGAATTTTTATAGAAGGGGCATAGATCGTCACCATCGGGGCCGGTCTCCCTTACCGGTTCTTCGTCAGAATTATCCTCCTCAAATCAGAATAGTTTTGGGTTATCAAATACTATGATAATAGGTGTAGCAGTTGTTCATCGATTATGAAACCACTCACGAACCGTATTACCAAGATTAAGGTCGACAGCACTAGCACAAGAATGTCTCCCTATAGATGGTAAAATGTACTATGCACTAGGGATATACATTGAATATCGTCCATATGAGAAATCATCGAACGAGTTAAAAGCACTCATACTGTATGGATTGTAACGTTGAATGTTGGGTTGGTGACAGGATCAAGTCAAAGTCGGAACTAGCTATGCAAGAATATCTTGGCATCGAAGACGATGATGCACCCAAGTTGTTGCGTGTACTGTGTGTACTTAATAAGTTGAAATCGTTTCATAAATTGGTTTTCAAACTTAGAACATTAAGATTAAAGTCAAAAATTGTTCGTCTCTAATTTGGGACTCTGATAGCATCATCATCATAAAAAAAATTACAGTTCTAGGGGCCTTCCTAATGAATACTACAAGTGGGATTCCACCATCAATTCCACATCAACGTTGTCTGCAACATGATATATTGAATAGGTTAATGGTTATAACGACGTCGATACATCAACGGTTCTAGTTTTTTTCGCAAGCTTGTGGAATATTTTTCTTCACTTCATCAATGCCTTATACGTTAATTTTCTCTATAGTGTTATCGTAACAGTATTTAAGGATTAAAAAGTGACGCTGAGAGATACATCATCGATCATCTGTCTATCATAGTATACCAAAGCAGTAGTAGTTCTTTTTCTCGATACATTTTAAAAATATCTACGATCATCCAGAGAGAAGAACAAACATTAGCGAAATTGTAATGATTTCAAACTATTTAAGAATCAAGAAGTCTCGCATAAACTTACAATTAAAACACTTATCTAAAAGTGACGTATGGCAAATTAAGTTGATGTTCTTAAATTCTCTTGTCCTTGGCTTCTATAAACTACTGCAATTGATAGTAATTGATAAGGTTTGGTTGCCTTCATTTCTGTTTGATATAAGGGGCACAATAATATATATTCACGTCTGAAAGTGATGTGTCAAACACATTTTTTCAATCAGTCTGACATGGCAGGGATATCGCTTTCTGCAAAAAATGAGTTTTGCTGAGATTCCTGACGTGGCAGCACTAGCGTACGCCATAGATGTGACATGTCAATGGACCTTGCATTTTGCAGAAAACGAGTTCTGCATAGATTCTTGACATGGTAGCACCAGGGTACGTCATAGATGTGACATATCAATAGACCTCGCATTCTGTAGAAAACAAGGTCCGTATAATTTTTTAAATAAAAAATCCTCTATCTATAAAAGCGTTCATCCATCGAGGTTGCCCATTAAACGAAAAGCTAAATAAAAAAACCTTTTGACTCTTACCAAAATATGGCAAGATTTTCTACAATAGTGTTCTATTCTGAAACTTATTTCTGCACTTCTTTCAACAGTAAGATCAAGAAAGATGAGTTATATAATTTGATTTCAACGCAGCTTAGAAAAATCTATGACACGACAAATGTCTTCGTTGCAAGAAAAAATACATGTTGATGATCTCGGCCCTGAAGCGCATTGTATGTTGACCTTATCAAACGCAAACGACATTCGCAAGATATTTAGGACTTACACACGTGTCGGGGGTATGAACATCGAGTTGACTGTAAAATTTGATAAAGAAGTATCTTCATCAAGAAACGCAGAAGCAACTCTGTTGTCACAACACAAAGAGGCTATTCTTCTACGTAATTACAATAAATGACGGGAGAAAGAGAAAAAATTTAAAAAACTTAACATTAGACATGTCTACAGACTATGACGACACAGAAACAATGTCATCTTCTATTTATTTCAACTAAGTGTAACTTTGTGTATCTTTTTTAATTAAATTTACAAATTAGTATTGAAATAAATTAATGTGTTGTTAAATAAAAATCTATAAAATATGATGGGTCAAAGTATTTATGCATCGAACCAAACAAACAGTTATCATATTTTTTCATTATTATAAAAAAATTTAAACAATACATAGTTATGATTAATACATAAAAACACCTAATGAAGGCTATGCTCACCCGTACCGCACCGTGGTGGACAACGAGGCTGACTTGGATTCCTCAAACAAGTCTAGATTCTTCTTTATCATCATTATCATCACCACCATCTGTATCTAGAGTACCACCGTCAGCACTGAGACCGATATAGAACAGGCTCTGCGATGGCGTCTGGTTAACAATGCTGAATCTGAAGTGTGTTGCCAATGGTGGAATTTGATATAATGGTGAAACAGATGTAGAAAGAATTGAAGGATAATACGCTGGTACAGGTACAGTAAGAGTCGACGTACCCGTAAGCGTCGTATAAGGACAAAATACGTCTGTAAAAAAAACCTTCCGACGGACTCTCCATATGGTGAAATGATGAATAAGTTGGGTGAATACATGTGTCGGTACTGGTGTCTCAAGCTCTGCTTTTGACTGTGTAGGTGTATGTAATGTTCTCGATGACGAGGCCCCTGGAGCGTGTGTTCTTCTTCTCTGGCTTTGCTCCCTCATTCTGCTACCATGTTGTATCGACGGGTTATTTGGGGGAAACACATCTATTTCTCGTTCTAACTCTTCTGAGGTTAGTATATGCGGCTTCCCATTTTGTTCGTACCGCTGCATGTAATCATATATAACACAGTGGTCGACGATGGGTTCACAAATAGACCGCCTACCAAATCTTGCCATCCACTCGTTCATCCACACTATGATGATTATCTCAATTAACATTCATTTTCCCTTCTTGCGTTAAGCGATGCAATTTGTCCAAATTTACAGGTGGTGGTAGAATTCTTTGGACAAAGTTGAATTGTTGCAGCACGCAATCGGTAGGATGCCACTCGACTATTTCATAATGTATCAACGGGACCTTCAACATCCAAATGTTCGAACTCTGAAATATTTCATCTGGAATACATGCCCTAGCATCTGGATCATCGTACGACACGAGTAAATCGCTGCAAAAACAATAATTATAAATTTACAATAAAATAAAATTTCAAAATTATAAATAACAAAATCAAAATAAATAATCATAAATGAAAATTATATTAACCTTCTTAATTTCTTCATCCGCATTCGGAGTAGATCTGTAAAATTCTTGTCCAAAAAAGTTATCTTAATTTTACCACCATCCAAGTAGTCTAGAAGAATTCTGAGAAATTCACAACACAAGAGGTACCAATTTTCTTCGGCAATATTGGTTATAACTGCTCCATCAATAGGCAGACCAAGATGAAATGTAACATCTTGCAGGGTAATAGAAGCTTCACCACACGGAAGATGAAATGTGTGTCTTCGGCCTCCACCTTTCTAGCAACGCGTTTATCAATAGAGGATTCAACTTGGTACCGCTAATTATAGTGCTGACGTGGCCAAAATCAGCTTCTTCCAAATACTGAACAATATCCGAATGGGGTGATTTTGAGATACGGTTGAGGTAACACATCAACGCACGTTCATACCCCTTGAAATTAAAATTTAAAAATAATAAATAAATAAATAACAATTAATCAAAATTAGTTAACTAAATAAGAAAAAATTTACCACGTCATTTGCCCGCCAAAAGTCGAAGACATGTCTCCGATCCAGTCTGAGTAAGCCCACCATAATATCGAATATTCAAACTTTTTAACTAATATTTGCTAAGAAAAAAATAGTAGAGAGGGAAAAAAGAAGAACAGAAGATGTGTGAACTTAGGAGAATGAGACCCCTATTTATAGCAGTCCTCGTACCCCTTCTAAGCGATTATTCAATGGAACTCGCGTTCTGCAGAACACAAGGTCCATTTAAAAAACTCGGCTTTTCAATTCTAATCAATTTTAACCTGTCAGAAGGGAACTCGCTTTCTGTAGATAGCGAGTTCGCAGGATTTCGAAATTTAATTTTTTTTATTTTATTATCTTAGTAATTATTTATTTTATAATAATAGTGTGGGTTTTAAATTTTAAATTTAATTTCTTTCCAGAAATTAAGATCTTTTAAATTATTTATTTTATCCTAATAATCAGTTCATAATAATTAAGATCTTTAAAAAAATTAAAATTGTGATTTTTTTAATTGGAATCTTTAAAAATTAATTAGGATTTTCAAATTTTATTTTTTTATACAAATATTTATTTATTTTATAATAATAGTATAAATTTAAAATTTTAAAAATTTTAATTATGATCTTTAAAAAATTAGGATCTTTTAAATTTTAATTTTTTTCAAATGAAAAGAAGCAGCTTTTCAATTTGAATCAATTCAAACCAGTCAGAAGGGAACTCGCTTTCTGCAGATAGCGAGTTCCCAAGATTTTTAGATTTAAATTTTTTTCTTCATTTTATCCTAATAATAATTTATTTTATAATAATAGTATAAATTTTAAAAAAAATAATTATGATCTTTAAAAGATTAGGATCTTTTAAATTATTTATTTTATCCTAATAATCAATTCATAATAATTAGGATCTTTAAAAAAAATTAAAATTGTGATTTTTTTAGAATCTTTAAATAATAATTAGGATTTTCAAATTTTAATTTTTCATCCCAATATTTATTTGTTTTATAATAATAGTATGAATCTTTAAAAAATAATTAGGATTTTCAAATTTTAATTTTTTATTCTAACATTTATTTATTTATTAGAATCTGAAAAGTCCTTTCAAATTGGTGGACCTCGCGTTCTGCAGAAAGCGAGACCTTTAAACGCATTTTGCAGAATGTGAGGTATTTCTATATAGACGATTTGGGAGTTATTTTTCCAAATAATGTTGGCATTGGGTCATTCTTCTAATAAAATATTAAAAAAAGGTTATTGATTTAAAAATTCCCAACGACACTGGGAATTTTGAAGATAGACTTATTGAAAATTAGGTTAATTTATTATTAGTATTTTTAGCATACCCATTTTGTAAGTGGAAAATATTTTTTAAAATTAATGAATTTACTAAAAACTATAATTTAAAAATAATTTAATTTATTTTTTATTAGTAAAAATATAAAATATTTTTATTATTACCTTATAGGTTATAAGTCTATAATTTTTATTTTGATTTTTGTATAATTGAGACGTCAACCTAATCAGATACTTAAAAATAAAAGAAAGAAAAAAATATGTGAAAGATTATATTGAAAAAATAAATTAGCAAAAGATCGTAGATGGAGTGATAGAAATTAGAAAGTTTGTATACATAATATTTTTTTGTGTTCAAATGAAGTAAGTGTTATATTTTGATACACAAGTTGTGTGAAAAAAATTTACACAACCCTTTGTATTTAAGTTATAAAATCTAAAACTTAACTCCTTAGCTCTAACACCCTAAAACCTAAATTTCGAACTCTAAATTATAACCATAAACCTTAAATTCTACACCCTACAACTTAAACCCCTAAACCCTAAACTTCAACCTAAATCTTTAAAGCATAAAATTAAAATGTTTGTGTAAAATAAAGTTTACACAAATTTGTGTATCAAAGTATTTTCTATGAAGTAATTTAACTTGGAAGTTTTATTTAAGGATTTATAAATGTATGAAGAAAAAAAAAAGGTTCATCAGTCTTAAAAATAGAGATGAATTACAATCGTTAATTTTATAATAGAAATATGAATTGCAATTGCACGATATAAAAAGATAATTCACTAAATAAATAAATAAATAAAAAGTTGTTCATAGTATATGGATAAGATGTTCCTTTGTTTGTTGTGATGCACGTACTCGCCACTTGTCCAAGGATTTCGTTTAGTCGTTGTGCATTTATAGTCAGACTTTAACGTCAAATATTCTTTCTCATACAAACGATTCTCCCTCAACTTGAAGCTGTGGACTTTGGTAAAGATACATCAAGTTTAAATGAGTTTTTTTTTTATAATATATATATATATATATTAATTATTTTTCAATTGAGTTAATGTCTAATAAATCAATGGACACCGAACTGAAAAAAATACGGTATAGATAAATAATTTTATTCACACTGAGATTGACTGCACGTAATTATATAGAGAGGAAAGAATCCTTGACCCATATAATTCATATCAATTCACAAAAAATGAAACTGGAAGACCCTAACTTTATAATTTGAGGTTCAATATTCATTCCTGTACTCGGAAGGTGATTCCAAATGGTGTAATCGGTTGAGTTAGAAGTTATTTGGTTGGTTTTTCCCTGTAGTTTACCCAGAAATGGTGTGAAGGCGTTGGAGACTTGGAGCACTTCCTTTTAAAAGATAGGATTCCAAGGAATGAGAGTCGAAAAGAACGAAAGGAGGAACTGAATTGATAGACAGACACTATATCTTTATGAACTTTGTTTTGTCTTGTTGCATGCATGCGTGTTCTGTTGTGATGATTTTTGTGATGAACATTAGAAGGTGCATATGAACGCAACTTATACAAATGCTCAACAGTTTTCCAGATTTGCGAATGGGGGATGATTGATAAGTAATTGGAAGGGCCAAAGGCCATTTAGATTGTGATCCCACCCACCAAACAAGGAGGGGTCAATGTCACGTAGGATTAGGTCTTCACGCGGAGAACAAAGCTGCCATAAAAACTACACAGAAATTGTTTACTGTAAATTACAGAATACGCACGTGTTGCTGTAGGCCCCGGCGTACAGAGGTGTCGTCGGCTTCAACTAGATCGGCAGTGGGTGTAGAAAGTTAAAGCTAAAATTCAGGTAATTGATCGAATCAAAATAGTTTAATTGTTTGGCATCAAAATTAATTTAGGTGAGAACTGATGAAGTGGTATTTTAGATTTTTTTATTAAATAAAAAAGTATTATATTCTCAAGACAAATGCTAAAATTCATACTCATACAACCTTGACCACTAAACCAATTAGTGGATCTCTGAAATCCAAACACAAATTTCTAAATCCTTATTTCAGGAGTATAAAGGTTTTTTTTAAAAAAAAATCAGTTTGATGATAATAAATATTAAATATATATGTTTTTGTTTGACAATCCACAATGGTTTGTCAAATTTTCGTTCCAATTTAGTGCGCAATAGCATTCTAATGTAACGTTGACAGTTGTTTCCAAAGTCAATTTGATCCGATTAATTATTTATAAAAATAATTATTTAATAAATACACCGGTAATGGAAATTTTTAGTTTCTACAATAAATTTAGTTTAAGGTTTAAGAATTTAGTTTAGAATTTAAGGTTTATGAGTTTAGGTGTAGGGTTTAAAATTTAGGGTTGAAATTTAGGGTTTAAAGGTTAAGGTTATAGGGTAATATATTGAGGATTTAAATTTTAACCTATAAACCCTAAACCCTAAATTATATTCACAATCATTAAATTCTAAACTACTAAACTCAAACCCCTAAATCTTACCCCTAAACTGAGTCCCTAAACCCTCAAATAATTATCCCAACAATAATCGCAGCCGAACACCAATTAATTATCCCAAAAATAATCGCATCCGAACACCAAAAAGTAAGTTATATGTCGACATTTTTCTTGTTGCATTGAAGGAAGGAAAGAAAGAAAGAAAGTCCATCAAACCACTCCTTGTCAATCATTACATAGTAGACTTAAAGATGCAAAACTAAATGCTGTTTTTGCTTTTTTGTGGGTGAACTTATCACATAGAAGGAGATTGAAGTTGGGATGGATGCACAAAACTTAGGAATACCACTTGTATATATCGATATTATGGTCCTTAAAGTAAGTTACATCTTCACATTATCCCTTGTGTCAAACACTCCACATCACTGGCTTAAGAGGCACTTTGAACATTAATAACAAGAGACCCCAAAAATAGAAAAAAGAAAAAGAAATGATCTTCCTTTCCCCTCCCCTAACCATTTTCTTTACCAAATCAATCCTCAAAATCATGCATATGGTCTAAACGGTAGTTGGCTGCTAATTCCTCATTCTTGTTGCAGGCAAAAAACACTTGAAGCACGGTTGCTCTATCAAACCCCATTGCTTCTAGCTGTATAATAGGTAGGTTAGTGAACCAAGCTGAGGTTATATAACAACAAGATTCAAAGCAAGAAATATGACACACCTATATTCTAACTAATTATCCAAACCCACTATCCCTACAAGAAATATTTAATGCATGTTCATATATCTGAACTAATCTCATTACAAAGATCCAAGGCCTTATCCCATCTAATGGGTGGGTTAGGTTGATTTTGAGTCGAGATAATCTGAATCAGACCAGTTCGGGTTTCAAAACGCTTGGGGTCAGGTCAATTTTAGATTCATGTCATTTCGGGTAGAATAGTTACGGTTTCAGATTGTTTTGGGTTTAAGGTATTCATGTCTTTCAAAACAAGTCCTTACAAGTTCGTATCATTTTGGTTATTTCAGGCTTGAGTCGTTATGGGTTTAAATCATTTTAGATTTGGTCAATTTGGGTTTAAGTTGGACGGGTTCATGCCAAATTGGGTTCAAATTTTCAGGTTCAGGTTAAAGTTGATGGATCTAATCAAGGTAAAAGAAATCAAGTAAGATATTTCAACAATCAAAAACAGATAGGTAAAGGATAACTCCAGAGAATAATGCACACATCCGAGTCATCTTTAAACAGAAGACAATTTACCCGTTCTATGGCAGAACACGTTCCTCAGGTGTGACTTGAACTGCTTGTGGCATCACCTCGGCTAACTGCCCCAATGCGTTCCTATGACAGCAGAAAACAAATATGCATTCAAAGACATGCACAACTAGGCTCAAGATGTTAGCAATTAAAAGTGACAAGACTCACCCTTCTCCACCTTCAGCAGGTTCGTTGATCAGGCTAAGAAAGTCAGCCTGATGCTCTTGAATAAGTCTCATTAGATGAGGATTTTGTTTCCCCAACTCCTGAAGCATGGGCTGCAAAAATAAATAAACAAAAACCTTCAGAAAAGACAGGAAAAGGGAAAACAAAGATGACCAGAACAACCAAGGGATCAGAGAATAACCTGCAATATTTGTGGGTTAGCCTGCACCATTGCCCGCAAAGCTTGGAACTGAAAAAGAGAGGCAAAAGGAGTGTAGTTTGAGAAGTTGCATAAGTAATACCGAAAAGGCCCATATACATCCATTTGGAGAGAGAGATAGAGAGATCTGTTGACTGTTGAGAAAGAAATCAAGAGCGCCAGCCCCTGCCCCAGCCCCAGCTGCACCCATGTTGGGAAGGCCCTGTATCCATAACAGATCATCAAGTCAACGGTTAAGTTTTCCGTCATCTATTTCATCAAATATATACTGCATTGTACCTGAGGAAAGAGGTCTAGAGGATTTGCATTGGGTCCACTTGCAGGAAGAGCTGCAGCTTGAGGAGGCTGTTGAGGTTGTGACGCTGGATTAGGGGTTTGCCCAGCTACAGGGGCACGGGGCACAGCTGGAGCTTCAGCTTGCTCAGGGATACCCTAATATTTACAATAAATTTTAAAAATGAAATGCCAACAAGCAACTTAATAGTAGCGAACAAAACGAATGAATGTTCTAATAAATGGAAAGGACTGTTTTTAAGTCGTATAAAGACCTGGGACAAGAAAGTCAAATTATACAAATTCCAACTTCCCTGCTTTTTTGTTTTTTTTTTTTGTGGGGGGACAAAATGAGTATAGCTATTCTCGAGACACTACATGATTTTTCAATAATTAAAAAAAAAACTGGACATACATTTACTCTAAAAACTGCAAGATCCACCAGATAAAAAAGGACCGGCAAATGAAACAAAGGAAACATATTTTGGGAGAAGGGAATAACCAAGGTGCATGTAGAAATACATCTAATTAAAAAAGGAGACAAAATGGCATTATCATCGTTACCAGAAATCCTCTCATGAAGATCACACCTATGAAACTATTACCATCTACTTTAAGGAGAAGAATAAAGCAATGGCAAGAACAAAATTTCAATAACACTACTTATAAGTTGACAACTGGAGGCACTCATCAAAAAAGCACACACATCACCATTTCAAGTCAAGCACAAAGGAATTACTTACAGAATACAAATATTCCACAGCTCTCTCAGGGTTATTATAAGCAGCACGAAGGGCACGGACAACAGTATCCCTATCCCAGGTCCCTCCACCCATATCAAGAATCTGTTGGACTGCTCCTTCTAAGTTACTTCCTGCAACCAGATATGATGTCGCTTGGCCATAAACATCAGATTCTGACCTGTTTCGAAAGACATTATTCATGACATTAAAAAACAAAACACATGGAGCTTTCCTATCGAAAGCATTTAAAGACATAAAATCAAAAGCATGCTTCCAATCCTTCAAAAAGAATGAAGTTATTATATGAGAGTAAGTTACGCACGCTATATTAGATGAAGCAACAGGGTTAGATTCAGCGACAGGTGCAGGTGTAGCCCTGAAAAAGAGTCTATAAGAAATAATCCACAATGAAGCAGTTGTATCCTAACAAAAAGTGCAGAATAGATTAGACACACGTGGCTGAAGTTGCAACTGGAGCAGTAGAAGCTGGTGTTGGAGCCACTGGTGGTACACTTGCCTAGGGAGTCTACAAATATACATTTTATCGAATATGAGAAAAGGGAAAGAAATGCTTCCATCCAAGATCATTACTCAGTAACCCGGCATTTACCTACACAGTTTTCCAGAAGTAACTACCCAAAAATCACTCCACACTTTGCAGCAGAGACGGAAAAAAACACATTTCTTTTCATGCTCAAAATGAAAATTGAAGATCAAAATGCACGTAATGGTTTTGTCAGTGAGAGTGCATAGCTAAGTTTTAACAGATTCACACATAATTGTGGCATTAAAAAGGGGGAAAGAAAATTAACTAATTAAACTGTTCTAGTGGAGTCCATGAAGAAAGACTACGGTACGGTAGTGGCAATTTTATTGTTGATATGATATTTGAAGGGAAAGGAGAGAAAACAAAAGGAAACCGAGTAACTCAAAAATGTTAAAAGAGGGACCAAGTTAGTAATAAAACTAAGATTCCAACATTATGCAGTTTGTTCACACTCAGTAGTGTGAGTAAGATGGTAAGCATTTGGACACAAAACAACTCAACCATGTCCCATATCAGAAAAACTTAAGACACTGTCTGCTATTCACCACCTATAACATTTAATGATTTAAACATATACAAATTACACTGACCCAAGTTGCTTTCTTATCAGTCATAGTATTGAACAAAACATCTTCCACCAGGAGAAATAAAATCCTAATGCCTTTTTCAGGTCATGTCAAATGAAAATGTGTTTTCAGTAATACAGATAAAAATCACAGCAGAATAACTGCTAATAAGCAATTATTCATAAATGAAATTAATATTCAGAAGAAGATAATGGAAAATGCAGCAAGAGGGGTGAAAATAATAATCTTACTTTAGTTGTTGGAGCTGTTGAAGCAGTCGCACCATCACCAGATGAACCCTTATTCTAGCATAAGGGAAAACCATGAAGGATTAGTACCAAATTGAAAATAATGAAACTAAACAAGGATACAAGTAGGTTAAAAGCCAAAAACAGAAAACACCAAGAAGTATTGTTTCTTGTTTAGCAACAAATAGACATTTTGTAGCATGCAGCTAAGACGAGAGAACAACAAGATTTCAGAAAATTTAATGGCGCCCACACTCCATCCCAAACCAAACTAAGATAACTTCTGAATCCAACAGCCAAGTGAAAAATTATGTCAGTTTAGGCATTTAATACAAGCAAGCATAATTGCCAGCAAGGTTAGTAAGAGTTAGATGAGAACTAACAAACATGTGAGAGGGGGAATAGGGGAAATAACTAATTTCACCTTTGCCAACATGATCACAATAAAGCTATTTTCAGAAACACTATTCTCAGACAGAGTCGTCTCATCTTTAAGAACTTTGCCCTTATGGATAAGCATTTGTTGTGCAGCAGGATAAATTTCTGCTCCTTGAACATTTTCTATTTTCTTTTTTACACCACCTACCTGGAAGAAAACTCACAAATATTAATAGCAGAATTGTATAACAACACAATGACGAAGTAAAAGGCAGCTGCAGCCTGCACCAAGCATTATATCCTAGGCATAAATATAATGTCAAAAACAATTAAAATAATAAAGTCCATCAAACAATAGGATATCCACACCCTTGAAACAAAAAACCCCAGATTATGGCTAAACTCAAAATGCTGAACTTTATTCTCACTCCATCTAACGATAGTATTAAAAACTTCTATACTTCAATCTGGCGTTTATAATCACACAAATTTAGAAAGTTTAGTCCCAATAAAAGAACACTTAAGAAACAAAATATTAGCATATTTCTACGTTCAATGTCTGTGTATTTTCTGCTTGAACCTTATATCTTGTATACTAAAACTACCATTTACATGGAAATCTATATATTCTTGTTAAAGGACACAAGTAAATCAAAGAATCAAGCAAAACTAAACCCCGGAAACGAAACATTATTCACTACTTTCAGTGAACCTACTTCCCGTGTCTCTCTGAACATGGAAAAATTATTAATTTTCCCAGAAGATACAATACTTCCCGTCCATTCTAACTATAGGAGTTTCAGTTCACATTCGATCAAATAAAAACGGAAATTGAACAAATTATCATTCACCATCTTCAATTTATACTTCACGTCTGATAGTTCAACCACACGCGTAAATAATATAAATGATATCAACGAATTGCAATTTGTACAGTCCTACATAAAAGCAAATTGATGTTCGGAAATCGGGTAAAAAATAAAAGAACAATCAGAAGAAAAAAAAAACTAGCAGGAACGATAAAATTCATAGGATAAAATATAAAGATCGAGAAAAGCAGAAACAAACGAAAATCAATTGAGAACTTCAGAATAAGAAATAGAAGAAACGAACCGCATCTTCGGGTTTGACTTCAATATCAAAGTGAGTGCCTTTGAGAGTTTTGACGAAAATCTTCATCTTCCGTTCGATCTCTCACTCTGTGTGTTTATTTTCTGTTTTTTTTCTTATTAATCCGCCGATCTTATTTACAGTTAAAGAAAGAAAGGAGTTTGGGAAGTGAGGAACATCTAGTAGACTGCTTCAAGTCTAATAGGGGCTTTAGTTCTTAGCTATAATTGAGATTAAATTTTAGTTTTGTTACTATGTTAAAAAGTGACTTAAAAAATAAATTTGGAAGATATTTAAATTTGTTAATATTTTAATATATCAAATAAATTAATTTAAATTATAATAAATATATATTTTTTAAATTTAATTTAAAAATATAAACTATATTATAGATTATATATAAATATAGCAATTACAAATTTATAATAAATTATAAATAAAATAATTTTATTCTCAATATAAATATAAAATAATATTATTTTATAAACATTAGTTTAACAATTAATTATAATTAAATAATAGATGATAAAAATATAATTTTATTTTTAAATTATTTTTTTTACCACAAAAATTATAAAATCTAATTTTTTTTGTTTGGGTGGAAAATAGTGTTAAAAAATTAAATGTTTTGCATTGATTCACTTAAAAAGTCATTTTGGTTTGCTAAAAGCGACAACAAAAAGCAGGCCCTAAGTAAATCAAACGGTGATGAGTCCACTTATTTAACTAAAATAAATTATGGATAGAGATATTTGGCCCAGTAGGTGATGAAGAGATTTTTATGAAAAAAATAAGTGGATTATTTTTAATTTAGAATTTTTAATTTTATTCGTTAAAATTAATTAATCTCACAAATCCAAAATTTGTGTAATTAAATTTTGTAGTGTGAGTGGATTCTAACTCGTTTTCAACTGATATGGGCCAAAAAAAATTTTCACCAGAACTAAAACCGATCTAAATTTTAATTGAACCGATATAGATCCGAACCGAAAGCAATTCGGATTTATTTTCTTTTTTTGTATCGAACATCGAATAATAAAATGACATATGTTTCTCTTTTTTCTATTATACTACTAGTTAACCTCCATCTTTGACAATAATTTAATGATTCAATATATCTTTCTTCCTTTAAAAGACCTTCATATATGGTCCAACACAAGACATTTTTACAAGAATATATCAATAATTTTATCTATACTCGATTGGACTCATAACCTAATTCAACATAAATTAACCCAAAAGTTCAACGATTAACCCGACCTGAAATGATGTGATTCGAACTGACCCGATCCGAACAAACCGATTGCTACATCTAATTATAATATTTTAACCACTAAAATAATATTATCTTCAACAAATTTTACAAAGCCTAGACACCAACAACCTGGCTACTTTTCAATAGCATATCATTGAAGTTTTGGCAGTGCAGTCCAAAATCTTGTGCGGCTAAACGAATTGTTGAACCTTGAGTCTTTGTTACGTTTGAGATATGCTCGAAACGGGGTTCACCTTGCTTTATTGAATAAGAAATCGAATGCAAGCTTCAATTCTTCCTATGAATGCCTTGGTGCAGGCGCCCTTACAGAGATACACGGATTAAAAAGAAAGAATGAAAGAAATGCTCGAACATGATTATCAAAGTTGTTGAAACAGAGCAGTGGTTGAATGCTCGGTGCAGCAAGTAGAGGAAGTCAAGATTGTGCTTAAAATCCTTCCCATATTTGGTTGCACCATTGTTCTCAACTGCTGCCTAGCTCAGCTCTCCACATTTTCCGTTGAAAACTATCCAATCGGAAATGACATAAAAGCAAAACTCGATGCTTCGTCAGATATCGGTAAGCCTGTAATGTCAATAGGCTACCTTGTGAAAACTGAGGAATTCTCCAACAGTTGAATGAAATAATTGTGCAGAGACAAGTGGATGAAATGTGGTAACAAGACTTGCATACCAAAAAGGAAAAACGGTACTGAATATTGATACATTTTCTATATAACAATGTTACATTACATACCGATGAACCCCTGAAACAATCTCTCGTTGATTATTCCTGTTCCTTCTCTAAATGTAGAAGTATTTCCTCCCCTTTACATTTTTTTTTCATTTCAGAGAGGTAATAGGTGAGATTACAAAAGATAATCTACACAGGTATGAGATTACACGTTTGAGACTGGTTTCAAGTGTTTGGTGGCTGATATATAACAGCTGCAAAGAATACAGAAGCGGTCTTATGACTTGGAGGAGCCAGCAGCCATTGAAAAGCCCCTCACTGCAACCTTCACTGCACCAACAGTGCTACGTTGCCTCATCTCGGGACTTAGCCCAAGTCTGTCTGTGTTATTACACTCTTCCTCTATCTGAACGCCCACAAAGTAAGCTATCTGAGAAGATATAATCAGCGTAAGAGAGCGCAAATCACAACTACAAAAAAGCTATAACTATTTCTATAGCATTGATGCTCTCCAAGCAGGCTTTAGATAATAGAGAAAAACTAAAACATGTAAAATCCAGACTTGTGAGCTATTAACAGATCGATCATTGTCAATAACCGAGTTTTAGCCTAGATCTCAAGTTCCCAGCCACTATTAGTGGCTGGGAAGCCCACTATCAAATTCAAGCCTTACCTAGGTTTAGCATCAATTCATTCGATATTAAATTCAAGGTGGTATTAAAAACACAAATCATGAAATACAATCCCTCTGTTACTCAATTGAGAATAACAAAGCAAAAGTCAGATTATCACAAAGTAAAAAAAAGAGATGGAATGAAGTGGACAAAATCTCAAGTACTAAACATACAGGCTCAAATTCTACTGTCCATATGCTACGAAGTATCACTGTGGTCAGGGACGAAGCCATAATTCAAACTCAATGGGGGCAAAGCATAATTAGCAATAGAAAATGGGGGGCAAAGTCCAAATAGGTATATATCCCACTAATATTAATAAAATTTCTATATATTTTTTTGCTTATAAGAGGCATAACAAAAAAAAATCCATGTTAAATAAAACTGATCCACCCAATTTCATCAATGCTTCACATCAGTGTTCGTAGCTGAAGGTACACCAGTGACCAACAACAAGATGTAAATAATATTCATCTTGTCAACTGAACAACAAAAATTAAGATCATAGAACTTATCTGGAGTAACAGAAGGTAATGCATATTCACAACACATTACCTTGCCAGAGGCATTACGAACAGGTGATAAGTGAAGGCAATTCCAAAATGAGCTTTTGTCCTTCCTGGTACAGCAATAAGACATGCATGATTAGACCTCATGGGAGCAAATCCAGCCTTTAAATATTGGAAGAGTCAAAGTATCAACCTGTAACTTAAGATACGTACTGTGCATGCTTGTTCTGTTTGAATGCTTTCCTTTATCTGGAAGAAAAAGTAGGCAATATGTAACCATACACCCAATAGAAAGTCCCTACATCACAATATAACCCAGGAAGTTTTGATGTTTATATTGGATAAAAGCAGATTACCCGATATACACTTGAAGTATCTGTATCGGCACCATTCAAAACTGCAAAATTAAGCCCCAATATTTCATGCCTATCATAGCCTATTGAGGCAAAGAAGTACGTAAGCAGCTACGTAATTATATGAGGTTGAAAATGATTCCTAATGTTGTAAATTAGATAAGTTAAAGCACCTGTCAATTTTAAGAAGGCATCACTCGCATAAACTATAGGCAGCCCGGCTAAATGTGGATCAATTCTGCAAGGCCACGGAAACATGTTGCGGGTAACCAAAAGTAAGAGACATCAGAAACCCTGCTAAAGCTGGTTATAATTATAAAATTGAAAAATAAAGAATTTGCAAACAACTCACAGTACAAAGCTTTGTTTGATTCTACCAAGTGATATATTTAGTGATGAACTGATGTAGCCTACCCCAGGTACACTGCATCTCTTCCCACAGACCAATCTACCAGTCGACTCACTATAGTGGGTTAGCACGGACAAAATGCTGTTAAATGCATTCGCTGCCCTTCGCTTCTCAAAATCACTTGCCTCGCATGTCTCTTCAATATCCGATACTGTAATATACACTTAGATGAGAATCCAAACAAGTAAATACAATTGCAATGGAACATGAGAATATAACTTCAATTATTATCATTGAATTTGAAACAAAGAGTAAAACATCAAGTGGCAGATTTCAGATGACAAATTGATGGTGAAATAGGAAAAACTTCAGAGCAGAGTGCAAAAGGTAGGCAATACACAGCTAGATTAACAAAAATTATACTAGTAATTGAATTGGAAAGAAATGATTTGAAAGAAAATTGTGAACTGCATTTGATAATGGCACTCGGCATACTTGTTATATCTGCAATTTATGAACATGTTTCCACATTAAATGTACAGTTGATAACAAATATACCAGTAGTAAAAGCATACTGAATGAAAATATTTTTCATACTGCAATTGATCAATCAATGATGAATACAACATAAAAGATGTAGCTGAGAAATCGAACCATTGCTACTCGAATCCGATGACAAAACTATACCCAATTCTAGCACAGAATTGGTATCCACTTCCTTCCTACAAGAGCCGAACATAATGTCATTCAAGCCTGAGGCATCCTCATTCAAGCTCGACCCTCCATTCCTCCTCTGCCTCCTTGGTATCGGGACCTGAACAGCCACGAAATGAATCACCCTCCCGTCTTCTTTGCCAAAAACGGGACTCATATGAAACAACATCCAGAACGGCGTCCCGTCTTTGCGGTAATTCACTAAATTCACTTGAATACCCCTCTCTTCTCGAATCGCTTCTCTTATTTCCATCACCGTTCTTCGATTAGTTCTGGGCCCCTGAAATATGTTCCCGTTTTGACCGATTACTTCTTCTTGGGAATAACCCAACATTTTCAAGAAGTTCCGGCTGGCGAAAACGATTGGGTGGCCTGAAATTGAAGGATCCGTGATGGTGAAATTGTCGGGTAATTCATCGAGAGCTTCGTGGACCCATTGGGAATAACGGGAGTTGAAAGATTGTTGGATTAAACCCAATTTGGAATCCATCTTCGACATTGTTGTTTTAGGGGACCTGCGATTCTGGGTTTCCCGATTGGAACCAATCCCATGTGGGTATCAATCTGGTTTTAAAGAACTTTGAAGAATTCCCAGAGTGAAAAATACCAAAGAGAAAGGGCAAAAAAACAGGACTCCACGAACAGAACAAAACAGAAGGACCAAGGGTATTGAGTTTAAAGTTAAAGAACAGTGATTTTTGTCTTTTAGAAGCAAAAATTGTCCAAGTGAGGTGAAAATGAAGGAAAGGAGTGTGGGTGTGAGAAGTGGGAAATTGGGAAAATATCTCAAGAAATGAAATTTAGGAGCGAATGAAGGACGATGATTGAGCAATTCCCATCAATCGTTTTGGTTTTTTGTTTGTTTCCCTCGAAAGTAAGGCTGCTGGAACGAACGAATGAATGGATATTTTTGATGATTGGTAACAGCCGAGCTGGAGAATCTTCTGCCTCTCCTCCGACTGGAAATCATATAAGCGGTAAAGCAAAGCCTTTCTGCACAGTCTAAGTAAAAAAGAAAACAACACAGTACAAGATTTCCTTGTTTTCTAAGTGGAAAAAAAATATTATCCGTAGTTGTTTGCTTTTCTCTTTTCAGTACAAATCCATAGTTAATATGATTTGGCTTTCAACAACTTGGATTCTTTTCTTAAAAAAATTATATAACTTTTAAAAGAATTTCATTCAATGCTCTTACTATCTGTTGATAGTAAATCTCTTGGGTTCAATTATTATGAGTTGATTATTGTTTTTATGTCTTATTTTGTATAGATTGTTTCAATTTAGTTAAAGTTTCATATTTGAATACTTAAAAATATATGATATTAAGGGTAAAACTTTGATACACAAGTGTAAAATTAATTTTACACAAGCCTGTATATTTACACTATAAAAATTAAAATCTTAAATTCCTAATTCTAACCCTAAAAACTAAACCTTAAACCCTATACACTAAATTCTAAACACTAATATTAAATTCTAAACCCCTAAACCTTAAATCATAAACTAAAATTCTAACCTCTAAAACTAAAAGGCGTGTAAACTAAAGTTTACACGACCTGTGTATCAAAGTTTTTTCTTAATATTAAATATTTTATGAAAAGAATATTGTTTTTATTAGTTTAATTGATTCAATAAAATTAGTTTTTTACTTAAATTGTTAAATGAATGGACACTAAATATTAGTAATAATAAAATGAAAAATTCTAGAACGGATACCCTTAATACAACACATTACCATACACTATTAAATTTTTAATAATTTTTAAATTATTATTAAAAATATTAAAGATTGAACATGTAATTAAAATTATTTTAAAATAAAATTTTAATTTTAATTTAATAAACCATTCATATTTATTTTATAGTATTTTTTTAACTACAACACTAAAATCAAGTCCTCCATCAAAGAGGTCCACTGCCGCTGCCCTACTTTCTTCAACTCTTTTTATTTTGAAATTTCGATACCAATAGCATGTTAATTATAAATAAACAAAACAGAAGCTTAGTCGCATGTTGGTCTGTCTTTTTCCTTGCTTGTTTTCTTAATGAGGGTAACTTAAGGATAAATAAAAGGAGTCTGCTGTATCAAAATTTCAATTTTTGATTTAGGGCGAAGAAAGCAGGGCAGGGTAGGAGTGTAAACGAGTCGAGTCGAGTCTGAGTAGTGCTGAGCTCAACTTGACTCGTTGAGAATTCAAATCGAGTTATAGCTTGACTCGAGCTTGAGTATGTTGAGCTTGACTCGGCTCGTTAAGAACTCGAGCCGAGCTCGAGCTAGAGTCGAGTTTATCGAGTTGAATATTGATCGAGTTTTGACCGAGTCTGGCTTGAGTAACTAGCGATCTGTCTCATTTCATTTACAACTCAGTTCATAATAATAATATTAATAATAATAATAATTATTATTATTATTATTATTATCAATTAAATTGCATGATTTCATTGTAGATAAAATCATAAAAAATGAATATTTTCATGTGACTCGGTAAAAAAATCTAATTCTAGTAGGAGGAAAAAAGTACACAAGAAAATATAAAATAAAGTTAAACTAAAAATTAAACCAACATAACAACAAAAAACACACAACTTACATTTTAGTTTACTTTAATTTTAAAATAGTTCATTATATTTTTAAATAGCTCGCGAGGTTTTTGAGTCGGGTATTAAGTAACTCGGCTGGCTCGTTAAAAACGCGAGCTGAGTTCGACCTTGAGTCAAATTTAATCGAATCGAGCTTTAACTGAGTCGAGCTCAAGTAGCTCGTAATCTGTCTCGTTTCATTTACAGTCCTAGGGCATGGCGGTGAAGATGAGAATATGGTTGAGGGTAGGATTTGTGGATGATGGAGGATTTGATTTTAGTATTTTAATTAAAAAATATTATTAAACAAATATAAATAATTATTTTTTAAAATTCTAATTTTATTTTAAAATAATGGTTTGCGTGACTCCTTCTAGACTTATCCTAATAAAATATAATAATAAATATTTAGGTGTTGTATGAGAGAATGAAATCAAGGGAGAGAGGGGCACGCCCACGTATTAGTTAAAAGTAGAAAGAAGAAAACATAAAGGAAGGTTCCTTCCCGGTTTACGCCACAAATCCAACCTCATTTCCCAAGCCCTACACGAAACAATGGGCCCCCCTCTATTCAATTATTGTTGCTTCTACTGTTTATTTATGTATTATATTTTAATATATAAATTGTATAAAAAATTTACTTAAATTATAAAATTTAAAACTCTAGTCCTAACACTATAAAACTTAAATCTTAAACTTTAAATTCTAACCATAAATCTTAAATTCTACACCCTACAATTAAACTTCTAAACTACAACCTATATCTCTAAACTCTAAATATGGTGTTCATTCTAGGAGACACGGGTTCAAACCACCTTGTCTACAAGGTGTATATGCATTGTTAAACGGTTAAGAATATGTATGGACAAATACTATCTTTTAATCACCTTTAGACTATTCACAAAAAAATAATTTGAGTTAAGTTTTATAGATGTTAAATATGAGAGCAATCCTTCCATTTCAATCTTCTATATTCACAACATCATAACTCGACTCTTGATTTTGTTTAAATGACTTAGGGTCTGTTTGGTTTTAGAAAATATTTTCTTTTTTTATTTTTTATTTTCATTATCAGAAAATAATTTTTATTTTAAGTTTTCTAAAACTAGAAAACATGCTTGGTTAATAGGAATGAACACTTGTTTTCAAAAATAAAATAGTGAAAATGTGTTTGATATATAGTTTTTCAAAATATAAATAAAAAATAATTGTTAAATAACTAAAATAAAATATAGTTAGGTGTTTGGTATATAGTTTTTTAAAATAGAAATAAAAAATAATTATTAAATAACTAAAATAAAATATAATTAGAAAAAATTTAGTAAAATAATAATAAATAAAATAAAATATGAGTAAATAAACCAAAATCTTAAAAAAATGATATTAGAAGGATTCGAAACTGGGTTAAAATGAAGTTAAAATTAAAAAAACCCTTGTTTTCATATTTTTCATTTTCCTAAAATATTTTCAACGAAAACATTTTTTTATGTTTTCAAATTTTCATTTATTTTTATTTTTTAAAAATTATTTTCTAATTTTTCAACAAACACATATTCTTCACTATTTTATATTTTCCAATAAAATAAAAATAAAAAAAAACTTCATTCTTTATAATTAAATGGACCCTTAATATTTTATCTCGCTGAATCGACTAATCGTTAGATTTTGGATAACAAAGACGAAACCATTAAGCTATAAAAAAAAGAATTGTCTTTCTTAAGTCTTTCGATATAATAATATTTTAAGTTTTAAAATTTAAATAGCAAGTAAATAAAGTTTTTATTTTTAAATATAAAATAATTTATGAGAAAACATTTTATGTACTGACGGTAAAAATAAAAAAAAATTGTAAATATTTTAATTTTAGGGTTTATGGATTCAATTCATGGGGTTTATATTCAGTTGTTTATAATTTAATGTTCAGGGTTAAAATTTAGGGTTTATAGGTTTAGATTTAGGGTAATATGGTTACAAATTTAGGTTTTACCTTATAAACTTTAACCTTAGACCGTAAACTTTAACTACGACCCTTAAATTCTAAACACCTAAACATAAATCACTAAACTTTTAACCTTAAACTAAATTCATAAATACTAAAACTAAAACACTTGTGAGAACTTTGTTTTCAGTGCCAATGCCTGGTATGATTACTCATAATTTAATTCTTATTTTATTTTTTTAACTAATTTGAATCGAGTACTGTAAAAATATTACGAAAATAAGCATTTTTAATCTAATTTATTTTATTTACAATATCATAATTTAAATCTTTGACTTACTTAAAAAATCTAATATCTTATTCTATTAAACTAACTTATGGTTAATTATTCTTATTCATTATTTTTTTTGGAATCATTTTTTGATTAAAAAGAAACAAAATACAAAACAATCCAGATTTGGATGATAAAATACAAGTTGTCAAGTTGCCGTTGCGATGGTTAATTGGATTTCCAATTACATCAACGGTCAGCCTCAAAGGCAGGACAATGTTAATAGTGGTAATAATAAATTTCCTTTGAAGACTCTGACAAGAAAACCCAGAATAAGTTAATGTACTGTCATACTTATCCTTTTAGCCGCGTCATCTCGGACTATTAGATATACAGTGATGTGCTGGATCCAATAAAATTAGAGTTATTGGTGTTGGTTAGAGAAACAGTTATGTGGGTCATTATTCTTGTAAACCCTAACAGCTAACCCTAAAAGGATTAGGTTCTCCTCGTATATAAACGAAGCTTTGCTTCATGTATAATGTAGTTTTAGTTTTGAGCTTTTCCTTTTGTTTATCCTACATTTTCTCTTCATATATGGTGTCAGAGATTTATTTTCAAGAATAGCAGAATTCACAATAAAACCTTTCACAAACAAGACGATATCTATTCGCTTGGGTGATTCTAACTACCTGCTTTGGCGACAATAGGTTCTCTTTGCTATTGAGAGCTTAGCTTTGCTTGATCACATCGATGGTTCTATAGTTGAACCCCTCGTTATGTTCTGAGTGAAGGAAATATCAAGATTTCCAATTCAGATTTTGTTTCTTATAGGCAGCAAGACAGCTCATTGTTTCTTTCTTCCATAGGGTCTTCAATTTTGCCGTTTTTGGTTAGTTGCAAGATCGCGCTTGATATTTGGGAAATGGTACAACAATTGTTTCCAGTTTCTGTTAGAAAAACGTTAATCCAAAACAAACAAATAAATATTATTTAAAATAAAAGAAATTCAAAAAATATAGTTTAATTGGAAATTAAATCAGCTTCGAATACAACCATACCGATTTGAATCGAAAATCGGTAGGAAACATGTTGTGGCCTGCACGAACGCAGTTTCCTTAAGACAGATTCGACCACTACTTGGTGCTTGAGTTAATCGGTCGTCAGTCTTCTAGGATACAACAGACTACAGCAGTACTTATGTAGAGATCACGAACAGAACTCTTCCATTTGCCTATCACCAAAAAGACTGCAATTTTCAAGAGTAGAAAATTTTTGAGTTGATGAAAAACTAAAAATTAGCTCAGTATATATAGGGGAATGGGGGAGGAAAATATGGAAAACGAAGTATTCCGTATTAATGGCTATTTACCTTCAATCCGATTTAATTCGTAAATAATCAATTTCTTCCATTTTAAAAGGGATATATTTTCATCAATTGAACTCGATACCTTTTTAATATTCGAATTTAAGGAAGCCAAAAATTATCCCTTTTAAATTCAGAATATTCAAAAAGATATTCTATTTGTAAGGAAAAAATTATTCGAAGTGGGTAAAATATTTGCAGGTCCACGAAGAGCCCGACTGGTTCGGACATTCAAGTCGCCCACGTAGTATTGGTGCGCCCCAGCCCGAATGGGTTCGACGAGCTTCGATCTGCACCCCCTATGCCTGCGCGCGAGGCACAATTTCCATTCAAGTTATTCAATGACCACCAAGAGGGTAAGTGTATATAAACATTTCTCATGCTATTTATCCTATCAATGTGGGATAAAGGGGGTTTTACTTTGTAACCCCCTCGACCCGGCCTAGTCGCAAGACCGAACCGAGAGAACAACATTAGGTTTACCGAAGTAAACTGTGAAGATAAAACTCGAAACACGTCCATTTTTCTTTTATCTTGTCTAGATGCATAATTATTGTTCTACATGTACATACTGATCTCAGGTGAAAACCAAACTAAATTGGGCGTCGAATTGACATCCAATTGATCGCAATTGTAATTTAGAGACCAAATTGCAATTTTAGAAAACTGCAGGGTCCTAGCTCACTTTTACCTTACCAACCTTTAATTAAGCAGGTTTCATGCTCATATGTTAAAAATCAATTAATTGTACCCACAACATTTAGGGACCAAAACGTAAGAAAACATAACTTCAGAAGATTCCAAATAACTAAATTAACTACCACCGTACCGGTACAGACAAGGGTGTTGATACGCCTTCATTATTATAAAACCTCAAAATTTTAGTAGCCAAAACCCGTTCTGATACGCCCTTGCGTATCGAAATGCCCTTCATGAAAACACTCTATCGTATTGAAACACCTCTCCGTGTATCGAAACACTGGCCAAATTTGCCTAGACCCTTACCAAAACAGTTACCCGCGTACCGATACGTAAGCCTAGAATGGCTTACTCATACAGAAACAGAAACACCCGTACCGGTACGCTTGGACTTGAAATGATAATTTTTGCTGGTTTAACATATTTTTGACCATACCAAAACATTCTAACATGCCCCTAACACACATTCAACATATTCAGGGATCCAACCACATCAAAACGGACTAGTTTCAACATCAACACAAGGCATCATACTTCAATTGCAAGTCTAGAGGCATGCTTCCTAGAAAACCAATCAAACAAAACATGCAACTTCAAACCATCACCACAAACAATCATTAATGGCTATTTACAAACCAAGAGCAACAAAACAAACTTGCTCAAACAGGGAGTTTAACAAAACATCTCGCAAAACAACAACGGAACCCTCATTACCCTTATTACTTATAGTCTAATCCAAAAACATACTTTGGTTACCAAGTCTTGTTGTGATCCTTTGCTTCCCGCTGCCTTCCGAGCCTTTAATTCTCTGTATTGATGACAAAGAGAGCGTAAACACACTAGGCTTAGTGAGGAGTGCTCAAAAACAACGCACCATCAATGCATTAAAACAATTTCTCTATAACACATTGAAATCCAATTTCAAACATCATTTAACATCATGTGAAACGTTATCATGTCTTAAAAACCATGCACTTAACATATTTAAAATCCAACATATTAAACCATATGCAACATGTATCATTAACCAACAGCAAAACCTATTGCTAAACCTCAATTTAAGCCTTCCCATGCATATCGACCATATGCAAAGCTTAAAGAGTAAACATGTATAAATCACATTATACAACATAAACCTTTCAATGATACATTAACAATTATATTGGCTTTTAAGTGAGCATAACCAAGTTCATTTACCAAAATAGTTCATCAGATACACGGATTCAAACAAATGTCCTCACAACACTTCAAGTCATCTCAACAGGAATAGCGATACAATCACAATTGTGGTACATTAACAACCGGGTACACTTTCAACCCACTGGGACACCATCCCCTTTTTTATCGGTTAGATGCTTAATCCACTAACGGGAGTTTATGGTACCATATAACCCATCTACCGTTAGGGTACTTGGATGAAGTTTACGGTACACCAAATCAAAACCCCTCAACATCCAAGGTGACTTATTATAGTGCACTATCAATCCTATGACCGGCCAACTATATCCGATAACAATTTTTAAACCACATCACTTGTCAATATAATTAACCTTTTATCATTTACCGTACTGTTTTTCCAAGCAATAAACCAAACCATTTTTCAAAGCAACAAACCATGATTAAACCACAAGTATAAACCATATACTTACAAGGATCACTTGCCATGTGCATTCTTCAGCATTACATGCTCAAAACATTATCTCACATACTTTTAAAACGTGCTTAAACAGTAGATACGATGTAAATCAAAACAAGTACATAAAATAATTTCACTCTAGCACGATCGAGAGAGAAAACCACATTATACTTACTTCTGAGTTTAAACCAGCGTCTCAAGCTCAGTTTAAACTCCCACAAACCACTTTTAAAATATTCCAAAGCTAGAATCCACATTCTCACTCACTGATACGCGAAACCTCGATTCGCCGATGCAAAATTAAGAATCTGAAGCATTCAAAGCTTCACCGATCACTTCCAGATCAACCTCCCATATTTTAACCATATTACAACAGATGATTAATGCATTTCAATGCATTCAAAACACTGCAACAAGAAATCCTCACGGACTTCCACAATCCTCTCACAATTACCCAATCATAACAACCGAAATTATCATCTAACTCTTTCCAAACACAACCCAAATGCCTTACATGTCAACGTATCAAAGTTGAGCATCGTATCCCCACTGGGTTATTGCAACCTATCGAATTACCGCAATAGAAATAGGATAGGATTACCATGGATTTTTTTAGTGGTCTACCTCTAACTCCCACTAAACACGATGCTATTTGGGTCATTGTAGATCATTTTACCAAGTCAGCACATTTTTTACTGATCAGAATAGATTATGGGCTTCCTAAATTAGTAGGCTTGTACATCAAGAAAGTTATTTGACTCTATAGAGTACCAAAGTCTATCATCTCCGATCGAGACCCTCGTTTTGCATCTCAATTCTAGAAGACCTTGTATGAGGCTTTGGGTACCGAAGTTAATCTTAATACGGCTTTTCACCCTCAATCTGACGGCCAGTCAAAAAGGGTAATTTAGATTCTAAAAGATATGTTACGAGCATACATTATTAATTTCGGGGGATCTTGGGAGAAATCCCCACCTCTTATTGAGTTTTCCTACAACAACAGTTATCAAGATTCCATCAAAATGGCCCCGTATGAGGCATTGTATGATAGACGATGTATAAATCTTTTGTGCTAGTTTGAACTGGGTGAAGGCAAGATGTTGGGTCTTGACTTACTTCGAAAAATTGAAAAAAAGAGTTGCCATCATCCAAGATCGTCTAAAGGCCGCATTCGACCGTCAAAAGTCATATGCTAATCTTAGAAGAAGGGATATATAGTATGAGGTTGGTGAAAAATCTTTCCTTAAAGTTTCTCCATGGAAGAAGATTCTGAAGTTTGGTAAAAAGAAGAAGTTGAGTCCCCGATTCATTGGCCCCTTTGAAATTATCGAGAGGGTTGGCTCTATGGTATATTGTCTAGCTTTACCTTCAAAATTGAGCAAAATTCATGATGTATTTCATGTCTTAATGCTTCGAAAGTACCGTTTTGACCCTTCATATATTATTGAGCCAGAATCTGTACAGATCCAATCGGATTTGACCTACGAGGAAGAACCGGTTCAAATCCTTGCAAGAGAAGTAAAAAGGCTTCGTAATAAATTTGCATCGTTAGTTAAAGTTCTCTAGAGAAGCTATGATGTCGAAGAGACTACTTGGGAACCGAAGGAAACAATAAAATAGAAATACCCTCATCTCTTTGGTACAGGTAAAATTCGAAGAAGAATTTTTCTTAAGGTAGAGAGTTGTAACACCCCAAAAACTGGTCTAGTCAGAATTAGGTTTTGATGATTGAAAAATCTAGATCAGAAAGGTCCAAATATCATATCAATCCTAATTGTAAAATTAATTATAACGTATTATACTCTAATTGAGTCCAATTTATAAACTTTAGACCTAAAGTTTGGGAAAATTGAAAGTTTGGGGGTAAAAGTGTAAAGTTGGGAAAGTTGAGGGACTACCCTCGTAATTATACCAATTAGAGAATAAATCACCTCATTTCTTGGACAATATCACATGAAAATGTTAAAGATGACCGAGTGTTGGTGTGTATGTGCTTGGATAAGCAATTATGGTTTAGCTTTCAAAAATAGGAAAAAGGGTAAAAATATAATAAAACATATATTTTAATTAAGGTTTCCTCTCAGAGAAGGAAAGATATTGGTTAGCTTTGGAAATATAGTCAAGTGTTTAAAACACCTTTCCTTAACATAAATCACCACCAAGACCTTACCCCATATGTTTTCATCTTTTCTCCAAGCAAGCACATCTATTGTCATCCTCTACCTCTAGCTCAAGCAAGCACCTCCCTTGTTTGTACAAGCTTTCCTAGAATTCTCTACACTATTGAATAACCGTTGATTTGGTAAGTAGAAGCCCCAAACGATTCGTTGATTCCATGGATAGTTGTTGTGCAATTTCAAGTTGAAGCTAGTGAACACTTAAATCGAGCCCATATTCTTTAAGGCTTCAATCCATAGAAATCTAGTAGCTAAAAGCTAATCCGAGTTTGATTAATTAGTATTGATATTGCTATATGGAATATAACATTTCCCTATTATTTTACCTAGCTCGGGAATTGGAGAATGAAGGGTCACCATCTCCTTCAAAAGCTAAGGATAAGGGAATCATTATTCGAGAGCCTTAAGAACTTTGAAAGTTAAGGTGAGTGTAGTCGGAGTCTCAGAGTAGGCTAGGTACCTTTTTCGAACCTTTGAATATTGATTATTGCATTGCTAACCTTGTGTATTAAGGATATTGTATGAAAAACATTGTTGATGGCTATATTGGTAAGTATTGGTAAGTACTTCATTGGTTCATTTTCCGTTTCATCATTCTTATTGTCACCGAAATTATTGAAGCATTGACATATAGAATTATTGATTATTGAGCATTGAATATTGCTATTGAAATATTGCCATTGGATTATTGTTATTGATGTTGATTTACTTCCATTGAAACATTGATATTGAGTATTGGTTATTGAGATATTGCTATCGATTTATTGTACCGAATCATTGCCATTGAAATTATTGTTACTGGACTATTGTTATTGAACCTTGGATTCGAGTAGGATTGGATACAATTGACATGCCATAGAATTCATAAACTCATTGGTACGAGTGGACCAAGGTTCTTAGACTACAACCTTTATTATGGTGCACGGAGGTATGATGTGTTTGGTCATATTGGTGCGGCGGAGGGACTAGACCATTATTAATTTTGGTGCGGCGTAGGAATTCGTGTATCTATATACCTTACATCGATCTAAGGAAACTTATTGATATACAATATAAATGCCATTGGTTATTGCTATCGTATCAATTATTATTATTGTAGTATTGATCGTTGATATTGTGTTGAAGTTGCTATTGAAGTACATGTTCATGTCATTATTGTAATTGAAAATATTGAAGCATGTTAGAATGCACTCCTCGATGTATCCATTGTTTATGACTACCTCACTAGGAAAAGTATGCCTAGTGCATTCATTTTTCATGCATTTCAGGTTAGCAAGGTTTCGAGTGGGAGATCGAGGTATTAAAAGTTTTTGGCAAGTCACGAAGCTGCTAAAGTAAAGTATGTTAATCCTACAAACTCCTAAAAGGGTGGCATAATGGTTGTATAAGTCACTTTTGACCCCATGGATGCATGTATTAAGTGTATGCTTTTAGCAAGTTAAAGAAGCTCAAATGGGATTTTTGAAATTGGTTAAAAATGGACTAAAACGTATATTTAGCTTAAATAGGAGAAAACATAGTAAAAGGATTTGATTGGCCCTAAAATTTGGCATGTTAATAGATTTAGGTTAAATAAACTTGCTGGTAAAATTTTATTAAATTTGGACATGTTTTGAATGGGTAAATTGCTAATAAACCAGATAAAAATATGCATTACAAACCCTTTCGTACCGATACAGGCGATGACGTATCGGTACAGGCTTGCATAATTGAAGCTGGATTAAAGGGCGTACCGATACGGGTTTAGCTGTACCGGTACATGATTTTGAATCTGGAAAATTATTGTAGCTCAGTACCGATACGCCTTATCAAAACTCAAAAATGATAAATAGTTATCAGATGCGTACCGATACCAGTATCGGTATGGGTACAGTGTGGTTAACATTTTAACGGTCATGATCATAGCTTATCGATACGGTTACACCCGTATCGATACGACCTTTTGAATCTGTAAATCATTAAATTTTACTAAGCGTAGTATATCGATATGATAGAGCCTGTATCGGTACGACTGTCTTTAATTTGTAACTGACTTACCGAACGACATAGAGGTGTGCTGATACACCCCCATGGTGTATCGATACCCGTACCTTTAAAACTGTTGTGAAGTTTAAAATGAATTTGGAATTGTGCAGATTAATCCATATGTTCGTATGGCTATGTCGTATCAATTTACTAGTAATAAAGAGTTAATCATTGTTTCATATCAATCCCTATCTTACCGTTTAACAACTAAATTATAGTATCAAGCATCGTTTAGTCACCGTTAACACATCCCGACCCAGATTCCTATCAGACCGGGAATGGGTGTTACAAATGTTAATAGTGATCAAATGAGGAATAGATTAAGCAAAGCTTTTAATGACCATTATGTGTTTCAGTGAATCGAGCAACATAAATCTCCTATGTGAGAGTGAAATATGGCCGCTTCAAGGAGACTATTGGGCATAGTTCTCTCAAACTATTGCAGAACTAGGAGATGTCCACAGCTATATGGACATACCCAGGAGAACTAATATTCTTGCCACGGGAATAGTTGTGTGAAGTATATCATCGTTTACACAAACGACAGAACAGCTCAAGGACATCATGTCTACTGGCCAGCTAGTGAAGTAAATATACTTTCACATAAGAAGGTTCAAGGGTGGACACCTACCAATCCTATGTAGCTATTGATCGTAGAATCTATCACAATATCGAGTCAAAATGTTTTTAATTAAATCAATTTCATTCATAGGAGGATTTTTGGAAAAATTATGATATAGTGGAAACTTTGAGGCATATTTTCTATGGGTAAATGTAGAGATTCGAATAATGAAATTACGTCTTCATATTCTACTTCATGAGATCTTTACAACGATATTTCATACGCTCAAAACAAGTGAGCGATGAATGAGAAATTGATGCTCAAAGTAGGCTAATTGTTAATTGAATTAAGGAAAAAGAAAAAGCTTATATCCCATATTGATGGGTTACCAAGCATGAGATATGGTTATATACAAACTCTACTTGGTGGTTATTGAATAATTTAAGTTGATATGATATGGGTGACGTGAATGTTCAGACCGGTCGGGCCATCCGTGGGCTTGCTGATATTTTAACTTACTATGAGATAATTTTTCTTTAAATATAACATTTTTAATATATCAAATAAAAAGATAAATGATAAAATATTATCTTTAAATTTAGATATTAATTTTTGAATATTCTAAAATTAAAAGATAAAATATTATCTTTTAATTCAGATTTTATTATGAAATGTTATTTAATTAATGAATTTTATTTTAAATAAAATTCAGGTAATTCACAAGCTTTATTTCTAATGAAACTCATACCCCTATAATAGCATGCAAACCTACTAGGTTTAACGATAACAAAAACACATAGATTTTCTATTATTTTTACTATATGGTTTTCTAAAGTGTTTTCGGTAATAGAGGAAGACAAAGTTATAGTTCGTGATCTCTGCAGACGTGCTACTACAGTTGATCATATAGTTGTTGTATCCTGGGAGACAGACGACCAACTTATCTCAAGCACTACAGGAGTGACCGAAAATCTGTCTTAAAAAAACTGTGTTTTCATAGGTCTCAATTCGTTTCTACTCAATCGAATTACGATTTATTTTCAATCACTTTATTTGATTCCATTATCTTTAATTTATTGCCAATTTATTATTACTTGCAGCAATGAAATATTGGAGAAGGAAATATTACGAGCAGATTCAAGTTTGATCGTAGCGGAAGAGATGATTCGAATGCATAATTTTATTTGTTTGATTATTCTATTTTTCAGTTTCATCTTTATTTGTATTTATTTTATTATGTTCGATCTAATAATAAATTTAATATTTTATTTTACTATTTATTATTTTCTTAGATTATAAACGTCATTTTCTAACACACTTACCCATGGGCACCATCCTCTACTTTCCCTACGAAATATGTTAGGTAGGAAAGTTTAGCACCACAGGTGGCCTGGTTGGCTGCTTTGCCCCCTGCAAAAGTTTGGCCATTTTCGGCTGAGATGGACCAAAATTTAAATATTTAATATTATTTTTAATTATAAGTAGGACTGAAAGAATGTGTAAATAAAGAGGGTTAGATTTATTAAATTTGTTCGAATTATGACTAAATTGATTGAATATGTAAATATAAAGAATTAAATATAATATTATATAAAGTTCCATAACAGTCACGTTACGTATTTAAAGGCCGAATTACTATTTTATTATAAAATATAAAGTTTAAATATCATTTTTGTAACATTTAAATAATTTAATTACATTTTAATACTTTATCCAAAATAATTTCCGAATGAAATGAAAAACTTTAATTTACCCTTAAATCAATTAAAAATTAAAAAATACTGTTGTAACAACAGTCCCGACACATAAATAGTTACTAGGCAGCCTGCACTTGCAATAAGTTTTTTTTTTCTTTCTCACTTCATAAATAATATTTATTCTTAAATAAATAATATTATAAAATGAATGGAATCTCATAATTATTTATCACATCCAATTTTTATATCATACTTGGATAAAGAAATTCTATGACATATATCTAGGGAGAAATATATATAGGGTGATGGACCATGGATCGAGAGGGGTATTAGGGAGACAGTTGTACCTTTTGAAGATTTTAAATTTACATTATAGTTATCGAATTTTAGTTCGATTTCAGTAAAATCTCTCATGTTAACTTCCGTTAAAACATTATTTTTTCTCCTCTCCTTTATTTTTCTTCTTCTACTATATTTTTCCTCCATGATTATGTTTAGATGATTTGTAACGAATGAGAGAACTTTGTATTTAGACTATTTCCTTTTCCTCAAAAACTCCTTATAGACGTATATGCCTTAACCAAACTGCAAGAAACTTCTATTACAACCATCCAAATAAACCTAAACCTATCTATCTAAATCTTATTTGAATACAATTAAAAACAAAAGAACTTCCATATTCATATACGTTCCAAATCTTTCAAACATAATCATGGAGGGAGAACATACAAGAAGAAGAAAAACAGAGGAGATGAAGAAGAAAAGGTAATGTGTCACGTTAGCTTTTTCTTACAGAAGTTAATGAGAGAAAACATTACTGAAAGTAGACTAAAAGTTAAGTGACTATAAAGCAAATTTGGAAAGTTTGGTAACCAAAATAAAAACACTCTAAAAAATCGGTGACTATTCATTTAATTTACGTTAATACTAATGTACTCAAATTCAAGATACAGGTGGTGGGAGAACCGGATCCTATCCATAATCTGTTGGTAGAATCAAATGCTATTCCCAAACTTGTGAACGGTTCTAGCAGGGTAAAAAAGCTGATGTGAAAGATGGAGAAAGTCCACTAACCACTATTCACAAACTTATTTACTAACAGTTTATTGAAGTTTTTGCTGGAATCAATGAATTGAATATGAAAAGTTTTCACCCAGTATATATTGCACCCATACAAATGAATTTTAAAGTAGCACATATGATTTTTAAATTAAGAAATATAGATTTCTAAAATTAATTTGTTAAAAAATTATGTAAAGTAATTGGTTGTCAAATCAATAATGTTTTTTTTTAGAAGAAAATAGACTTCATTAAAAATCGTTAACTAACAAAATTCGAAATCAAATACATTCGAGGGGAGGCCGAGATCCTGTACTCTTCTGTAAACGACTGGTCTGCCATTGAGACTAAATGGATTTGAGAAAGATTCGAGATAGATAAGATAAAGTCAAACGAAAAAAAGATGTTATGGTTTCCTATACATTCCATTGTGGTATGGATGGCCTTGCTTAATAGGCTTTCCACTAAAGATCGCTTGATTTGATGGGGCATTATTCAAGAGTTCTGTGAAAATGACACTAAATTCAGAAATCATTTGTTCTTCGAGTGTCCGCTTAAGGCAAATCTATGGAGAGTTATCCTCTGTCGGTATGGGATAGATGTTGATCCATCTTACAGACAGAAGACTATCGTTCCAATAAACAGGCAGTGAGAATCGGACCACTTGGATGCACAAAAAACTTGGCATGCTTCCAAAATTGCAGCAACTCAGCTCCAGTAGGAAAAGACAGACCAATGGTTTTCGAGAATGAGCAAGGGTTGTGCCACTCTGGTCTCGAAGTATGCCTCCAATACCGGCATCACCAAAACTGCCTCGAACGGTTGCATCGACATTGAATTTAAGGGTTCCTGCAGATGAAGCAATCCAAGAACGGATAAGAGGTCTACGAACATTGTTAGTGCGAATCGCCAACGATGAAGTGCACCGAATGAAATCAGTAATAGAAATGAAAGATTAAGACCATTTGCTCTTACACCAAAAACCAATCCTCGAGAGTGATAAGTCAAATGACTGAACCTCATCGCAATGCTTTCCATTAAACACTATATTCTTTGCAGCACAACCAAACAGTCCAAACAAAACCGAAGAACGCTAAGCACCATAACAGTTTTAGCGAAGGCTTTATCGGCAAGCTCTCCCAAGAAATAAGGAACGGCTTCAAATTACCAGAGACCACAAACTGCACCATTTCTGCCATGGTCTCCAAGATATTTCACATTGGCAAAGCAAATGATTCACGGTTTCCAACTCCTTAATCAATAATGAAATATACATAGATTGTCACGTAAATTGGCATATTATCATGAAAAGTTAACGATGTAAATGCATTTCCATTAAAAACACAACAATTAACTAAAAGAATAAAGGTTAATGACCAAATTTACTTGTTCTTTAAAATCTATATGCACAAGAAAACAAGCGAAGTAATAGCATGTAGGCACCAATTGATTTCACAAATGAATAGACTACATGAAACTTGTTCTTTAAAATCTATATGCCCTTGGAAATTCAACAAAACAAATTCCTAATTTCAGTTCCCCAATCACAATTATTTTTCCAATCCAAGATCATAAAAATCCGTCAAAAGCACATTATTACTCTCCCAAGTCTTCCAGACTTCCAGTTTCATCAATCAAAAAGTAAAGTCCTGCCTTCATTTGCACAACAATATCGTCTTTCCCTACGGCTTGAGTGCCAATGCCAGCCCAACTTTAGCGCTCTTTTCAATTGCTCTGGTGTCCACCTCTCCAGAGATAGTGAAGAGAGATTTCGGGCGAAACTCATGCTGGATCAGAGCACTTGCTCTGCCATAGTTGTTTAGTCGAGCCTTCACTGTAGTCAACGGGTCCAGCGCATGTTGCGTACCAATTGTGAGAGAGTTCTCATTAATTGAAAAGCTATGGGTAAGCTCCGCACCAACAGCTGTGTTAGTCAATGGGCTTACAATGTGGTAGTAGGAAGCATTAAGAGTGTCACCTTTATCATTTCTGCCGATATCAATAAAAATAATCTTTTCAAAACCAGAAGCACAACATGCAGAAGCTTGAAAAAGGAAAAAGAACCATTCAAGCAGATATTTCAGCACAGCTTTTCATTATTTTATGCTTCCAGGCCAATAAATTAGCTGATCATATAAAGGAATTTAATAGAAGTTCCATATGAGAATATTAATATATGAATATGTAATAAATCTATGTTACTCAGACTCAAGTTTTCCCATTTACTTGGATCATCCTTATAGGTAATATCATAGCAATGTAGATATAAACTAAGAGTTAAAGCCAACTCTGCTGAAGGAGCTGTACTTACAATGTCAGGGAAGCAATAAGGTCAGAATGGGTGAAATTCAGCCCAGCATTCAATTTGGTAAAGTTTCCGCTGGCAGTGTCAAAAGAAAGATCAGTCCCAACAGAGACACAATTGTTTCCAACCACCCCAGAGAAGTTAACTATGGGTTTAGCAGTCAAACCGATGCTAGTGCTTATGCCAGCATACTCATGTTGGTATTGCAGTTCCACCTGTTACAACAACAACAAAGACCTTGTCATGACCAAATGAAACCTACTAGTTTGTAGAATAAAATGATATACATAGCTATAGCTCGTTTCCGTAACCAGAATCCTAAAAATGTTGGTAATATTGAAAAAAGTTAATGACAGGAGTAAGGAAGCCTCCATTACCTTGCCAGACCTTTGATCAGGGGCAATAAAACTAAAGATTGTCTTCAATCGGGGCGCAGGTTCATCGACAGTAAAAGTGGTAAAAAGCTACAAAAGAAAAAATACAAATACAAATAACATAAGATAATAAACTAATAATTAAGCCTATTCATATTCATTATTCATCATAATGAGATAATAATTAAGAAAAGACTGAATTCACCATGGCAATGAGTAAACCAGAACAAGTCCAAATCATTACCTACCTTTGTATTCATCATAATGAGATTGCATGCAATAATTATATGAGCATGACCTTTAGAATTCAAAGAGTTATCAAATTGTTTTACAACTTACATTAGAATTAGTGTCAACTTTCACTTTGGTTGTGATGTTCTTGTTCTTCAGCTCAGTGCTTACGTCAGCCAAAAGCAATTCACATTTCTTAATCCCAGTTGATGTGATTGCCTGGCAATATATATCAAATTCAAGAATCAGCATATGAACTAGATAACACAGTAGCATATTGGAAAAGGAAACAAAGAGCCAAAACCATTAATATCTAGATCAATCATAAATTCATAAGATCAAGCATACAAAGTATTCATGAGAGCATATTGGACAAAAAATATATCCAAATAAATCATACAAAATTGTATATACATCGAAATAAAGACATTTTACATAAACGTTACAAATAAATAAAATGCAGAATGCAGAACATATTTCCCATAAAAATCTTGAAATTCAACATAAAGAGATCAATATCCGGAATAAAGATAAACGGAACAAATAAGAGAAAATGCACATATAAGTTAAAATATGAATTCGTTTATGCCGAAGGAAATAAACAAAAATAAACGAAACCGAACAGCAGATGTAGCGCTAGATCATGTGGAGAAGGAAACTACTTAATAAACTATTTTTTTTAAACTCACGACTCCATTGGAGGTGTAAGTAGTGACGGTGAACTTGTGGTCGGCCTGGTAATCCTTGTAAAGAAGATCTGAAATTAAAATAAAACAATAATAAAAATGAATAAAGGAATTTGAAATGAGAAATGAAGTAGAAAATGAGAAGAGTTTAACCTCTAGCATTTTTGCCGATATCGGAGTAGAGACCAGGTCCTTTCCCCATGCTTGTTTTTGCCGAGAAAATTAAGAGGAAAGTGAGAGAAACGAAGGCTCGTTTAATCGACTGGCTGATTGCGAAAGAAGGGGATTGGAAAAGAATAAATTTTGATAAAATAATAGTAGTAGAAAAGAACCCTTAATTAGTAAATATTTAGGGTTTTGTGGACCGTTGATGTTGAACTGATAAAAACATTGGCATGTTCTTAACCGTTGATATTAGGAATGGGAAATATTCGGCAATGTGTCGCCTAATCATGTTTTCAGTAAGTTATTTAGTATTGTTTAGGGTTTATTGTATGTTCAAACCGTCAGCAATAATCATTTGGTTTATAAAACAGGTAATCATTTGATGTATTATTAGTAATTTTTTTTCACAAACGAATTCTTAAAGCAATCACATATCCCTTTTAGAGACCTTAAATTCTAAATTTTAAATTCTAAATTTTAAACCGTAAAATTTATTCTCAAATCTCAAAACCTAACTACAAACACTAAAATTATAACACTAAACACTAAAAACAAGATACTTATAGAAAACAATTTTTTCACTGTCAGTGTATAGAATATTTTTCTTATATAATATCAGTGATTATAGAAAAAAAAATATTTTAAACCTTCACAGATAATTATATCTCTTTATCAAATTGTTTATGCCTATAAATTATGTTTCTCTTATGTTACATGTCTTAATTTTTTTAAAAATATTTTGATATGATTATAAGTGTTTTAAAATTTTACATGCATCATGCATAACTCGAATCTTTTAAATGTAACAATATTTTTTTTCCAAATGAAATCGTTCAACTTCTAAACTATGTTTTCTTAAGTTTTTCATCTCAATGTAATGTCTAAAGGACGTAAGCCGAGACAGGTTTAAAGAGATTTATCAATTGACTGTGTGATAAAGATACTTATTATTTTATTTTGTATAGATTTACTTTTAAGATGTAAAATTCTTTTATTTAATAAAAATAGAAAATTTTAAGTTTTTTTAAAACTAAAATCAACCCATATTTTTTAGTTTGCCCACTTAGTAATTATATTCCAAGATATTTTTTAGACATTACAAATGTTCATTTTAAATACCAAAATACCAAAATACCCTGTGTGCAGCACTCATATAGATATTTGTAGGAGCAATTATATATTGAGAGAGTTGCTGAACAACAAAAGCTATATCTGATCTGGTATTAGTAAGATATAGCAGCTTCCCTATAATCCTTCTATAATAGTAAGTAATATCAAGTAAAATTGTGCCTTCAGTTTTTGAAATCCTATTAGTAGCAACAAAGGGAGTAGATGCTGGTTTAGATTCTAAAAAATCAGAATTTCAAAAAATTTAAAATATATTTTCTTTGGCAAAGAATAATTCTTTTATAAGATCTAGCAATTTGAAGACCTAAAAAGATTTAAATCCCTTAAATCTTTTATTTTGAAAGTATCATAAAGAAAATGTTTTATGAAATCTATTTCATGTGTACTAGGACTAGCAAGCACAATGTCATCAACATAGATAGCTAAGGCAATAAAATTCCTTTAATAAATAAAGAATTATCAGAAGTAATCTGTTTAAAATCTTGTTTGATTAGGGCAACAGTCAATCTTTCATTCTATTGTCTGCTGGACTATTTTAAATCATACAAGTTCTAAGTAAGTTTGCATACTAAATCAGGCTTAGGGCTTACAAAACCAGGGATAATTGCATATAAACTTCTTCTTGTAAAAACTATGAAGAAAAGCTTTATGGATGTCTAATTATTGTAATTTTCAATTTTTGACAATAATACAATCATTAAAATTCTAATAGCAGTAATTTTAGACGCTGGAGTGAAAGTATTAAAGAAGTCAACTACTGGTTATTGAGTATACCTTTTTGATACAAGTCTAACTTTATACCTTTCCAAAGAATCATCAGACTTAAGTTTTGTTTTATTAACCCATTTGCATTCTATAGTTTGTTTACCATGAGGAAGAGGTACTAAATCCCATGTATTATTATTCTCTAAAGCACTAATCTCCTCATTCATAGCATTTTTCAACAATCATGCACAACAGCTTGCTTATAGGATTTTGGTTCTTTTAAAATGATATCATTACTGGTATAAGATTGATATTGAAAAGAGATATTGTTATAAGATGGAACCTGTGCAACTGTATGAGGAAATTTCCTTGATCTTGACATAATAACTTGAACTTTTGTGGCAACTGAATGTTCCTAAAAGGCCTTGATAAAAAAGAAGAACTTTATTGATGTGAAGAATGTGGAACAGAAACAGAACTTTCCACAGCAATTTTTACATTATTATCAGGATGTGAAATATTTGTATTTCCTGAATTAGTATCTTCAAAAAGAACATTTGTAACACCCCAAAACTTTGTTAAACAGTATTAAGGTCATTTGGTACTAAGTTAGTAGCTTAAAAGCTAACTTAGTGACTAAAATGACAAAAATGGAAAAAAATAGGATTTCTTTAATTAGGAGCTTTAAAAAAGGAAAATTTTGAGGTTTAAAGGTATCATAAGATAGAGAATAAGCAGATTAGGGTACATGAAAAATTTTGGTTGAAATCCGATAAAAATTAGAATGGGAATTGAAGGTTAAAGTTTAGTGACCAAAATGACAATTTTCAAAAGTTGTTTGCTAAATAATAAAGAAAGGAAAAGTTTAAATCCTTAATAAAGAATTTGCCCAATAACTAAATTTTATCCTGTAGATGGATAAATTTGGTCAGTGAGTAAAATCTGATATAGGTCCCGGGAATGAAAATGCAGTATAAAGTATCGAATTTGAATCGAATAAAATTATTAAGTGTGCTCAGACCTGTGAAACACTAGGATGAGTGACCTTGGGGAAGGTCCCATAAAAGTGTTTCTGATCGATATTTTGGACTCAGTAAGAGTAGAGAATATTCATATGGATTTTTCGATAAAAGATTTTTAAGAGAAATTTTACTCGATGAGGATTTTCGATAATTATCAGAATAATAGATTGAGTTAGGAAAATTCAGTCTAAGTCCTTAGAAAAGGAATTTTTTTATGAGATAATAGTATTAATTTTCTGAATATGGAAATATAGAATTTTCAGAATAAATCCGATAGCTCGGTAAAGGTAAAATCGCAGTAGAAGTGTTTTGTGAATGTCGAGAAATCGGATCGAATAGAAATTTTAGAGACTGTTCCATAAGCCATGGAAAATCATAAAATAATATTTATGGAATTTAGAGATATGAGATTTTTTGATTAGATTCGATAGTTCGATCAATGGAAATTGTATTAGGTGATTATTGGGTATTTGTATCGAATAAAAATTATAAAATAAAATTTTATGATTTCTTTGGGAATGGCTGGTTATGAAGGAACCAAATTGGTTCAAATGTAATAGAATGGCAATTTTAAAGAAGATTTGTAAATATGAGTTTGGTTGAGGGACAATTTAGTAAAATGAATTTAAAATTCATTTTAATTATACAAGTGGCAATATTAGATTAAAACAAGTATATTAGTTTACAAAATGAACAAAAAATTGTTCATCTATTCCTACATATGCGTGGGGGAGAAGAAGAAGGGAGAAAAAATACATCAAATTTCAAGCTTGATTTGGAAGGGTTACAAGTAAAATCAAGGTTAGTTCATGAAGGAAAAATTAATCCTTGTTCAACTTTCTTTCATTTGGTACTAATTTTACATGGTACTATGAAGAGGTGTTCATGGTTTGATGAGAGAGAAAATTTAGGGTTTATGGATTTGTTTGAATTAAGGCTTGATTTAGTTGAATCAAGTATATAAATGATATTTACAGGCTTTGATTTGAATTAATTTCATGTCTAGATGCAAACCCCTAAATTTTAAAAATTAGGGTTTATGTTATGGTATGGAATTTTAGAACATGATTGAAGGATAAATGATTCTATGTGTTGTTTCAAGGTGATTGGAATGAAAATCCCTAATTAGGTTGTAATAGGGACCAAAATGTCAACTTTGTAAAGTTTAAGGATTTGATTGTTGAGCTTGTATTTGATGAAAACTATATTGGAGAATTAATTTGTGATTGGAATTGAAGAGTTTGATATTGTACAAGTTTAGTTTTGATGTTTGGATCAAAATAAAGTTCTTGAATGACAGAAGCTCCAAAACGACAAACATGAAGAAGTTTAGGGATTGAAGTGTGATATTGAAAATTATGAGTACTTAAGTTAGATTATTGATTTAAGTACTTGAATTGAATAAAGGAAGGGAATAGTAGCTTAATTACTTGAAGGACTAATTCGGCCAAGTATGAAAGTTTAGGGACCAATCCGGCAATGTAGTTTTTGATTAAAGATGTAAAGAGAACTTATGAATACAAGTTTCATTTAGTCATTTGAAGTAAAATGATAAAACTAACTTGAAAAGTAAAGAAATAAAGAGAAGTTATGGTAAATTTAGAGACTAATTATGAGAAGTTAGGTTGAATTTAAATTATGGCAGTAAGTTTAGAAATTCACCGTAAATTCTATAAAAATGATTAGATGATGAATTTTATATCGATATAAAGGTATGTCAGTCTAGTTTCGTTCCCAACAAACGAAAACTGATTCTGAGTTTCGTGTTAAAAGATATGAATTTTTATTCGAATAAAGGTCAGAAAAATTACATAGTAGTTTTCTGCCTGGATAGTCTGTGACATGAATTTAGTGATTTTTCATAATTTTTGTAGATTTTATTAATTTATGTGGATTATACCGTTAGAACCATTATCGAATCTAGTTTCTCCACTATAAAGGAAAGTAAGATCCAATATGTATTCTGCCCTATACAAGTAAATCTTTGAAGGTAACGCAAATTGTCAAAAGATAGAATTTGAAACATTCTGTATTTAAAGGTTAGTTAGCAAGCTCGGAAGAATTATTGGAAGTTCAAATTAGTCAATAAAGACCATAATGAGTTTTCGAAAAGCACAAGGAAGAAAGGAAAATAATTGAAAATTTTATTTTCGAATGATTATGTTAAAAAGCAAGTTTAAGGTATTGTTAGATTTGAGTCTAACAAATATTTTATTGTATTTATATGATTAATGAAGTCGAGTCCGAATCAGAGAAGGTTCGAGGTACTATGAAAGAAAGGATCGAACTAAGACTTAGTGAGGCATCATGTTAAGTGGCCAAGGTGAATGCATTTTTACCTATTATATATATGATATGAGGAAGATTTGCGCTGAGTCAACCTTGATATTAATGAAAAAGTATGTTGATCAAAGTTATGCAAATGGCATGAAATATTAAATGGCATATGTGATATATTGATATGGCATAAAGATTTATCTAAGATAAATCGGATTTTAGATATTGGGTATGAACTGCCTAATATCGACTATATGATTTACATTGATGCATAATACAATAATGGCAAGTACATATGAAAAATTATGATGAAATATGGGATGTGAATTGCCTGTTTGCATGAATAATAATGATTGATTGATAATGAAATGAAATTCCCAAGTATTATGATATAAGAGTTTATGGTGTAGTTGGATATCCATAGAGTCCTTAACAACAACATCATGCAAGTTATGTTATGTTTCATGTTTTGTTACTACTACGGTGTCACATACACCTTGGGGACCCAAGCCCTTGGTGTTGCACTCTAGGGATCCAAGATCATAGTGCTAATGACACTAACGAGGTGCTTTAATGAGGAGCAAAGAGCGTCCTCGAATACGTACTTATCTGTCATGTTCAAGTTAGGCACTACGGTGTCACTTCCACCTTGGGGACCCAAGCCTTTGGTGTGCACCCTAGGGATCCAAGCCCACATTGCTAATGGCATTGACGGGGTGCTTTTATGAGGAGCATAGAGTGTCCTCGATTACGTACTCATGTTCACGTTATGTTAGACACTATGGTGTCTTATCAAGATGAACCACGTACTTTGATCTCATATTATATACTTTGGGCTATCTCTAAAAGAAAGTTATATTGCAAATGATTACATGATGACTGATAAATACTGAGAACATGATAATTATACTTGTTTTATGATATGGTATAAGTTGTACTGGAATCACTTGCCATTTTGCAGGAAATGTATTACACTGATATATATGACATAGGAATGAATTGATAAGTCTATTTTATATGATTCTTTACATTGAAATTATTTACTTTAAATTATAGTTGCTTCACTAAGTGAATTCTTAGCATGTGTTGTTTCACACGTAGGTTATTGGAAACTTACCGGAAGAGGAGTCAAGCATGTTAATCAAGCTGCAATCTGCCAAACATCAGTAAGACATTCTAATTTATGATACTCTTTAGTGGGCATGTATCAGTTTTTTCGTTAGTTGTTTTAAAAGTGTAATTTTAAATTATCGTTTGTCACATAACGATTTGAAATTTAAGAAATGGCCTAGGCAGTATACCTAGTTTTCACCCTGGGTTACATACTTATTTTAATATCTGATTAACATGTTTTATAAATTAATTCAGGGTTAAAACTAGCATTATACAAATAAGCTATGAATACTTCGAAAGTTGAGAAAATATTATTTTACAAAAAAATTTACAAGTCAGGAAATCAGTTATAATTTCGTAACATTTTCATTTAATCATCGAATATACGTTGATGGTGTTACAACATTAGTTTTTATATTATTATTGACAAATTGATGTTTAGGAAATAAAAAATCATCTAATAAAGTACTATTGCTACAGACAAGTAAAATTTTATCAGTATTAGAAGATTCTTAAATGGAAATTTTGTTTTTGAAAAAGTAACATCACGAGAGACAAAAATATCCTTTATTTCTAAATTAAATAATATATATCATTTGATGTTTTTAGGGTATAGAAAACATTTTATTTGCTTAAAGAATTGAGTTTCTATCATTCGACAGAATTTCATTATCAAGGCCCTAACCTTAGATTTATAACTCATAGGGTAAATTTATATAAATCTACTTTTATCATCAACAATAGTCAGAAAATAGGAATGTCCATATATGCTTTTTACAGGAAATGGTTCCCAAACATCTATGTGTACAAGATCAAAATTATTTTCAGAAACAAAATGCTAACAGAGAATGTCAGTCTCATATGTTTAGCTAAATGACACACATCACAGTCATGAATAATACCAATAAGAATCTGAGAATGTAATTGAGAAAAGTTTTTCATCCTCTATGAAGAGGGATGACTTAATCTAGCATGCCAAAGGTCTAAAGAAGAAATAGCAGCAACATTACAAACGAAATTAATTGCAGCATTATTCTGAGCTTCAAGCTCACACAACCCTTGAATTTCTTTAGCTGTACCAACCGTTCTCCAAAGATGAACATCACGTATACAAAATAAATCAGAAAAAAATTAAACAATATAAATTTACCTTGGTTAACTGGGAAATTAAAACCAGATTAAAACCAAAATTTGGTATATGAAGGATTAATCTAAACAATCTCTATATCTAAGACTTTAACAAATTTATTATTTGACAGTTTAACATATTTATTCTGAATAACATGATAATCTGTAAAAAAAATTAAAGAATGAGCAATATGGTCCGGCTCCTGAATTAATGATCCATGAATTAAAATATTTCTTGTTGTTAGAACAAGTAAGAATGGTACTTGTTTCTCCAGCTGGTACAGAATCAAAAGAAGAAAAAACATATTCACTTTAAAATTGTGAGTGAAAGTTTGAACATAATCGTTCTTTTCTTGTAACAGATTCAGTATGCTTTCATACTGCTCCTTAGTAAAACTAGCAGAATGAGTGTCTTTTTTAATCAGATGCTCGTATTCAAAGATTTCTCATTAGAAAGACCAATCTAATTAGACCTGCTAGTTTGATTCTTATGTTTATACCCTGACGAAAAGCCATACTTTTTGTAACACTTATCAACAGTGTACCCATGTATCCACAATAAACACATAGATATCTTTTATTGACAGAATTTTTACTAGAGAATTTCTTAGAACTAGTGTACCTATTATCTTGTCTAAATCCATTGTTCTGATAACAATATGCTTACCACTATACCTATCAACCATCAAAATATTTGATTTACTATTAACAAGAACAAAGTTAATAGATCTCTCATGCTGAAGAACAATCGCAAAAACCTTATTTATGGCAAGAAAAAGTTTTATCATCAGGATTTAGGATTTTGACACAGTAAAATTTTTATTAACCTTCTAAGAAATCTTGTATACCCCAAAATTTACAGTACTGTTTAAGGGTCATTTAGTGCTAAGATAATTGCTTAAAAGCTTACTTAGTGACTAAAATGACAAAAATGCAAAAGTTAGGATTTTCTCAATTGTGGGCTGTAGAAAAGAAATTTATGAGGTTTTAAGGTGTCATGTGATAGAGAACGAGCAAAATAGGATACTTGCAAAATTTGGTTAAAATCCAAGGAAAATTGGAATGGGAATTCAAGGTTAAAGTTTAGTGACCAAAATGATAAGTTTTCAAAACTTGTATGGTACAAGTTGAAATATGAAAAGTTAAGGGACCAAAGTTGTAATTTCCCAAAATTTATGTGTTTTATTTCATAAATATATTGAGAACCTATTGGTGTGGACCGAATGTGGAATTACTGGTTTGATATGATATTTCGATTATTGGAAAATCACAGTCAAAGTTTAAGTGGAATTCAGATACCCAGATCGAACTGAAAATTATGAAATTTTACCATATGATAAAGGAAGGTTATAAAAGTCATTTCCAAGTGTTGTAAATATTTTAGTTCGATTCATGATGAATCCTATGATTTATTTTGATTAAGGAATTTATTTAGTAACTGATAAAATTCTCGGTATTTATCGGTAAATCGGATCAGGCTAAAATTTTGGAGATGATTCCATAAACTTTGGAAGACTTATAACATATTATTTTATGGATATTTGTAGAGTTAAATGTTTGGATTAGATTTATTTGACTAAAATTGCCTAGAGTGGCAATTTTAGTAAAAAAGTTGATTGGTAAGGGTATTTTGGTCTTTTCACCCAAAAGGGACATTGAAGGAATTTTGAGATTTCTTTAATGGATGAACATTGGTTGGTTGGAATCCTAATAAATATATGATATATGAAGATTTATCATCCAAAAATTCATTCCCAAACCGTGGAGAAAGAGGAGAAAGAAGAGGAAATCTTACAAGCTCGATTTAAGCCTCGAAACTCGATTTTTAGGTAATCTTCCGAACTACAAAGTTTTTCTTCTCTTCAATCTCTATCTATTGATGTAAATTATTCATGGATTTCATGCTTGATTGATGAGATTTGATATGAGAAAAAAAATTAGGGTTTATGTTCAAATTTGGGGGTTTTATGATTTTATGAATCTATGTTCGATTTTATGTTGAAATCAAGCAAGAATGATGCTGGATTCATGTTTTTAAATTAGGATTTAAACCCTAAACAATTTATTAGCCTTGAAGAAGATTAGGGTTTAGGGATCCAACCTTGAATTAGGGTTTGTCATGATGAGTTAGTAATCTAGCAAGCTTGATTTGTTGCTTGAAATCAAAACCCTAAAGGACCAATTCAACAAAGTGTTAACGTTAGGGGTTCAATTCTGATTTTTGGAGTTTGAAATGTATTTTTGTTGTTAGTGATGTTTGAGGCATGAAAATGAAGTTAAAATGCTAAACCGGTGATACCATTTTGACAATTTGTAAAAAGTGGATAACCAATTCGGAAATAGTGTATAAGAAGAGGACAAATTCTGATTTTTTTGTTAAGTGATGATTATGATGTATAGTTAATGATTTGGGGGCCTAATTGCAAATTTTTAAAGCTAGAATCCTTGAATTGTAAATTGGTGACTATTTCGACAAATTAGAGAACAAAGGGTTGAAATTTGACAATTAGGTATTTGAAGAGTACTATGTTGGAAAAATTTATTTAAGCGATTTAGAGGTTGATTTTGAAGTGAATAGAAGCTTGTATTCACTTAAGGACCAAAACGACAATTTGTAAAATACAAGGGACCAATTTGGCTATTAAGCAAAAGTAAAGGAAAAATTATGGAAAATAGGAAATGGATTAATTGGATCAAAAACATTCCTTTGGGGACCAAGAAGACAAATCGGCTTGAGGTTTAGGGACCAAAAATGGATCTTTTCAAAGTTTACGTCCTAAAGTGTAAATGATGAAAAATGTAAGGATCAAGCTTAAATTAAATATTTGAAGCTTGAAAAAAAGTCCTTAGGAACTAAAATAAGTATTTTAGTAAAGTTTGAAAGCTTAAGGTAAAATGTGAGAAAAATGTGATTCAAATATAAAACTTTATCGGATCAATTATATTTTTAATGGATAGTTATTTTATTTACTTTCCATTATTATATTTAGAGTGCATATGTTCTAACATATACTTGAAATGGTATATGTTATTTTATAATGTAGCTTTCGATACGAATTGGGACAGTACTAACAAAAATGGAAAGGAAAAGGTCGAGAGTGAGATCAAGTGATAAAGTCGACTTCATTACAAGGCCAAGGTGAGTGCATTTTTACTTATATAAATATGATATGAGTGAGTGCATTTTATGTATGTATGGCATGTTACAAATAGGACGACTTGCGACAAGTCGACCTTGATATTAATTAAAATGCATGTTAATTAATAATTGTATGAATGTTATGAATTAATAATGTGACATGTATGATACATTGTCATAGTTTATAGATTTATCTAAGATAAATCAAACTTTTAGATTTTGGGTATGAACTGCCCATTATCGAATTATGGATGATAGTATTGAATGTGAAAATATTATATTGTTATGCCCAAGTACTAGTGTGAGAGTCTTTGGTATAATTGGATATCTATAGAGTCTTAGCAGCTGCATTCCAGCAATACGGTGCGTTCCAGACACTTCGGTGTTGACTTCAGACACTACGGTGTTGTTTAGACACTTCCGTGTCAACTAGCACAAAAGGTGCGATAATGAAGAGCAAAGAGCGTCCTCGAGTACTAACTCACCATCAGACGCTACGGCATTGCAGACACTACGGTGTCGTTATGATGACTCGTATACCATAGGTTCACATGAAATTGTACTTTGGGCTATAATTCATGAAATGCTTATATGTAGGTGGATAGGCTAGTAAGGCTATCGTATTTCCTACTGATAAAGTAAGAACGATATTATGACTTTGGATATATATACATACAATTATGATTTATATTGACGCTTTGAACATGGAATGTTGATTTTGCCCAAGTACTATTGTGAAGTCTTTGGTATAGTTGGATATCCATAGAGTCCCAGCAGTTGCGTCATAGCACTACGGTGTGAGATAGACTCTACGGAGTCGGTACAAACACTACGGTGTTACATAGCACAAAGTGTGCAAGTATGAGGAGCAACGAGCGTCATCGAGTACGTACTCATCATTAGACGCTACGGCGTTGTAGACACTACGATGTTGGTTATGATAACTCGTGTACCAAAGTATCACATTATATTGTACTTCGGGCTATAATACATAAAATGCATTTATGCATGTAGTTAAACTAAAAGCTTAACGTATATTCGATTAATAAGATAAATGTTTGATGTTATGATATAAACTGCAATTGGGACTCGCTTGCCATTATGCAGGAAATGTATTGCACTGCTATATGACAAAGGAATGACTTTGATAAGTCTGTTTTTATATGATTCTATACATTGAAATGATTTATAGCATGATACATACATATATATATATATATATGACAAGTTATTTTATATATAGTTTAAAGTGGTACGTATACCATGAATTTTAAAGAACATATTGGAGTATGAACTGCTCCAATACGAATATATTTTATATGATAAACTGTTATTAGAATCGCTTGCCATCTTGTAGGAATTGTTTTAAATGTTTGCCCTTGGTAGTATAATATTAAGTATGATAGTATTGTGGTATACCATAAAAGTCTATCTGGCACTTAATTGTGTCCATAGTTTATCTGGCACTTAATTGTGTCCACCGTTTGCACCTAAGGGAATTGGCTAGTACTCTGGGAGTACACGACTCGTTTGATCGTCTCTTGATATTTACCTTGGGCCATAAGGTTTTACAGTACAGTTACATGACTTTACAGTACAGATTTATTACATGAGTATCATGTTTTACCAAATATCATGCCTAATACAGCTATTTCATCTACAAATAATTTTATATCGTATTTTACATGTTACATATTTCTATGCCTCACATAAATATACTCAGCGAGTATTTATGTTATACACGTAGGTGGTCGGGATTAGTAGATGACAGCCTTTGCTTCATCATCATTCTGTATAGAAGATAATCGACAAGTATTTCGGTAATCATGACATCCGTCTTTTGTATGTTTAATAGTGGCATGTATTTAATAAATCTATCTATTTTGTTAAAGCAATTATCTGGGTCTATAATAGTGGCGTAAACTGTTTTAAATTGATTTTATATCTACAGTTTGGTGTTAAATAGTCCGATTTGATATATTTTATACGAATTAGATATCAAATAATTTTATTCGAAATCCTTTTGTAAAATAAATTATTTTAGTATGTCTGTATACTTTTTGTAAAAAGTTTTATAATCGGAACTCAAATAAATATTTTATATCGGTATTATTTAAAGTTAATTGTGATTGAGTTATAGAAATATTAAGATAGGTGAACACTGGGAAGTTTTTAAAAAAAAATTAAATCACTCCAGATTTTGGTTAAAAGATCTGTTTTAAAAAGCTGTAACATTTTCGACTCGTGTTCAGTGTACGGTCACGAGAAGGGGTGTTACAAATCTAATAACAAAATCTTACTTGCGGTACTTCATAGTAGAACAATCACACACGGACAAAGGTCTAAGATTGTATATCTCATTCCACAGAACTTTCAACTGAGTATGAAAAACTGTTATCGAGAGATTACCTTACTGCAAAGAAAAGAATTCTTGTAGTAAATCAGAAATGCGAACCAAATCCCTTTGGTTGAAATGATCAAAAAAGCCTGTCCCCAAATCGTATGCATTGTCGATCCAGATCACACCCTGTCCAATCTCAGGACTAATTGCACGCTGAAGCCAGAAAAGAACTAGGTTATTGCACTTAACCCAGGCCTAAAATTTGGGGTCGTCTTCTTTGGGTTTCTTGATCAAACCATCCACGAACTGGAATTTATTCTTGGAGGTGAGAGACATCTTCATCGAACGAGCCTATCCATGATAACTGGTGCCGTTGAGCAGAGAAGAAGTGAACACTAATGCGAGATTTTCATTCGGATGAATATAAAATTTATTATTGGGATCATCGTTCTTGAAAAATAGAGTTGTTTCGGACGATCAAGAAACGAAAAAAAATCATATGATACCATGATAGAATTTAGAACAAGAGAAAGATTCCACTGAATTGGAAAAAGAACTTAGGGCAAGAAAGATGATTCGATAGAGTTGGTAAAAGAAAAAAACTAACTGTATTCTCATTATTATTTTCTGATAACATATTATAAAAATAAAGAAAATAAACTAACTATCTAACCTAGCAGACTACTTACAATAGAAAGAGAATGTATAATAGAATATACTCTAATAGAGTATTGATATTCCTTTATGAATATCGATAGTTACTGTGTTCTGTAACGACTATTTTTGTATCTAATGTTGGGAGTTCTGAACGTTTGAAAAGTATCAATACTGAAGGTGTCCGAACAACATTAAATGCGAAGAGAACTTACCCTAACGACCATGTTTAGTTCTACAACTACTCAACGGCTAAAATTAATGAGAACCTATAAATACGAGGCTCTCAATCATATTTAAAGACAAGGGGCTATCAATTTTCGAGAGTTATTTGAGTCAAATTTCTTTACCTTTCTTGTAAGAACACTTTAGATAGAGTCTTTATTGTAATTTTTGTTTCAAGAGTTATCAAATGAGAGCTTCAATTCGCAAACATTCAAATCAGTGAGGGTTTTTTTTTCTTCTTAATTTGTTTATTTATATGTTCTTTTTGAGAAATTATGTTCTTAATGTTTGGGAATAAATCTTAAAAAAAGTATGTAAGGTTACATATTATCCTCAAAGGTATATTAGATTAGAGCATTTGAAATTTTTTTTAGTGTGGATAACTAAGATACATAATGAATGTAGACTTTATTGAGGAAGTTGAATCACTCTAAATTATTGTGTCAGTTATTTTATTTCTTGCTCAAGCTTCTATAAATTTTTAAAAGGTCAATTCATCTTCTCTTGAGTCTTGACCATTTTTATTTGATCGAATATCACTACAATATTCTTATTGTATGTTTTTAAATTATGATGATTTACTAGATGTGCTAATTGAGTTGAGCAGCTTGAGCTCGACTCAGTTAACTCTCGACTCAAGTTGATTTGACTCGAACTTGAGCTCAACTCGAGACCTTAACGAGTTAAGTAAAATCCAACTCCACTCGATAAGCTCGCGAGTAGCTTGTTAATTTTTTAAGATTAATTATGTATTGTTAAACTTCTTTTTTCAAGAATGGATGTAACATGTTAGTTTAATGTATTTGTGGATTGTTACTTTGGAGTTTAGACTTTGAAATTGCTTCACACATTATTTTGATTTTTTTGTTAAATTTGTTAGTTTATGTTTATATTAAGCTCTATATATTATTGCTAGATTTTACATATATTAAAAAATAAGGTAAAAATTCTGATGAGCTTAACAAGCAACGAGCCGAGTCTTGCAACAAATTTTTTCAACGAGCACAAATCGAACAAAATTTATCGAGCTCATCGAGTCAATTCAAACACAAGTCAAACAATTTTTGAGTCGAGTACTGATCAACTTGTAATCTACTCGCTCGATAAACACCTTTAAGATCAACCATGATACCCAATTGACTTTTGTTTGTAATTATTAAGTGTTCCTTTTCCTAATATATTTTTATAAATTGGGTAATCTTCACCGGTGGTCCTTTTGTTTAGGGCGTGTTTTATTTTGGTCACCAAATTTGAAAAAGTGTTATTTTGGTCACTTATATTTTCGATATTTATCGTTTTGGTCACCTGACCATTAACAACTATTAATACGATGACATGACACGTTAACAAAAAAATTAATTTTAAATTTGACTCTCGAACTTTTAAAACTTTACTTTTTATCATCTTCACAAAAAAACTTTTTTTTAAAAAAAATTCTCTAACCCAAATCCTAACCCCCCATCTATTAAGGAAAAAGCTTAAATGAAAAATAAGTGCTCAAAGTATACTATTTTTGAACTTTAGGTGCCTAAAGTATTTTTTTTGTAAAAATAGGTGCCTAAAGTTTCAAAAGTTAGAATTTTAGGTGTCCGGTTGTTAAAAAAGTTAAAAATACTGTTAACTAATACAAAATTGACAATTGTCATTTTTAATTTTTTAAAATTATTTTTTGTTTAATAATTTAATTGTTTACCAAAAAATCTTGAAATTGTAAAATTTTATAAAATAGTCCCTAAATCCCTAAAAATCCCTAAATCCTAAATCTCCAAATCCTTATCACTGCCGCCGCCGGCCATCATCGCCGACCCTACCCTTTCGGTCGCCGAACTCAGTTGACCACTTCCCCTCACTCCCCGTCGCCAGAAACCGACGAACGATGTGCCAATCAAACATTTCACGCCGAACGTAAAAAAACCGTTCGGTTAGCACACCGTTCGCCTATTTTCGGCTACAGCGAATTGGGGTAAATAGCTGGATGAGTCCGGCGACGGGGGCCGGCGACGGCAGCGGTGAAGATTTGAGGATTTAGGGATTTTTAGGAGTTGTTTTAAATAATTTTATAAATTTCGGGTTTTTTTAATTAAATTTTATTTTTTAAAAAAATAATTAAAAAATCAATGTTTATGCCACATGTCGTGTTTTAAATGGATAATTATTTTTTAACAGACGGACACCTAAAATTTTAACTATTGAAACTTTAGGCACCTATTTTTACAAAAAATTACTTTAGGCATCTAATGTTTAAAAATGACATACTTTGTGCACTTATTTTTCATTTAAGCCTAAGTAAAATGCTGAATCTAAAAATCGCTGCACATTTTTAGATTCCACATATTGATCCCTCGTCTTAATGTCACCGGGATGATTTCACATATGAGATCATTGTTTTTGCAGTCATTGATATCCACTCAGTCAAGACTCGCGATTACTTCATCAGACACTGATTCTTCTGCTGATTTTGTACTTTCCTCTAATGCTATTTGCATTGAGGTCCCCTCCGTTGATATTCGAGTGAGAGATTCGGTGTTAGTTTTGGTCGGATAAACAATTCTTGTAGATGTATTTTTTATCAAGGGATTCCTGTAGATGCAAGTTCATAAAATTTTGCACATCATAGTCTAACTCATAAACTTGGTCCATATACAAAACCCAATGTTTCTAACATAACCTAATTTAAATTAACAAAGTTTAATAAAACAGTGATCTGTTCAAGCAAGCCGATGATTTTGACAAAACCCCATGTGAATTAAAAAAGTTCAATAAAAAAAGCGACCAAAAGAATAACGTCACAGAGAAACATTGGAGCAGTAGTAGTTTTCTTTTTCTTTTTCTTTTTCATTTTCAATCTGTTTTTATAGAAGATGGGTCTATTTCAAGTGTGGAGAAGTGAATGGACAATACAAGTCCATAATGTTATTAACGATTTTTAGATAAAGATTTTACTTGTAGAGGGGTTAGGGTTTGGATTAGAGAATTTTTCCAGAAAAAATGAGGTTTTAGTGTGAAGATGTTAAAAAAATAATTTTTAAAGTTTGAGAATCAAATTTAAAATTATCTTTTTATTAACGTGTCATGTCATCGTATTAACAGAATTAGCAGAAGCTAATGGTTGAGGTGGCCAAAATAATAAACGTCAAGAACATAAGTGACCATAACAACATATTTTCAAACTTAATGACCAAAATAATATACGCCCTAAATAAAATAGACCACGGTGAATGAAATGAATAGGTTTTACTTGCTAATACTAATTTCATCATTTTGGACCGCCCATGCTTATGTCCACATCAGAAATTCTTAATTATCTTTAGGTTTAAGGCTTAGAAAGCACTTGAATTTAAAAAAAATTAATTAAGATCTTGAATTTTTTTTGCACCAACTTAAGCACTTGAATTAAGAAATTTAATTAATTAAGTATTTAAACTAAGAAATTGAATCAATTAAGCCATTTGACCAATTTTGACATTAAATCTTGACAGTTTTTTTTCCAGATATTATCAACACACGATACACTACAGTTCTGTCATGTTGCATTTAGATTTTTTTCAAAAAGTATTTTTTATAAATTTTATAAAGTTTTTAGAATTTTTAAAACATTTAAAGAATTTTTTAAATAAAATAAAAAAGATTATAAAAAATGTCAAGTGAAAAATATCGTGACACGGCACACTATAACAATAGAAAGAAAAAATATTCAGATTTAATGATCAAAATTAGTCAAAAAAACTTAATTAACTCAATTTCTTGATTCAAGGACTTAATTAATTAAACTTCTTAATTCAAAGATTTAATTGAATGCATAAAAATTTTAAAAACTTAATTTTTTTTTTTAAGTTCAAAGGTTTCTTACACTCTCAAGCATTATCTTTTCTTTACTACTACAAGTAAGGGTGTGCCAAAAAACTGAAAAATCGAAATAGATTCCGAAACCTGATAAAACTGAACCGAAAAATTGGTTAATCGAACTAAAAATTCGGTTTCGGTTCGGGTTTTTATTTAAAAAAAACCGGTTTGTTTACGGTTTTGGGACAACCCGGGTAACCGAACCGACCAGTTATATAATATATATTATTATATTATATGTCATTTTAATATTTTATATTAAAAAATCTGATTTTATTTTATTTTCTCATTCCCCAAAAGTAAAACCATAATTTCATTCTATGAAGTTTAAGTGTTTAATTTGCTAGTATTAAAAAATACTAATATCATGTATCGGTGTATATATTTTTCTAACATATTATTAAAATTTATATTTTTAATTAACAAAATAAAAAATTGTTACCCAAACCGAATCGAACCAAATTTTTCGATTAACCGAATAAAAAGTTAACCAGTTGAATAGTTACGATTTAAGGTTGAGAATTGAGTTGCCCAAACTTACCGGTTAACTAAAATAATTTGCTAATGGTTAACCGAACTTCTAGAAAAATAACTAGATTACGTGTTTTTTTTTTGTAAAAAAGAAAAGTACACGTAGGAATAATTCACTAATTATGCGTGACCGGCAACTTGCAGCCAAGGACCCACCCAAATAAACAACTAGTATAATCATAGATAGGTAAAGGAACGCTGACCCTGATCAAATCTTTCTTCTTCTTCTCTGTTATAATTCCTCAGAAAATGAACTCTGCTCCTTCCGATCACTCGGTCTATAATTAGTCAATAAATAAATGTTTCTCTGATATTATTTTCCATTTTTCGTCAGCAATTATTGGGAAGGAATCTTCTTTTTCACCTTTTGCTAACTCGTGATTCTGAAGCTTCCCTTTGGGGAATCCTTGTTAACTCGCCGCATTAACTCGGAAAGTAAGACCCTTTTTTTTCTCTTCCCTTCTTTTTGTTCGTCGTTTTCTGTTTCTTTGATTGGATTTTGTTTTCTCCCTTTAACGTTTATTTGAATTAGATCTGGGAATTATATATCCGAGGGAAACTCTGGGTTTGATTGCTAGATAGGTTGAAGCATTAGGTTTCTTATGGTTGTTATTTGGTTATGGATCTTGGGTTATGTAAGATTTGGGAATTCAGGATTGGTTTCTTTGGGGTATTAATTATATGTGTGTTTTCAGCTGATTTCCATGGTGATTTTAACTCTTTATGGTTAGATTCTCTTAGATTTTTCATACACGTTCATTTCTTCTGATAATTTTACCTTAATTTTAATTTAAATACTAGTGGTTGTGATATGCTGAATCCGTGTCTAGAACAAAACTTGAAAGCAGAAGTATGTTTTATGTCTTTCTCTTCGTTGCTTAATGTATTGAGGGAATTATACTATCATGTTTTTCTATATGATGAGTATGCAAATTGAGGTTTCTCAAAGATTAGAACTTAAGTTTCCAAGTGGGAAGTGTTTAGTTCAAATTTGCGCGATGGCAGTTAGAGTTTGTGAAGGCAATGATAGTTGCCTCCTATTGTGTTTTCATGATTATATCTTTGCATGCATCTCAAAGTAGAATATTGAGGCTTGCTTTTCAATCTGCTTGTAAAATTACAAATCAAGCGTTCTAACTAAACTTGGCATAGTTCTAGAACTCTGGTTTTAAGCTATTCTCTTTGACGTTTATGTTAAGGAACTCTGGTTTCTTCTGATCTACGCCGTCTGCAATTCTATATTGATTTTGGGTTGGCCTCCTTTATATTTGCAGGCGGTGAGGATGTCAACTCCAGCAAGGAAGAGATTGATGAGGGATTTTAAGAGGCTACAGCAAGATCCTCCCGCAGGAATTAGTGGTGCTCCTCAAGATGACAATATTATGCACTGGAATGCTGTTATATTTGGGTATGTGGAAAAATAAGGCTGTAGTGTCTTTTTTTTTATATAATTCTTTTACACTTTTATATAAAGATTCAATAGCATTGTGCTAATGTCTTTGCAGGCCTGATGACACCCCATGGGATGGAGGTAAAGTAAATTCTGCTGGATTTTCTTTCTGAAGTATCAGTTTTCATGTAATTGTTTGTGTGTATTTGTTTGCTTGTCTGTTTAGAACATTGTATATACATTATATGTTGTTATGACCTTATTGAACAGAATTCCCCACTGGTTCTACTGCCCCGTACTGATATTATCAATTTATGATACAGTAATAAGTCAATTGCTTTACACCTATCCCTTTTTATCTACATTTTCTGTATGGTTTTGTGAATGATGATTTTCCCCCCTCTATACTGGGGCAAGTTTTGGTGTAAAAAAAACAGAACAGAGTTTCTGTGGACGTTATGGGCAGGTACTTCATGTAAAATGCTGAAGGTTAGATTTATTTGATAGGGGTAGCATAGGTAATGGTCCTTTAGAGTTATTTTTCTTGTAAACAATGAAGTAGATGATGTTAAACAATATTGTGGTGGACTAGAACCTTGAGGAAAATTTTGAAATTCGATGACCCTGAAATTATTTCAAGAATGTTCTTAAGAAACTGCCCTTTGCCCTTTCTTCCTATGCATTTTAACCTTCAAACCAGGACTGTGGTTAATGGCTATGCTTAATTCTCTTGTGAATTTCTTTGGATATCTTTATCGTAGAATGTAGGTATATTGCTAAGAACTATGAATAATATCTATCTTGATATTTTGATCTTTCAGGTACGTTTAAACTGACACTTCAATTTACAGAAGATTATCCAAACAAGCCCCCAACCGTTCGTTTTGTATCTCGAATGTTCCATCCAAACAGTGAGCCTCTAGACAAATCCTATTCTTTTGCTGTATTGACATTTTCATTTCGTGTATTCTTGCATTCCCTGAAGTTTTAGATTTTTTTACCACTTGTTTTAACTTCTAAATCATTTGTCTAAGTCGAGCTCTATCCTCTTTTTGACACCGGTGAAACTGTAGTGTTCATGTTTGTGTCACCTATTATGCTGTGATCTTTTATCTGCTATACTTTTGAATGAATAGACATAATTGTTCGAATACTTGATGAGAGACTAGATCCCTGCTTGGAAAGTGGGTGCGTATACTCTAAACATTAGCTAATGTTCAGGAAACACAATGCCCATTTTTTATAGTTGTTTGTGTCAGGCATCAGCCATCCTCTAAAACATCCATGGTGGTTTGAAGGTGATGTTGATTAACAAGTAGCATGTTCAGCTCGGATTCTGGTTTTCTTTAAATTTGATAAGCGAGTGTAGCTGATCTTGTCCTGATCCCTATTTTATCCTTCAATTTTCTCAGTTTATGCGGATGGAAGCATCTGTTTGGACATTCTACAAAACCAGTGGAGTCCAATATATGATGTAGCAGCAATACTGACATCTATTCAGGTATGGCATAGTTCTCATGCATTCATTTGTACAGCTATCTGAGAAGCATGGTTTAAAGTATAATATGATTCCAATTCAAGCTTGTCATAGTCTATGCTTTTATTACTTCCTGCCTAAACATTGGCTGCTTTTGCAAAGCTCTTTGTTAATGATATTTTTATACATTATGCAGTCATTGCTCTGCGATCCGAATCCAAATTCTCCAGCGAATTCAGAAGCTGCTCGGATGTTTAGCGAGAATAAGCGTCAATACAATAGGAGAGTGCGTGAGATTGTGGAGCAGAGTTGGACTGCCGATTGAGATCTCAATTGCACACAGATTAGCTCAGAATGGAACGTCAAAAATAGTCCAATGCCCCTATATGTCTCAATAACATTTGACACTGAAAAGATGTGTTGCAAACTATTTAGACTTTATTTATTATGTTGGTTTGTTTTATAAGGATGATGACGCTCCCATTATTGAAATGATTCGTGTATCTTCATGTGCTTCGTTCAATGGGTAGTTTAAACTTTCTTTTTGGTGCAAAAAGCATTAATGAGGGAATGATTTAAGGTGTCCGACAGAAGTAATGATGGTGGACCATGTTGCCTTGTGGAAAACTTGTCATGATGCTGATTTTGCCAAAGAATCTTGTGTAAATACAAGTGGAAATGCAAACACATTTATTTTCGGAACAACTGTAAAGTTACAGAAGACAATGAATTACGGTTGCTGACAAGTGTGAGAAATTGTAATGAAGTATTACAAATGTGTGGCAAGGTTTCCGCTGCTGGTCCATCCTTCCTGAACTTGAATCGAGTATTGCAAATTCCAAAGAACATCTTCAACCGAGGGGCGCTTGGTTGCATCTTTGGACAGGCAATTGATGGTGAATTGAACAGTTGTTTGCATCGAGTCGTATGCAAAAGTGCCCCGTATCGAGGGATCTATCACACTTCTCAACTTTGATGGTCCTTCTGCCAAGCTCTGTTCCAGCTGCAACCAGTGCATTTTCAAATTTAATTCAGTGTTTAGTGTTTCTGTAACGCCATGAGAGAAGCAGAGCAAATAAACTTTGTTTACCTGATGTTTAAGCTCATCCAATTCACTTGTGAATGTGGCCAGTTTACCCGTAATAACTTGTAGCAGAAGAATTCCCAGCTGATAAATGTCTTCCTTCTCACCATTCTCATCACTGCAGGAATGGTTTTAAGTTATAGCATTGTGTCGGTCGGTGGAAATCGAAATGGACAAGGCAGGAGAAAGACATTACCTGCTAAGCCGATTGGAAATGGGGCTTTCCGAACCTGTCTGCGATTTCATCAAGGAAACACATGAAAAATAAGAACATATTTAACTCAGAAATAATGTGTATAGAGTATAGATGATATTGTTTACCATACCTTAAGTGGCAAGGGGATGTTGTAATCACTAATTTTGGCTGTAAGAGTCTCATCCAACAGAATATTATCAATCTTCAAATCGTTTCCGTAAATGCCAGGCGAAATCCCTGTGTGCAAGAATTGGACTCCTCTTGCAGCTCCAATGGTGATTGCCATTCTCTGTGGCCATTTCAGCATTTCCTTCTTTCTCCAATCTGCCAAATCAAATCGAATGTAAATTTAAGTTCTTCAAGGACATAACTAGCTAAACTATTTGAGGGGTCGGCTTTACCGGTAAGATAGTCCCGCAATGATCCGTTGGAAATGTGCTCCAAAACAACGAACACTGTACTGGCAGTATTGGGATGATCCTGGTAAGTAACGATACAATGTCCGAGAATGCTAACCAAATGCCGATGCCTTAGCTTGGACAGAACTTCCATGTGTTGCATCGGATTTTGAGGTGCATGCTTCTGCTTTAGTTTCAAACATTTCACCACCACCACTGAGCCATCTACAAGCCAACCTTTATAGAGCTGCAAACATAGAAAACACCCATTATTCAACCTGAATCCTTTTATAAGCTTCGTATCTCAGGAAAGTGATGAGTAATGACATTTAACACAAATGTTTTACCTGCCCTTGAGATCCTTCCCCCATAAAATTTGATGGGTCAAAGTTGTTGGTTACATCTTCAATTTCTTCCAAGCTGAAAACACGATATCGAGGCAGCCCGATCACAGCCGATCTCATTGTCTGAGGAACACGCCCTGTGGAGTACCGAAACAAACAAATTTAGGAGGGTAACAATCTTGAGTTAATGCTTTCGAAGAAAGGTACAAAATTAGATAAGTCTTACTTGACTCAACGGCTGGTTTCGGAGAGCTACGAACGGACATTTTATCTGCAATGGATCTGTCGTCGTCTTCATCTTTGCTTCTTCGTGATCTTTTGACAATGAACAAAATTAACAAAACAATAGCTCCCGCCATGACAACAACCCCTACAATGATACCGAGTATTAGGCCGAAGTTGATCCCGGGCTCCTGCTCCTTCCTTTTGACGGGCTTAACAGCCAATGCTATTTTGTTGCAAAACGAATAAGGATGCTGGCGATTCGATTTCCCATACGACAGGCAATTCCATGAACTAACGACTGTCCTGTTTCTGGAATTTGATCCCATGCATGATGGGAGTTTTCCTATCAAAAGGTTGTTTGAGATATCCAGAAAGGTGAGGTTCTTACTACAAGAAGTACTCGAAGGAAGTGCTCCTCGTAATTGGTTTTGGGCCAAATTAAGATACTGAATCGAAGCCAAGGAGAACAGAAACGATGGGATTGGTCCGACCATTTTGTTAGAAGAGATGTCCAACTTCTGAAGCTGATTGAATTTCTTCAATCCTGAAGGGATTTCAGATCTAAAAGAATTGTTGCTTAAATCTATACTTACAAGACTCTGGCTTAATGAAGGAAATTGAGGTCCAAGGTGATTGCCACCCAAATTCAGATCTTGAAGGAGTTTTAAGCCTGTAAGATCCGGAACACTCCCGTTGAACAGATTCTCAGACAAAACCAGACTGGTTAGATTCTTTAAGGATGCAATGTTCTTGGGAATCTCCCCGGACATGGAATTGGAGCTTAAGTTGAGAGATTGAAGTGAAGGAAGCCTGTCGATCTTGGGTGACAAGGGACCCCATAACCCCAAGGAAACCAAGGACAATGCTTTCAGATTAGACATCTTGGTCAGGACAGTGAACAATGAATCAATGGAGAATTTTTCGGACAAAGTCTGTCCAGCTGAAGAGCTCTTGTTTCCAACTATAACTAACTCTGTAACCCGACCATTTGAACAGACGACCTTGAGAGAAGGAGAAGGCGGGAGATAGCACAAGTTGGTCCATCTTGTCCATCCTTGAAGAGCTTGGGGGTATTCGAGAAGTTTTTTGACTTGGAAAAGAAGCATGGTTTCACTTGGAGTTAGCTGCGCTATTGAAGCTGGAACCGCCATGAAAATTGCAGAAAGCAATAAACAGAAACCAACCCTGGAAGTCTCCATTCCTGTAATCTATCTACTTTGCTAAACTCAAAACACGAAGATAAACATTTCTGGGAAAGGGAGAATCACATTAACTGTGCATTTTCAGCTGCAGAATGCAGATATCCAGAGTCCAGACAGGCCCGGCCTAGCACCCCAATAAATGAAGGTTTCCTCTGAAAAAGACAAGTTTCTGATCTGGGTTTCAGCACACTACTTATAAAAGGTTAAAAATGGCGGAGTAGGTGCCACAAATTATAGGATCAAGCAAGTACTTGTAATTTTACTAGACTTAAATTTGTTGGGAAAAGTAGATGAAAAGCTGATGGTTGAAGAGGTGGGAACTGGGAACTTGACCATGCAAACGCACTGCCATTATTGCTAGGGAATCCTGATCCCAAGGTACAAGAAGTATCATATTTAAATTGCAACTGGGATTATTAATTTAAAGAAGCAGGGGCTCTGAATTCAAACTATTAACGGTAAACTCGGCTTCATGTTGACCATCCATGTTACGGTAGACCCTCGGGGTACCGTATAGTCACGCGCCGATTGGAACGTGGGGGATTCGCTGAAGCAATAAATAAAAGGAGCACAAAAAGCAATGCACATTGGAGTCACGAGGAGTTCACGTGTCTAAATGACCAAAATCCTCTGCTTTACTCACAATTGAAAGCAGTAGTTTATAACTCTTATTAGGATAAAGTGAGTTTAAATTATGACATTGTAAATAGATCTCAAAAAATATAATTTAAATTAGTCGATCAGTGAGTTGAAAATAAAAAAAGCAGTGGTTTATAACTACTCCCGGGGGAATGAGGACAATGGCCTTCCCGGTTTGGCCGTTTCTCCTGTGTCCGAAGTGCGGTTGTGTGGGTGAGAAAGGTTGTCAGATTGTGAAGCACGGGTTTTAATGATGTATTAGTTCTACCTAATATCCCTGTATTACCATCCCTTTACAGTGAATGGGAACCCTGCTCAGCTTATCTTGGCCCTTTTCATGGATCAAAGACATAGTTTTCTCTGCAATAATCATTGGTGTGTATATTATAAAATTAAATTAAATAAACTAGAATAAAAGATAAATTTGGAATTCTCATATGTTTTGTTAATGATAAAGCCATTGAGCTGGTTGAAACATGGTAATTTAGAGGGAGAGTAGTTTTATATAGCAGCACATGGAATGCCTTGGAGAAGGTGCAATTTCTTTTAGATTAACAATAGGGAAGGAAGGTAAGTCATTCACTTTTTTATGGGATCCTATTTTTCTCTTATGTTTTATTTTTCTTCATCCATGTAATTTATTTGGCCGGTTGGCCAAGCTGTTCATCTTTATTTTTTTATTTCTTTTAAGTCATAAGTTATAGACTCACTAAAAGCACATTTTTTCTTCTCTTAGAATTTCTCTTCTCTTTCTCTCTAAGTAGTATTAAGATTAGATAGTATTTATATAAAAAAGAATGCTTAATAGTGGGGGCAATTGAAGTTTTTAAGGAAGGGGATTCCGTGATGGGAAAAAGAATGGGCTAAAAGCCAGGGTCGGAAGTCAACTCTATGGGGAATGGGTTTTAAATCTGGATGTCTTATTAATGACGGGTAGTCTTACACATAATTGTTCAACCTGAAATCCAAGTGCCAAGGGTTTGCCGATTGCCCAATTGAATACATTGCTTACCCACACAAGTAATGTGTAGAAAGTATTTTCCTTTCACTTATAAGCCCATATAATATCATTCATTAGCAGTGTATTGTTTAGAATTAATTGAAAAAATGTTCGAATTATACCTAATATTTAAAGTATTTTTTATTTAAATATGTGTTTAAAGTTTTATTTTATTATATTTTAAAATTTATTTGTTAATTATAGTTAAAAAATTACGTCGTCCCATGACACAACCTGTTTTTAAATTTCATTTAATTTAAAAAAATCATAAAAAACTTTAATTTTCTAAAAAATTCCCTAAAACTCTCAATTTTTTTTCATAACCTCCAAATGTTCAAGTCTTTAAATTCATCCTCTATCGTCGTTGAATCAATTACCACAATCTACTATTTTCCGTCATCGGACTCCACTACCAATTACCACAATCTTTCATTGTCGCAAATCAATAATTGAGGTGTCAATTGACTGCTGAACGCCAAATGCGAAATAAAATCAACAAACGACAAACAAAACGAATAGTAACTGAGCTTTGCAACTCTTCCGCGGGAGGAAGAGATTTCATTATTGTTGCGGCGTAAGTTCAATACAATAGAAAATTTGGGGATTTGGGGTTTTTTTTAAAAGAAATGAGAGTTTTTGGGTTTACTTTTTAAAAATTAGGTTTTAAATTTTTTTAAATAAAAAGACATTAAAAATGTACTAATTACCATAATCTTTCACGGATTAACCTTAAAATATTAACATAATGAAACGTTAGACACCTAGAATGATAACAATATACACACATTTTGATAAAAAAAAATTAGACACATAAAAAAATATAATTTAAATATTTTTTTTTCAATTAAGCCAGTTGATTACTATAGCATGTCATTGTGAGAAAATAAACTCTGAAAGTTGCTAAAAAAATAATTAAAGTTTGAAGATAACTTACAGATGTATTTTCTTTATTAAATAAAGAATTTTTATTTCTCAAATGACAAATACGAGACTTAAACCCACATAAGATGAGATAGTATGAACATTCTTGACCATTCGACCAATTAATAAATATCAGTTTATGAATATATTTAGATGAAGGGTTCCATTTTTCTTTATATTGTTATTTAATAGTTTTAAGAAATTGCAAGATGGTATATGTTCATATTTTTTTAACCATTTGATAAGACACGCACCTTACAAACAAAATTGATTGAACTCGAATATCTTAAAATGAACATCATCATCTTTTCTAATGGGATCGATCGTTAAGTTTTTGAAATTTTGAATAATAGACTTATTTGTTTAGTGAAAATAATAAAGAATATATGAGTCAAATTCTTCGTTCAAATCCCTATTTCCTAAAATTCCTTCCAATTTATTCAAGTAATTTCTTTTGAAGAAATTTATTCAAGTAATCCGTATGGTGTTTCGGTATAAAATAAAAATTTCAAACTACAAAATATTTTTTTATATTGTATAATATTATTAATATTTATATATAAGTTATTCTTTGATATGCCACCCGTGAAAAGTAAATCCCACGTGCGATCCACTAATTAACCGTAAACTCTACGTAAATGACCATAGACACTAAGTTCGATTATAAGATTTTGGTGACCCAAGGAAGAGCTAAAAAAATTAGCCCTATAATAATGAGTATTAAAAAAATTAAATTTTAAGAATAGATAAATTTTTTTTGAACATAAGATAAAAATTAATTTGCTTATAGATTTTATTTTTTATTACACTCAACAAATTATTTAATAAATGGGTAACATTTTGATAAATTAACTGTGTAAAGTTTATTTTACATAAGTCTGCATATTTGCACTATAAAACTAAAATCTTAAATTCCTAACTTTAAACCTTAAACTTTAAACTAGATACTCTAAATTCTAACTTATAAATCATAAAATTTAAATCCTTAAACTTAAACCCTAAATAAGTCCCTAACCACTAAAACTAAAGACTTGTGTAAACTAAATCTGTGTATCAAAGTTTTTCCCCTAATAAATACATCCAATTTTCAATGAAAAAATCAAGAATTTTTAAACTTTGTTTTTGAAAAAAAAAGAATTTTTACTTGATTTTTCATTATCAAATTAAATTAATTTCCTTTCATATTTGAGCTTCTTAATTATGAGTTTTAGGATGCCTTTCTTGTCCAGGCTCGGCTTCGAGGCTAATAGATACTAACACCAAAAAATTTTTTGATAGATAGGCTGTGTAAACTTTAATTTACATGTGTCTTTTAGTTTTAGGGGTTAATGTTTTAGTTTAAGGTTTAAAGTTTAAGAGTTTAGGTTGTAGGGTTTAAAATTTAAGGTTAGTGTTTAGAACTTAAGGTATAGGGTTTAGTTTTTAGGGTTAGGGTTAGGGTTAGGAATTCAGGATTTGGATTTTATTCAGGCTTGTGCAAAACCTGTGGGTTGTGTATCAAAAATTTACCTCACTAACCCCTCACCCTAAATCTAAATTTTAAAACTTAAAATCTTAAAACCTAAATGAAAGAAATGACAATATTATTAATCCCAAATTGTGAAAATATTATTTTCACTAATAGTGTATATAATATTTTTTTATACATTACTAGATTTTTGAATGCTTGGTTTTGCTCGAGATTTAAATAATAAATTAAACTTGTCTATAACCTATTATAAAACATATCCCTATAGCTACAAGAGAGTTTAATTGTCAATTGAAATGGGTAGATTTTAAGACACATAATGTGTCATTAACTTCTATTAGAGGGTATTTTTTGTATGGTCTTAAATCGTATCAGAGAAGTGTATTTTTTTTAACCTTGAAACGATATTAGATTTTATTAAAACAAAAGAAAGTACAACCGTAATAATACAATTAATCAAAAAGGGAATTTTAGGGACTACATCCACCAACAAACTTAAACATAAAATAAAAAAAATCCAAAGACGCAATAACAATCGAAGCCTTCTTTTGAATCTGACGTCTATTATCCATAATAACCTAGAAATCATCAATAGTATTCCTTAGTCTCTATCCAACTAGATACTTTAGAGATGATGGAGTGGCGAGCGAACCAAAGCAAACTTACAAGTTGTTTCGCAAAATAGATCTGAATACATCGGTAAACAACCACAAAAGAGAATCTAACCACTAAAAAACCACCGACAATCATAAATCAGATACAAGCGACGTGAGAATCTCCACACGATCGCAAATATACCGTGGAGGTAGGAGAATAACGTGCTATAAGGCGAGGAAACACGCCATAAGAACAAATAAAGCATGTCACGAAGGCAGATGAACGTGCACAAAATATGTGAAAAGAAAGAAATCAAACAAAAAAGATTTATATTAAAATTAGGGTAAACTGAATAGAAATAATAATCAAAACGAAATATGAAATAACAATGATAAAGATGAACAACGGCGGTCGGTAACCAACATAAGATCAGTGCCGCTGCCGGCAAAATCAAAAGAAAAAGACGAGGGATTGTGGCTGTAGATGATACTATTTAAAAGAAAAACTAGGTTTGTGGTGCCTATTCTCTTAGAAAATATTTATAATATATAATACTAATGACACTAGGAAAGAGATAAGTCAAATAAAAAATGGGTAAAGTATCAAAATAGTAACCAAACTTTGTTTAAAAAACGGTAATTAAATTTTTAAATGTTATAAAATAGTAATTAAATTTTGTGTTTTATAACAAAATAGTAACTGAGACATTAAATTCCGTTAATCCCTTAACGACAAACTTTTAAAGTACCCTCAATTTTTACACATTGTTATAATTTAGTCCAATCCTAAAGAATTCATCTTTAATATTTTAAAATTACTTCAATTTAGTCCTTCACTATCATCATCTCCTTCACCATCATCCTCCTGGATCTTCCTCCTCTGATTCCAATCTTTTGTCATGTAATCCCCCTTCTAACACCCCATTCAGTTTCAACGATGGATTGCTAAAAGAGTGGTTGGTTGTCAGGATGAGTTGTTGTCTGAAAAAGATTAGATGACAAAATATTACATGACAAGATTTGAATCGGAGGAGGAAGATCTAGGAGGGTGATGGTGAAGGAGATGATGATAGCGAAGGACTAAATTGAAGTAATTTTGAAATATCAAGGGTTAATTTTTAAAATTTGGACTAAATTATAACCATGTGTAAAAATTGAGGGTACTTTGAAAGTTTACTGTTAAGGGGTTAATGAGATTTAATGTCCCAGTTACCATTTTGTTACAAAACACAAAATTTAATTTCTATTTTGTAGCATTTGAAAGTTTGGTTACCGTTTTATTTTTTAACAAAGTCCAGTTACCATTTTTGTACTTTACCCTAAAAAAATTGTGTATATGTATTTTTATTATTTTAATATGTTCAAAGCATTATAATTTTTTTGAATAGTCTAAAGCTAAATACAAGGTAGTATTTGTTTATACATATTTTAAAACCTTTGATAATGTACACACATCTTGCAGACAAAACGATTGAACTCAGATCTCCTAAGATGAATATTATCGGTTTTTTCACTATAACTATTTGTTGGGTTCAAAGTATTATAAATTTGAAAGTAAATAAATTGTTACATATATATTAATTGGTTTGTATATTTATATTATTTTCTTATATTGGTTTTCAATTGTTTGTTTTATTTTTTATGTGCATCATGTGATTCATTTAATATATTGTGGAGTAGTCAACTAATTTTGTGGTATAATAATAAAGGACATGACTTTAGCTATTGATGATATTAAATCTAAGGTTTAATCCTAGTCAACCCTTCCTCTTCCTTTATAAAAAATAAAAATAAATATTTTTTGAATAAATAACACTTTATTCATCCAAAAACCTCAAAAATAACAATACAAAGGGCAAAAAACTGGCCTACCCTATACAATCAGAGAAATTAAACCAACTAACAAATATCCCATGAAGCAGTTATACAATTTCCAGTAAAATCAAAGCTATTGCAATCTAAAAGTCTTCATCGCACATCACGTTTTATGAGTGTAAACATGTCATTTTCAGCTTTGGCCACTTCCCATGGAACTTCCCATTTCGTTCCTGCCACATATAGTAGTCAAACCCCTCCAAGCAGTTCGAGTACTAGCTGCTCGCAAAGACTTTCTATTTCCAACTTTTTGGACCCATTCAAACATCTCCAACCACAACTACTATGAGACAAATTCACCCTACAGGCACGCAAAACTAGATGCCAAACCTGCTTCCAGTAATAACATTCACCAAAAAGATGGTCCCTCGTTTCTATCTCATCCCCACATAACAAACACAGAATATCGATTTAGCAACCCACTTCACCATCATGCTCTTGGTTGGTAACCTGACCAACACTACGAGCCAAGATATGAAGGGTTGCTTAGGAATGGCAGATCCACTCCACACAGCTCGGTGCCACGAGATCTTTGCATGCTTATTTCTAATGGTCTACCATACCAGTCTGGTCTGAAACTTCTCGCCCAAATTGTTAGAAAATCGTTAATCTAAGAAATAATAAATCAATAAAATACAAATATTATATTGAAATATTAAACGAACAGAACAAGAAATATAGATACAACATATCTAAAATCAAACCGATTGAGAATGAGTTGAGGCCTGTAGCTACACAGTTTTCTTAAGACAGATTTTTTGTCACTCCTTGGTGCTTGAGATTTTTGGTCGTCTGTCTCACATGATACAAAACCAAATGATCAGCTACAGTAGCACAACTGCAGAGATCACGAACTACAACCTTGTATTCTTCTATCACCAAAAACTACTTTTGAAAATCACAGAGTAAAACAATAGAAAATTTTCTGTGCTTTAAGTTGTGTAAAACCTAGAAGGTTTACACGCTATTTATAGGAGTTTTATGAGGGGTATAAGGAAACTTTTGACCTAATAGAGCATTTATGATTTGAAACTTTTGACCTAATAGAGCATTTATGATTTGAAAATTAATGAGCCTTTAAATAGCAGTTTTCAAAATTACTGTCTGAATTAAAGGAAACTTTTAATATTTATTCTTTTAATTCCAAAAAATAATTGGAAATGATATGCTCTTTTTGAGGAAATATTTAGGTTAAAATATCCACAAGCCCACAAAGGGCCAGACCGGTCCGGACATTCACGTTCCCCACGTTGTGCATCGTTGCACATTTACTAACCAACATTTGGTTCCACATTTTTCCTCAATAACATTTGTATCAATTTCTCATTCAAAGTTCCAAAATTATCATTTTCCAACAATCCCCCCACATGAATAAATTGATCATTTAATCAAAAACATTTTGACTCAATGTGGTGATAGAATCTACAATTGATAGCTGCATAGGATAGGTAGGTTTCCTCCTTTGAACCTTCCCTTGTGAAAGTATATTTACTTTACTAGCTGACCAGTAGACACGATGTCCTTGAACTGTTTTTTTTGTTTGTGTAAATGATGATATACTTCACACAACTACCTCTCTAACAAGAGTATTAGTTCTCACGGGTATGTTCATATGGTCGTGAACATTGCTTGGTTCTGCAAGAGTTTTAAAGAACTATACCCAATAGTCTACTTGAAGCGGCCCCACTTCACTCTCACATAGGTGACTCATGTTGCTCGGCTCACTGAAGCACACAATGGTCATTAAAAGCTTTTGCTTAGCCTATTCCACTTTTGATCATTGTTTACATCATACGAACGGACTTGGGAGAAGAACCTACAGTGACCACACAAGGTCTATGCAATTAGGTTGTCCTTTTGAACCTAGATCTTGGGATCTCCAGTCAACTAGGTAGGGTTTTCCTTCACATAGCGCCTCAAATTTCCTGAGCTTTAGTCACATTCCTTTGGATGTTTTCACAACCTGATCTTGATTTAAGCCTTTAGTTGGCGGATCCATAATGTTATCTTTTGATCTTATAAAATCAATAGAGATAACTCTATTTGAGATCGATTGTCTAATAGTATTATGTCAATGACACATATGTCTTGACTTACCATTACATATAAAGTTCTATGTTATACCAATTTTGTTTGGTTTTTTCACAATATATGAATATTGTAAAACACAGCTTTTACCATTCAGGAATATCCTCCAAGACATTCTAAAGTCATTTGACTTCTTCTCCAAACTTGTCCAGAGCTACAAACTCAGATTCTATTATGGATCTGGTTGTAAACGTTTGTCTTGAAAAATCTCATAACATAACTTCTCTTTTTTGTTGTGAAATATATTCACTTGTGCCTTTGATATCTTGAATATCAGATATCCTACTAGCATTGAAGAATCCTTCTAAATAGTAGGATCTATGGAATAATGCACTCCATAATCTTAAGTATATCTAAGATATCTCAATACCCTAACAATTGTTTTCCAGTGATTTTCACATAGATTACTTGTGAATATACTTAAACTACTCATAGTAAAAGCAATACCTGCTCTATTACAACTCATGAGATACATTAAATTGCCCATGACCTTTGCATATTCTACTTGGTCAATATTTTGACCTACATTCTTGGATAGATTTTGGCTCGTGTCCATTGGAATTCTGGCTATACCAGAATTATCCTTAACAAATTTCTCAAGAATTTGTCCACATAATATGACTAAGTCAATATGAGACCTTCAGGTGACCGTTTGATTTGGATGCCCAAAAGCATATCGTCTAGTCTTATATCTTTCATGTCAATCTAGAATTTGACATGTCTTTGGTACGTTTACCATTTCATTGTTACTTATAACAATGAGTATGTCATCAACATAGGATCATATATCCTAATGTCGATAGGTTTGACATACACACATTAGTCACACTTATTTGTCATCATGACAATATCTTAGTTTCAACATTTTGTCGATCATTTGGACTATCTTCATTTATAGTCTCTAAAGTTCATTTTGTTAAACTTGGATCAACTTTCTTAGTTGAACAAGGATATATATTTTCAAAGAATGAGACACTCTTTGATTCCACTATCATATTCTTATGAATCTCAGGGTTCTTTGATCGCCCACAAGAAACTAATATGCATTGTTATGATCAACATAGCCAATAAAATACAATCCACCATTTTGGGGATTTATTTCCGTTTGATTTGGTAATGAGGCTATTACCTTTGCAAGACATCCCCACGTTTTAAGTACTTGTAGGAAGAGTTTATTCCCTCCCATAACTCATACAGATTGTCTTATCTATTTAATTGTGGGAACCTTATTTAAAAGATAATTAGCTTATAGAACAACTTCCCCCACACGTTAGTCACATTATATTACCAACGTTACTTATATATAACTTCTCTCCATCTTAATCCTTTAATTAAGTTTGGGTTTCAACATCATGCTTATAGAGAACAATTTTCTTTATAGCTTTATATTTACTTTTAAGCAAATGCACATAACACTATTTTTGTTCTATCGTTAATAAAGGTAATAAATGTGTTCTTTTAAATAATATTTTTCCATGTCAATTGTTACGCCAATAATATTGACCTCATTTGGGAGTCTATAGTCCGAAAACTTGTTCCCCAACTTATGGAAATTGAAGCATTTCCCATGAAATTTTGCTTCTTGAACACACTGCCCTTTTGGTCTCAGATAAGACCTTGTCAACGGTTTGTTTTCTTGAAGTCCTTTTTTTACTTCCACTACATTTGCCCTAGCAATATTTGTCACAACAATATTTTTCTTAGCAACATTTGAAGGTGGTAACAACATTTACCTTATCTTCTCTAATAATAGGAGGATCATTCTTCAAATCTTTGACCAAGTTTAACATGGGCAAATAGACAACATTCTTTGTTGTAATATTTTGAAATTCTTTCTATTGAATCTCACTGGTTTTCCATTGTGACTCATAGTCACAAACCAGAAACATAGATTATGAATCTATTAAACACAATAATGAACAATGCACCAGGTAGGTAACGTATGAAAAAGAGAGGTGGTGCACTAGGCAAGTTTAAATACGTGTCTTTTAAAGAATCAATCCTAGACATGCACTTTCATATTGTTTTTAATCATTCGTTTATGGATCTCATTCTCTTATGCTTAAGGAAGTTCTTGAAGCCATTCCAAGCAGAGGTTAGCTTTTCAAATGACTCTTTGAAATGATTCACTTAAAATATTCCTTTTGTGAGAATATCGTGAGTGATCAATTAAAGTCATTGCCTTTGATTTACAACAATTTGGAATCAATCATTAAGAATTTGGTAACTAAGAATTTCTTATCACCGACATCTTCCATTTTGTATTTATGGTCCAATGAACCTCACACTTCTTTAGCCATTTTTAAACTCTGTACACTTCATAACATGCATCAGATAAGGATTTGAGAATGTAGTAGCGACATAGAAAATAAAGTTCTTCCATGTTTTGATTCAAGACCTCAGTGGAATCAATGTTTTAGATTCCATTGTACAGAATCTGTAACCATCGTTACTTTCACTAACAGATTCTATTAAAATAGATTTGTCCACTTTGTTTAAAAGGAGATCAAGTAAACCCGTTAAAACGGAAGGAATTAAACTCCCTAAAACAAATTTATTTACTAGACCTCAATTTTCAAACTGATAAAGATTTCGTTGATTTTCATTTGAAAAGAGTCAAGTCAATCCGTTAAAATGACAGGAATTAAATTCTCGAAAACGAATTTAACTACCAGATCTCAATTTCCAAAAAAAAAAATCAAGACTTCGCTTGGATATTTTGTTCGTCTCTATAAAATTTCTCAAGAAAATTATTAGTACGAGAATAAAAACTATAGTGTTTCCAAAATACCAATAATAATTATTATCGCATTTAATAATAATTATACAAGCTAAATTTAATGCACGAAATATTCCATATTCAATGTCATATTTAATATTTCATATTAAGGCTAAAATTATTTAAGGAATAATTAAAATTTACCTTAAAATATCATGATTTAAGGAGAAATTATATCATAGGCCCGGCTCGCCACGTCATATATGGTCCCAACTAATAAAAAACACCCATTTCATTAAATTTTTCCATATCATCTTTTTACTAAGTGAATCTACAATTGGTAAAAAGTGACTTTTAATTTAATTTACAGTAAATTTGAGTGAAGATTCACTTGGTAAAAAGATGACATGGAAAAAATTAATGAAATGAATACTTTTTATTGGTTAGGACTATGGATGACGTGGTGAGCCGAGTCTATGATAATTTCTCTGATTTAAGGTATTAACTTGTGGAAAGAGAACTCCACAAAATTTGTAAATTTAGCGTCCTTGCCGTGTTGTGTCCTGGGTTGAATACAGGTCTGCGTAGGCCTCAATAATCATTTTCCTTTTGCTTGTCATTTATTTAAGGGTTTAAATTTGATACACAGGCTATGCAAAATAAATTTTACACAAGCCTGCTTATTTTTACTATAAATCAAAATTAAACCTAAACCCTAAAAAACTAAACCTCAAATCCTAAATCCTAAATTCTAAACACTAACCTTAAATTCTAAACCTTACAACCCAAACCCCTAAACTCTAAACCCTAAACTAAACCCCTAACCCCTAGAACTAAAAAGTTTGTGTATTGAGGTTTTTCTCTTTATTTAAAGAATAATTATTTAATACACTAACGGTGGATGCTAAAAGTTTTCACAAGCGTCTTAGTTTTAGGGTTTATGGATACAATTTAGGGTGTAGGATTTAAGGGTTTAAGTTTAGTAGTTTAGAATTTAGTGACTGTGAATAGAATTTAAGGTTTAAGGTTAGAATTTAGGGTTTATAGGTTAAAACCTAAATACTCAACATATTATCATAAAACCTAAACCTTAAATCCTAACACTAACTCCTAAATTCTAACCATCACCCCTAACTTCTAAACCCCTACACCTGCACCCCTAAATCCTACACCCCTAAACTAAATCCCTAAACTAAATCCCTAAACCCTAAAACTAAGGCGCTTGTAAAAACTAAAAATTTCCACCGCTAGTGTATTGGATAAAAATCCTTATATAAAAGCCATATAAAAAAGTATAAAATAAAGCAATACACGGTGATCAACAGCAAGCATGAAATTGAAGTTATATGAGTTAAAAATTAAGTAAAAGCAACCTTTAACGTGCTGGCCATGAAATTAACAAATGGAAATTCCATATCAACAACCAACACAATTTATCATTAGACTTACAATCACGGCATTAGCAAAAGTCTCGTTCATATCGGATTAAAAGTCAAAAACAAATTTGTTTTAAGATTGTTAAAAAATCGTTAATTCAAGAAATAATAAATCAATAAAATATAAATATTATATTGAAATATTGAACGAACATAATAAGAAATATAACTACAACATATCTAAAATCAAACCAATTGAGAATGAGTTAAAACATATAGCTACACAGTTTTTTTTAAGATGATTTTTTGCCACTCCTTGGTGCTAGAGACTTTTGGTCGTCTGTCTCTCATAGATACAACAACCAGATGATCACCTACATTATTAGCACAACTGCAAAGATCACGAACTACAACCTTGTATTTTTCCTATCACCAAAAATTACATTTGAAAATCACAGTGGTAAAACAATAAAAAATTTTTATGTGTTTTGAGTTGTGTAAAACCTAAAAGGTTTCACGTTGTTTATAGGAGTTTTATGAGGGGTATAAGAAAACTTTTGACCTAATGGAGCATTTATGATTTGATAATTAAATAGAGCATTTATGATTTGAAAATTAATGAGCCTTTAAATAGCGTTTTCAAAATTACTATCTGAATTAAATGAAACTTTTAATATTTATCATTTTAATTCCAAAAATAATTAGAAATGATATGCTCTTTTTGAGGAAATATTTAGGTTAAAATATCCACAAGCCCACAAAAGTCAAACCGGTCCGGACATTCACGTTCCTCACGTTGTGCATCATTGCACATTTACTAACCAACATTTGGTTCCACATTTTTCCTCAATAACATTTGTATCAATTTCTCATTCAAAGTTCCAAAATTATCATTTTCCAACAATCCCCACATGAATAAATTGATCATTTAATCAAAAACATTTTGACTCAATGTGGTGATAGAATCTACAATTGATAGCTGCATAGGATAGGTAGGTTTCCTCCTTTGAACCTTCCCTTGTGAAAGTATATTTACTTTACTAGCTGACCAGTAGACACGATGTCCTTGAACTGTTTTTTTTGTTTGTGTAAATGATGATATACTTCACACAACTACCTCTCTAACAAGAGTATTAGTTCTCACGGGTATGTTCATATGGTCGTGAACATTGCTTGGTTCTGCAAGAGTTTTAAAGAACTATACCCAATAGTCTACTTGAAGCGGCCCCACTTCACTCTCACATAGGTGACTCATGTTGCTCGGCTCACTGAAGCACACAATGGTCATTAAAAGCTTTTGCTTAGCCTATTCCACTTTTGATCATTGTTTACATCATACGAACGGACTTGGGAGAAGAACCTCTACAGTGACCACACAAGGTCTATGCAATTAGGTTGTCCTTTTGAACCTAGATCTTGGGATCTCCAGTCAACTAGGTAGGGTTTTCCTTCACATAGCGCCTCAAATTTCCACAGGCTTTAGTCACATTCCTTTGGATGTTTTCACAACCTGATCTTGATTTAAGCCTTTAGTTGGCGGATCCATAATGTTATCTTTTGATCTTATAAAATCAATAGAGATAACTCTATTTGAGATCAGTTGTCTAATAGTATTATGTCAGCGACACATATGTCTTGACTTACCATTACATATAAAGTTCTATGTTATACCAATTTTGTTTGGTTTTCACAATATATGAATATTGTAAACACAGGCTTTTACCATTCAGGAATATCCTCCAAGACATTCTAAAGTCATTTGACTTCTTCTCCAAACTTGTCCAGAGCTACAAACTCAGATTCTATTATGGATCTGGTTGTAAACGTTTGTCTTGAAAAATCTCATAACATAACTTCTCTTTTTGTTGTGAAATATATTCACTTGTGCCTTTGATATCTTGAATATCAGATATCCTACTAGCATTGAAGAATCCTTCTAAATAGTAGGATCTATGGAATAATGCACTCCATAATCTTAAGTATATCTAAGATATCTCAATACCCTAACAATTGTTTTCCAGTGATTTTCACATAGATTACTTGTGAATATACTTAAACTACTCATAGTAAAAGCAATACCTGCTCTATTACAACTCATGAGATACATTAAATTGCCCATGACCTTTGCATATTCTACTTGGTCAATATTTTGACCTACATTCTTGGATAGATTTTGGCTCGTGTCCATTGGAATTCTGGCTATACCAGAATTATCCTTAACAAATTTCTCAAGAATTTGTCCACATAATATGACTAAGTCAATATGAGACCTTCAGGTGACCGTTTGATTTGGATGCCCAAAAGCATATCGTCTAGTCTTATATCTTTCATGTCAATCTAGAATTTGACATGTCTTTGGTACGTTTACCATTTCATTGTTACTTATAACAATGAGTATGTCATCAACATAGGATCATATATCCTAATGTCGATAGGTTTGACATACACACATTAGTCACACTTATTTGTCATCATGACAATATCTTAGTTTCAACATTTTGTCGATCATTTGGACTATCTTCATTTATAGTCTCTAAAGTTCATTTTGTTAAACTTGGATCAACTTTCTTAGTTGAACAAGGATATATATTTTCAAAGAATGAGACACTCTTTGATTCCACTATCATATTCTTATGAATCTCAGGGTTCTTTGATCGCCCACAAGAAACTAATATGCATTGTTATGATCAACATAGCCAATAAAATACAATCCACCATTTTGGGGATTTATTTCCGTTTGATTTGGTAATGAGGCTATTACCTTTGCAAGACATCCCCACGTTTTAAGTACTTGTAGGAAGAGTTTATTCCCTCCCATAACTCATACAGTGTCTTATCTATTTAATTGTGGGGAACCTTATTTAAAAGATAATTAGCTTATAGAACAACTTCCCCCACACGTTAGTCACATTATATTACCAACGTTACTTATATATAACTTCTCTCCATCTTAATCCTTTAATTAAGTTTGGGTTTCAACATCATGCTTATAGAGAACAATTTTCTTTATAGCTTTATATTTACTTTTAAGCAAATGCACATAACACTATTTTTGTTCTATCGTTAATAAAGGTAATAAATGTGTTCTTTTAAATAATATTTTTCCATGTCAATTGTTACGCCAATAATATTGACCTCATTTGGGAGTCTATAGTCCGAAAACTTGTTCCCCAACTTATGGAAATTGAAGCATTTCCCATGAAATTTTGCTTCTTGAACACACTGCCCTTTTGGTCTCAGATAAGACCTTGTCAACGGTTTGTTTTCTTGAAGTCCTTTTTTTACTTCCACTACATTTGCCCTAGCAATATTTGTCACAACAATATTTTTCTTAGCAACATTTGAAGGTGGTAACAACATTTACCTTATCTTCTCTAATAATAGGAGGATCATTCTTCAAATCTTTGACCAAGTTTAACATGGGCAAATAGACAACATTCTTTGTTGTAATATTTTGAAATTCTTTCTATTGAATCTCACTGGTTTTCCATTGTGACTCATAGTCACAAACCAGAAACATAGATTATGAATCTATTAAACACAATAATGAACAATGCACCAGGTAGGTAACGTATGAAAAGAGAGGTGGTGCACTAGGCAAGTTTAAATACCAGGTCTTTTAAAGAATCAATCCTAGACATGCACTTTCATATTGTTTTTTAATCATTCGTTTATGGATCTCATTCTCTTATGCTTAAGGAAGTTCTTGAAGCCATTCCAAGCAGAGGTTAGCTTTTCAAATGACTAACGCCTGAAATGATTCACTTAAAATATTCCTTTTGTGAGAATATCGTGAGTGATCAATTAAAGTCATTGCCTTTGATTTACAACAATTTGGAATCAATCATTAAGAATTTGGTAACTAAGAATTTCTTATCACCGACATCTTCCATTTTGTATTTATGGTCCAATGAACCTCACACTTCTTTAGCCATTTTTAAACTCTGTACACTTCATAACATGCATCAGATAAGGATTTGAGAATGTAGTAGCGACATAGAAAATAAAGTTCTTCCATGTTTTGATTCAAGACCTCAGTGGAATCAATGTTTTAGATTCCATTGTACAGAATCTGTAACCATCGTTACTTTCACTAACAGATTCTATTAAAATAGATTTGTCCACTTTGTTTAAAAGGAGATCAAGTAAACCCGTTAAAACGGAAGGAATTAAACTCCCTAAAACAAATTTATTTACTAGACCTCAATTTTCAAACTGATAAAGATTTCGTTGATTTTCATTTGAAAAGAGTCAAGTCAATCCGTTAAAATGACAGGAATTAAATTCTCGAAAACGAATTTAACTACCAGATCTCAATTTCCAAAAAAAAAAATCAAGACTTCGCTTGGATATTTTGTTCGTCTCTATAAAATTTCTCAAGAAAATTATTAGTACGAGAATAAAAAACTATAGTGTTTCCAAAAATACCAATAATAATTATTATCGCATTTAATAATAATTATACAAGCTAAATTTAATGCACGAAATATTCCATATTCAATGTCATATTTAATATTTCATATTAAGGCTAAAATTATTTAAGGAATAATTAAAATTTACCTTAAAATATCATGATTTAAGGAGAAATTATATCATAGGCCCGGCTCGCCACGTCATATATGGTCCCAACTAATAAAAAACACCCATTTCATTAAATTTTTCCATATCATCTTTTTACTAAGTGAATCTACAATTGGTAAAAAGTGACTTTTAATTTAATTTACAGTAAATTTGAGTGAAGATTCACTTGGTAAAAAGATGACATGGAAAAAAATTAATGAAATGAATACTTTTTATTGGTTAGGACTATGGATGACGTGGTGAGCCAGTCTATGATAATTTCTCTGATTTAAGGTATTAACTTGTGGAAAGAGAACTCCACAAAATTTGTAAATTTAGCGTCCTTGCCGTGTTGTGTCCTGGGTTGAATACAGGTCTGCGTAGGCCTCAATAATCATTTTCCTTTTGCTTGTCATTTATTTAAGGGTTTAAATTTGATACACAGGCTATGCAAAATAAATTTTACACAAGCCTGCTTATTTTTACTATAAATCAAAATTAAACCTAAACCCTAAAAAACTAAACCTCAAATCCTAAATCCTAAATTCTAAACACTAACCTTAAATTCTAAACCTTACAACCCAAACCCCTAAACTCTAAACCCTAAACTAAACCCCTAACCCCTAGAACTAAAAAGTTTGTGTATTGAGGTTTTTCTCTTTATTTAAAGAATAATTATTTAATACACTAACGGTGGATGCTAAAAGTTTTCACAAGCGTCTTAGTTTTAGGGTTTATGGATACAATTTAGGGTGTAGGATTTAAGGGTTTAAGTTTAGTAGTTTAGAATTTAGTGACTGTGAATAGAATTTAAGGTTTAAGGTTAGAATTTAGGGTTTATAGGTTAAAACCTAAATACTCAACATATTATCATAAAACCTAAACCTTAAATCCTAACACTAACTCCTAAATTCTAACCATCACCCCTAACTTCTAAACCCCTACACCTGCACCCCTAAATCCTACACCCTAAACTAAATCCCTAAACTAAATCCCTAAACCCTAAAACTAAGGCGCTTGTAAAAACTAAAAATTTCCACCGCTAGTGTATTGGATAAAAATCCTTATATAAAAGCCATATAAAAAAGTATAAAATAAAGCAATACACGGTGATCAACAGCAAGCATGAAATTGAAGTTATATGAGTTAAAAATTAAGTAAAAGCAACCTTTAACGTGCTGGCCATGAAATTAACAAATGGAAATTCCATATCAACAACCAACACAATTTATCATTAGACTTACAATCACGGCATTAGCAAAAGTCTCGTTCATATCGGATTAAAAGTCAAAAACAAATTTGTTTTAAGATTGTTAAAAAATCGTTAATTCAAGAAATAATAAATCAATAAAATATAAATATTATATTGAAATATTGAACGAACATAATAAGAAATATAACTACAACATATCTAAAATCAAACCAATTGAGAATGAGTTAAAACATATAGCTACACAGTTTTTTTAAGACAGATTTTCGGCCACTCCTTGGTGCTAGAGACTTTTGGTCGTCTGTCTCATAGCATACAACAACTAGATGATCACCTACATTAGCACAACTGCAAAGATCACGAACTACAACCTTGCCTTTTCCTATCACCAAAAATTACATTTGAAAATCACAGGGTAAAACAATAAAAAAATTTATGTGTTTTGAGTTGTGTAAAACCTAAAAGGTTTCACGTTGTTTATAGGAGTTTCATGAGGGGTATAAGAAAACTTTTGACCTAATGGAGCATTTATGATTTGATAATTAATGGGCCTTTAAGGAGCAGTTTCCAAAATTACTATCTGAATTAAATGAAACTTTTAATATTTATCATTTTAATTCCAAAACATAATTAGAAATGATATGCTCTTTTTGAGGAAATATTTGGGTTAAAATATTCGCAAGCCCACGAAAGTCAAACCGGTCCGAACATTCACGTTACTCACGTTGTGCATCATTGCACATTTACTAACCAACATTTGGCTCCATATTTTTCCTCAATAACATTTGTATCAATAAAATTATCATTTTTTCCAACACAAGTTACCAACAGATGCAAGACCATCCCTGAGTCTAAAGAGCTTTTTTCATGTCCAACTGTAGCTCAGCTTTGCAAGGACTTGCCATACAGATTGTCCCTTTAGTAAGTAACTATGCACCCAGACAACCCACAAAGATCATGCTTGAGTAAGTAATAACCACAAGCATCTCATCATACATGCTATTCCAAGAAGTGATGCCTTTCACTCCTAATCCCCTTCACACTTATGGTGACAAAAATATTTTGCACCAATAATTTTACATGCAAACGATAAGCTTTTGGAAGGCCAATTTCGAATCTTACTGACAACTTTAGTAATCAGACCTTCATAGTCACTAGAAGAAAAATTTTTAGTCACTAGAGACACGCCCAAGTACCTAACTGATAGCACACTCACTTGAAAACCAGTTTTATTCTTCAGCGTCTGTAACTCATCACCACACACCCCTGCAACAAACATCTCATATTTTGATTCATTAATTTGTAGGCCTGTCATATGGTAAAAATCCCCTAACACTCCTTTAACTCTCATTATAGAATTTAAGTTCTCCTTAGTAAAGACCAAAGTCATCAACAAAACAAATATGAGTGAGTTGAACCCTTTTGCGTTTTGGATGAAAATAAATAAATATTTTCATTGCATAGTGTATTTATTAAAAAAAGTTTAATAAAAATATTTGTGTTTGTGTTGGGTTTGTATTATCTTTAGTTATCTCATATTCTGCGTTTACCCAACTCTCCTTCCGTCTCCTCCAAGTGGACACGTGTGTATAGGAGTGTTTATTGTGGGTACTTAAAAATTAGGTACCCAGTCCTTTCGGGTACTACATATGTCAGCCTGTGTCCTGGTCCATTTTAGTCGAGTGCTCGCTATTTAGATACCCGTAAAATTCAGCTACCTGTAAAATCGGGTAACGGGTGTCCAATTCACATTTTTTAAATTTTTTTAAATTTAAATTTTTATAAAAAAACGAAACACATAAATTTTAAAAATTCATAATATACAATCCAAACACAAAAAATTAGTGATTTGAAGTTAGTTTTAACGACCAAAAATATTTTGATATATATATATATATATATATTAAATTTATCAACAAAAAAACATTAAAATAGTAAACTTGTATGGACTTTATGGAACGTTTTCCCTCCTTAATTCAAGCAATAAAAATTTTCTTTATACAAATTATATGAAAAAGAAGCTGTCTAATTGCAGGCGTACACAGCTCTATATGAAATTTTAGATTTTTAGGATTTATCATATTTTTTAATATTTTAATATTTTTAATAAAAAATAAAAAATATATTAAGTCAGGTAATCGGGTCAACGGGTACCCGATTATAGGCGTTTCTCCGGCCCAGGCCCAACCTGAAAAACTATCTATTTTAGCGGGTCAGGTACTAGACTCGGATAAAAAAATTTGGGTAAATACCAGATTTTTTTACTTTTGGGTAATCGGGTAGGGTAATTTTAAACAACCCTACATGTGTCACCCTATTCGCTGTCTGTCTCAATCGTCATATGTAGGGATGGGCATTTAACTGACCCGATTGGCTACATAACTTTAATGATACAAGTGCCTTTTCCATTATTCCCATTAACGAAGCCTCCTCGCTTTAAAGGCAACGTGGTACAAGAGGGGAAGGCGTTACATTTGCATATATGATTTGAATAGCCGACTATCACTCTGCGATCATAACATAACTTCCACAGTGATATTTAGGCCTAGGGATAGACATGGATCTGATTTTATAAGGTATACTTTTTTTAAAAAATAAATCGGATTCGGGTTGAGTTATATGAAAAATTATTAAATATTTGGTTGAGTTTGTGTTTAGGGTAAAAAATATATTACCTAAGATATTTGTACAATTCTCCCGTATACTTAAGAGTAATTGTTATAATTTCTCTCTTTATATATTTTTCAATTATATTTTTAATTTTTTAAGAGAAAAAGTTTGATACACAATCCGTGTAAATTAAAGTTTACACGTGCTATTCAAATTTAGGGGTTAGAAGTTTAGTTTAGGGTTTAAAGTTTAGGGGTTAGGTTGTAAGGTTTATAATTTAAGATTTAGGATTAGAGTTTAGGGGTTAGATTTGAGGGTTTAGAATTTAGGGCATTAGGGTTTTAGATTTTAAATTTTATAGAAGGGTTGTGTAAAAATATTTTATATAGACTGTGTATCAAAATAAAATTATTTTTTAAATATAAAAAGGAGAATAGGAATATTTATTATAAACTTCTCTTTATATTTTTTTCTATTATTTCCTTTTATTTTTTATAAAAATGGGAAAAAAATATTTGTTTCGGGTTGAATCGAGTCGGCGCCGAATATTAATTCTAAAATTCAGGTCAAGTTGAAAATCACCCATTTCGGGTCGAGTTCAAGTAGAAAATTTATATTTTTGAGTTATATTCGGATCGGTCAAAACCCAACACCAGCCAATTCATGTCTACCCCTACTTGGCCGATGGTTGTGCATTAGTATTTTCATGGATGTTGGGGTGGGGGGTCAAAATAGTCTAAACCAAACCTTCCACTGAAAAAAGTTGGACTTCACTTTATTTTGTATGAGGTTCCCTCCCCCTCTCCCTTTACACTGTGCTTTTGCTTTGCTCATGATTATAGTTGTCCACCACTATATCTTCTACCCTCCAACTCCCCATTTGTGTTCTTTAATAACAACGTTTTCAAAACTCTTCTTCTTCCTCTTCTCTGCTGACACGGTCGAGATCAGACAAGTGAATGAATTGGTGGATTCGTTTTCATGTTTGGTCAGACAGAATTGACGTTCTTCTGCAGCATTCTCTGTAAGTATGCTGCCTTACAGTTTACATTCTCATTTTTCTCATCTTCGAAACTCAAAAGAAACGCAGAAATTAGTTAAATCCTCAGCTTTACCAGTGATCCAATATGCAAGTTCAGCTTAGTTTTATGTAATTTCATTGCCAACTGCTGCATCATGTTTTCAGCTGTGTAACTTGTATTTCATTATGCTTGAATTCAAAGAGAGCTTATATAAGAAAAATATCAAGAGCTTAACTCCACACCAAAACCAAAACACATCTTCACTCAAATCATATCGAATTCCATTACATTAGAAATCAGAATAGAAACCACAAAGTAAAAACTTATTCTATACCATCTGGCTCTGCACACCCAAAAACATCAAGGGGGTTAATCCTCATTTTCTATTTCATTTTTTTACTTCATCTGTTCTTTATCATATGTAGGCAACTCGCCAATGTATTTACACTCTTAAGGGTTTTATATAGTAGGTTCTGTACAAGATTACAAATCAAGAACAAAAAATGGAGCTGAAAGATGCAATAAAAGATACCCGAAACCGCTCGGGAGAGATGAAAAACAAAAGAATTGACACACTAACAAGCACACACTAGTTTTAATGTGAGTATTAAGGTAGTACTCTCTAGGAAATTAGAGGGAAAAATGAATGAAACTCATGACATCCTACTGGATGTGTCTGAGAAGCTAGAATGCACCAAAACATTCTAAGCAAGGTTGCTAGGTATGCAGATCATTAAAGGCCTTGTAAAATTCTAGGCCAAGATGGCTGCAATGCTTGGACAAAAAAAGGATGAAATCTCAACATGAGCTATGTTGCTCATGGGAGTAAATGATGAGATATGTGGACTATATAGACTGATATGATTTCGGTATATAAGAGAAGATCATACGTTTTTTAGAGACTATGGAGGAGGGCTCGTTTGCAAGGTGGTGACTGTGACAGGTTATTTGCTGGATTAGGAGATGGGGACTCCATTCCGAGTGTCTTAAGTAGGAAGTTCCTTTCCTGAAAAAGAAACAAAATCACAGTGGTCAGTATGTATTGTAGTTTGAGGTAACATGCTTATATGCATGTGTATGCTTTCATGTCTAGGTTAGATTATAGAAAAGAAGAAACAATACAGATAAAGAAGGTGCACTCACCATTGAGCATGAACAAGATCCTAAAACAATTCAGATAGACAGGCCATTGTCTATAGATGATGACATCTAGGCAATACTCTCAGAAATTTTGGGATGTGCTTGGAAGTATAAAATACTCATCAGACAATTAAATTTTAATGATTAGTTAATTGGTTGTTGCATCCTTTAACTGCATAAGCTCACAACTCTACTAAAACTGCCGATGGAATCATGGTATTGATAAAGATAATAAGAGCTGCTACTGCAAATTCTACTGATGCTACCGCTCCTACTCCTATTAAATGGAACTATAGTTGGTATAATAAACAGTTCAAGATAACATACACTTTCTGAAAATTTTGGGCTGGGAATTCCTGCAGCTAGGGATCTGAAAATTGGGTTAACTTGAACTGGGGAACTGAACTCTGCGCTTGATGAGGTAGAAGCAACTATAATGTTTGTTTGGTCATCCGAAGATGAGATTATCTCAACTGTTGAAACATAAACACATTTCGTTAGAAACATCATTTAAGCTTATTTAACCATTGTAAGGTGATAAACAAGGGATTCCTAGGCCTTTATACAAGAGAGAATTTCATTACCATGATCTGCGTTTGCACTGGAAAGAGCCATTTCCCCCTCAGTTCTGCAATTCTGCTCTCCAATATGATTTGACATTATATCCGGGTGCAGTGCATCTATTTTCGATTGAGTTTTTTCTCCGCTTTCCCCAGCAGGATGAGGCATCAGTGTTGACCCTGTGCTATATTCAGTGCTGGATGGAGACACCTCATAGAGATCAGGTTGCCTACAAAATATCAATCATCAATTACTATTGCGTAGGGAGTCTTACTAAATCTGTACTTTAAGTCAACAGATTTATCTGTTACCTCCAAGATGGTTGACTTCCCTCATTACTACTCCTTAAGTCCTCTAGCAAGTCTTTAAAATCTTCAATTTGAAAATCAGCATCAGAGATTGTATATCTCAAGGTGTCATTTTCTTTACTCTGATTAAAAAAATTTTGGAGGACCTGATTATACATTTATTAGGAAGAAGGTTAGGGACATACAATCCATGTATTGGACTATATAAGCCCACACAATATTTAAAAATTAGCAATATTAAGAAGCTACATGTTGATGGTATTGGATGTTGAATTGTTGATAAACCAAAAACAATATAGAAACTAAAATTATGTCTCACCTTCCAAGCATTTTCCAGACACTGTTCTGTATTGTCTGTATTAACCTTCAATGCGAGTGAGCTGAGTAGCTCTGCTTGCTGCATCAAAGCAGATACCTTAGGATCATCCTTTTTGAGAAATGTTCCTTGAATTCTATAATTCTGAGCTGCGAATGAAGAAACGAGAAAAAGAATGTTAGTGTTATATTATGAAGAATACAAACTAATAGAAGAATGAATACACAGTTTTGGCTAAACTGAAAAATAATTTAACTATTGTAAAAAGCATCTCTGCAGGTGATTTACCATCATTGGAGACCTCCTTGACCTTGTTGACTTTAGATTGCACTACCAAGTTATTAGCATTGTGGATATTTTGACCCAATACAGCAAATGGGTATCTTAGCTGCTGATTGATTAGTGTCCCAGATACCCTATGTGCTCTATCTCCAAAGTTGCAACTTTCAGCTAGATCAGGAATGTGGGATCTCCTGAAGTGAAAAAAAGATTTCAACTTGAGTAATAGTTCCGAGTCCTTTCTATGTAGATACATTTGTACATTATGTCACGGCACCTCATTCTCTTAACAGGAGCAGTACAATCAGTTGTTCCATCTGTATTGAACCCATTTTCGAGCAAAGTTCTTTTGTTATTTGGATTTATACATGAATTACTGTTCTCTTTGGCTAAGGCTTCATATTTGGCTCTCTTCTTGCACAGTGTGGAGAATCGATTTTTAACAGCATTATCAGTTCTGCATTAACGACATGATCAATAAAAGTTAACAGAAAATGGAAAAATGATAGTAGAAAAGGTATCACTTTCTTCCCACAAAAGCTTATTTCTTTAATTTTTTTCAGAAAAAAAGGAAGCCATAAATATATACCTGCCTGAAACCACCTTTGCTATTTCTGTCCATCTATTGCCAAATATTTTTTGAGCCTGCAAATCACCTTAAGTCATCAGCTCAGAAGCCACATTCAAGGATCTACAGCAACACACATCCAAACTGAAATTAAGTGGCTGTTGTTTGCCCAACTTTTGAAAGACAAAAATTTGTATAATTAGTTTAAGGTCTAGACTACCTCTACATATAGTTTCTTATTTCCTGTTTGGAAAACTCAAAACCTAGTGTACCAGTAACATGCAATAGCCTGATACAAACATTTCCTCCAAATATATCACCAGAAAATAAGTTGTTGAAACATTCATTTGAAGTTTTATTCAAGGGGGAAAAGGTAGTGGCTCCATTTAACTTGAAGGGAAATGGAGGACATAAACTTATTAATTACCTCACATAAAAGCATATCTTCCTCTGGTGACCATCCTCCTTTCTTGAAATCAGAATTCAAGTATGTGTACCATCTGAGTTTTTATTGTGACAAAGACATTGGATTGGATTAACAAAAAGTCGAATAGGTCTAAATGATAAAATGGATCAAAAACAAAAGATGATCAATGAACTTTTTGGAATCATTATGATTTCACTTTCACCACCAACCTTCTCCTGCACTGCCTTGTGGTTTTATCCTTGAATTTAGAGGCAATGATCGCCCAGCTGCATTCAAAGAATAAAAATTTCATTCTTCATTTAAAAAAATGGCAAATGAATGAAACAAAAGGCTCACTTTTGAGTTCCATGTAAACTGATTTGTTCACGAAGTATATCATCTTCCTGCAAACCCCAAATCCAAATAAGAAACCCCAAAACCAAGAATCAATGAATGAATGGGCAAACAAAACAGAGGGTATAGAAAAGAAGAAGATTATTTAAACGAGAAAAGGAAAGGAAAGGAAAGAAAACCTCTTGAGTCCACGTCACGATATGACGCTCCTTCTTCTTGGAATCTTCATTGCAACCCGCTCCACCATTCTTCTTCTTCCTCCTTGTTTCCTGCATATTTTATTTCACTCTAAACTCTGTGTCTCTCAGTGTCTGGCCTTCCCTTGACGCTCCCTTCCCTTTTATTAAAACCCAAGTGGCGTATACTCAAAAAAGCCAGCCCTTTTACAAACCCTTTATAAAATTACAAAAAAGAAATACACTTCCACTTTCCTATCTCTTAAATTTTTTTGCAACAAAACTCACTGTTGGGTTCAAACGGAATCCTCATAACTCTCAACAACTCTATGCTTCTACGTCATTATTCCTCGGATCCTATCCTTTTTTATCTTCCTTTCGGTTTATACTTGGAAAATAGGATCACAACGTCTCCACGGTCACTAAAAAGCTTGAGCTCTGTGATTCAAAACTACATGTATATACGTACAACCGAAAAGGGTAGATCTAAAGATTCAAACTTTGAACAGAAAATATGGAAAATGAAAGAACTGATGGATGATCTGTCATGATATATATTGGGTTTTTCTTTACTTTGAAAGAAAAAGTTTTTGAAAAATACTCTCTTTCTCACTGGGATTTTGGATTTTTTTAGGTTTTATTTTTGTTGTTGTTTTAAAAAAATGGAAAATAGGGTTAAAATATTAATTTAAATCAACGGATTCTTGCTTTAGTGCGCGGGTATGAAGGAGAGTTTGAAAATATTAAAAAGAGAAAAGAGAAATCTATAATTGAATAAATAAATAAATAACGCCGAATTTCATGACGCTGTTGTGTTTTTAATGAATGCCCTGGAGACTACCCCACTGTGCTCCTAAAATAAAACATTACTTTTCATAATAATAAATATTTAATTCATCAATCGATTAATTTTATTAAATAAAAAAGAGTTAACATCTTCGAGATAGAATGTCATATTTTTTTTATTTTCATATAAAATTTTATCTATTTTGCATGATGACTGAAACATCAGGGATGAAGCCACATGTATAGTGGGAGGAGCAATTCACTAAATTCGATGAGTTAATTACAATTTAGGTCTTAATATATTTGAAATCAGTGCAATTAATTCTTTATCTCTTCCACAATTTTCTAGTTTATTATTCTTTTAAGACCCCTATTATTTAAAATTAATAAAAGTAAACCTTGAATCTTCATTTTTTGTTTAATTACCTTTAAGATCTTTTAATTTTAAAATTTATAAAATTAAACTTAAACTCTTTTAATTTTTACGGTTTAATTACTTTTTAAGATTATATTTGTTTCAATGTTAATCGGTCTATCACCCTTGCAGTTTAATCTTAGCTCGATCCCTAATAACACCCTGCTAATTTTCTAGCTCGTTAGTTTAAGGTTATTTTTTTCATAAAAAAACTTATTTCTAATATTATTTTATCGTTTTACAACTATTTCATTTTTTAATTTACTACTTTAGCCCTCTGAATTATAATTATGATGATTTTTTAGAGTACATGAACCTTCATTTTCTTCCCACCACAGCTTATTTTTTATTATATTTTTCCATATAAGTTCATTGGTTTTCTTATTTTAGAGGGTGAATTTTAGTTTTCAAATTTGTAAACGATGGTCAGGCGCAATACATTCACGTGAAAGAAACGCGTACGTTTTATTGGATTTAATGCCTATGTGGTCAAACATTCCTAGTTTTTCATTGGGTAGTGTAGTCCACGGGAATTCTTTGCAATATTTCCAGTTTTCGGACACAATTAGTTCCTTTTTTTTCCCTGTTGTGTTGTGGGTGATGGCATTCTCTGATATTTTTTTTACTTGAAAATGGCTTTCATTTCTTTTTCTTTTTTTTTGAAAAAAAGAAGGCTTTCATTTAATTGTCTGACTTTCCATTTGTTTGTTGGTTTATTAGTTTGATCATGTGAAGCATATAAATTCCATCTAGATGTTACAGGGAAAATCCAAAACCAAAACCAAAACTAGGAAACTTCTCTTCTTGCTTATTGTTTTGGATATTAAAAGTTCAAACAAAATAAATACAAAACTCTTTTGTCTTTTCCCGTCTTTGTCGAAGATTGTAATATAAAATTAAATTACATTTACAATGTTGCGGACGTTGCATCGTAATTTTTTAAAAAAATCACTATATTTTTAAATTACGATTACAGTTTCACAATAACCTTAAAAATCGTTAGAATATGACCGACCTTGTAGCTTCAATCTAATACAATTCATGGGGTATGTTGGTCCAGCCAACATATCTCCTAAAGAAGTTGAAATTTACTAACAATAAACCGTGTGGACCTTACCTTAGCCGCCCAATCTCTTCTTAATACCTTGTTGGAGTGCAAAGCCTATTGAAACCCTAGAAACTAATCATAACTACTGCTACTGCTACTGCTACTGCTACTATATTATCTGCTCTTTACCTGTTTAACGTTGTCTACTTGTCTTAGATTTTCACTTATTCCTCAATTAAACGATTTTACCTGTTTACTTCTCGATAGCCACGTGGACATGGAAATCGCATGACATGTGGATTGAGTCATCTAACTTTTAAAACCATTGGAGTGCTGGTAGCCAACACTGCAGGAAGACAAAAAAAAGCACACATAGAAAATGCCATTTCCATTGGTCCCTTTCTTGATTGCGAAATCTCCCGCCAAAAATGACCAGTCGATTCAAGCCCCCTCTTAGTCTCTTACGCTAGTTTATGTTTATCTTTTATATATGGACGATTCGAAGCAGAAAGATAACGTATAAGATACCACATTTCAAATTTAGAAATGAAGAATAAATATTGCTCGTGTTATAAAGTGCTTGGATATATATATATATATACTAAAATACTTGTATAGTTTCTAGTGGGATAAGACACAAGATTCTTTAAGTAAAAGTATTCGAATCCTAACGTTGTGAATGGAACAAAATGGATTGGAAAGGTCTCTCTCGTAATAGACATCTACAGTACCCAATCCGAATTAGTTAAACACTGAATTGATATCAATGGTTAAACAAAAATAAAATAAATACTTGTATAGTTGGGCTTGTTGACTTTAGCTTTTCTAGTCACATGGAGAGTTCACTCCATCTCATCAAATATATCATAATGTTGAAACCTTACCTAGCAATATATATTATAGCGAAATTTAACAAGTCATCCAACTTTCAAATGTTATAAAATTCATATTAATTTTATGATTTTATTACAAAATAGTCATCATGTTGTTAACCGTTGTTGGAGTTGATGTGGCGGTTAAAAAAATTTATATAATAACACATTTAATACTTTATATTTACACATTTAATCAATTTAGTTATAATTTAATTTTTTAATAAATTGTGTCTCATTATTTACATATTCTATTAATTTGGTCATATTTTTAATTAGAGAAAATGTGGCCTAAATATATTCCTTTTGTCATTAAGTTAGGGGAAGTTTTTCTTGGACTGAGACTCCATCATCAAAATAGTTCACTTGACAATAAAATTATATACAACAGTTACAATTAATCAAAAAATTGGAATATTTTTTTAGTAGCAGAAAATAATTAAAGGATAATAAAAAAAACACTACTATTTTGTAACTAAACCATTAAATTATATTCTATATTCTTCTATTAATTTATTCCTATCCAACCATTATATTATTCATAAAATTATGGAGATTATGCATGTATGATTAACAATGATGCATACGAAAGTGATAAGATACTGGTTTTCTTTCTACACATGCACCGTATCCCTGTGAGTGGAACCCCGAGATTATACTGGGTTCGATACAAAGAAAAAACATTTTGTATATACGAGGAAGCGATACGAGAAAAGATAATATGTAAAGAAAGGTAGGAGAAGGGTAGAGGGGATGGAGTGGATGATATATCATATATATTTGTCCCACAGGCAGCCATCAAAGAGCAAGACGACCCAGAAAAAGACCGACCTAGTGGAACCCTATGCAAAAGTTTCAATTGCTATATACCTCTCTTAAAACCCCTCTTTATAAAAAACTACAAACTTTGAAAAAAGAAATCTCCCACAAAGCAATAGTATATACACACACCCAATGAAGCTGCTCCCATAGACCACACCTTAGTTTCAAAAAGAAAAGGAAAGAAAAGAAATGTCACTCATTCCTTCTTTATCCTCCCACTAAGCCTTAATTTTGTCAGGTTTCGGCTTCATTGACAGCATATGAAACATTAAACTTTAGTCATTTGGATCCATCTCTTGTCTTGGCTCGACACCTATACCTATATATATTTGCATCAATTAGGTGGAGAAGGGGAGGAGTCTGGGATTTGGGAGAGGCCCAAAGTTCCATTCCCCACAATGTGATGGTATAGAGATTTTGTTAGATATCAACTTGATTACTTGTGTATAACAAAAACTTGGTCGGCCATGGGGGAATTATTAGCAGTCTCAACTATCAACATATTGGCGCAACTAAAGGCAATAGGGGTCCCTAACAAAGAAGCCTCATTCATACAAATTTTCCCATATGGCCAACCTCCCTAAACCGACTTTGCTGGAAGAATTTGACTGGTCTAACTCTATACAGTGGATTCCTGTGATAATATAGAAAACTACTATTCTTTCTTAAATCTCAAAGTCATTCTAACAATATGTTGATGGTAAAAGTAGGATGATGGTGGTTTTAAGCGGTTCACTCTTTCTGATTTGGACGGAGAGTCGCGGTCAGCAAAGGAGTAGAGAGAGAAAAGGAGGATCGGAGAAGATGATCCGTCAGTTTACCTTGTGTTGGTATTTATGTCCATGATTATAGGTTGGTAGGTGTTAATACTAGAGATGGTGGTTATGGATAGGTTGATAGGGTTGTAGATTCGGTCGTCGGAGAGAAGGGCCAGCTGATGGGCCAAGTGGACTTAACAACGATACTATTTAGGGATCGTAGCTAAATGTAGAGTATGAAAAAGTTACCTCTGGAGACTTCAGACCCCACATGTTGAGGAATGAATGCGGAGGAATGACAACGAAAAACAGCAGCGAAGGGCTCGAAGACAGATACAACAATATAGTAGCCAATAGCCTCTAAACCAAAAATTAGTGATAGATTACTATACCATTCTACTATCAAGTTTATAAATGTTCTAGGAAAGAACACAACTTTCCAAACGCATGCATTACTATTTGCAGGTAACAAGAATAAAATTACAAGACATGTAGTAAAAGATGTAATGATAATTTACACTAATCTCTTGAATGAAAATGTAAATGAATGATGAAGGTAGTGGAGGATTGACAGGAGAGGCCCAAGTTCCCAAAGAGATTGATAGGTGATGAGATAGGGGGTGGCCTCTGTGGGTCTTGTATTTTTCATCTTCTTTTTATGAACTCTTTCATCATAGCCAAGTAGAGCGCTCTCACAATCAATTGCTGCGAGCCATGTGTCTCATACGCTCCTCCTGCCTTTTCATCATCTCTTTGTTTCGCTTTCTTTCTATCTTTTTGCTCTAATGACTTGGGTAAATTTAAAAGCACGTGGGCCTTTTACAAGCTCCCCGTAAAGTAAATATAAGAATGATTTAAGTACAAAATGTTCAATAATCTTATCATAACATGTGTTTTGTTGTTTTGCTTTAGCCTATTAATAACCTAAGTATTGCTTAATCAATGGGCTCTATATAGGTAGATCATTACATGAATATACCCTTAAATGCTATGTGTTTAGATTTGGTGATTTTGACATAAAGATATTAAAATTCGAATCTCAAATACAGTATCATATCATGCTTAATTTAATTAATTTTATTTTTCTATGCTCATTTTGAATGATGATTTTTGTTAATGAATCGAGCACTACCTAGATAATTTGTGTGAATAACGAATTAATTAACGACGTTGGACGTGGGAAAAAACAAAGCAAGAGTATTTTAAGCTTTTATGCTTTAATATAAAGAGTAGTGATCATTTCTAAAGTTGTAATTAGGAGCCTACAATCTTTGATAAGTTTGGTTTGCTTTGGGTCCATGTAATAAAATTATGGTACGTCTCCTAATACCCCCTCTCCCCCTATACATGGATGAAAAGTCTCATTTTTACGACCTATTTCTCCAATTGCAATGGTCCACGATCGATCATTTTAAGTTTCAATTTTTTGAGGGCCATAGGACAAAAGAAAATTAAAGAGACAATTTTAAATTTGAAGGCAGGAAAAATATGGTCAGGATATACTATATATATATATATATATATATATATATATATATATATTTGAATAGTCTAAAGTTGATTACAACATAGTATCTGTTCATACATATTCTTAACCTTTTGACAATGCACATATCTTGCAGACAAAGTTTCTACAAGTGCTTTAGTTTTAGGGTTTAAGTGTAGTATTTTTGAATTTAGGGTTTAAGTGTAGTAATTATAAATTTAGGGGCTGTTGACAGAATTTGGGGTTTAGGGTTAGAATTTAGGGGTTATAGGTTAAAGCCTAAATCTCTAACCATATTAACCTATAGACTAAACCCTAACCCTAAACTCTAAATTTTAACCCTAAATCTTAAATTCTAACAATAAACCCTAAATTCTAAACTCATACACTAAAACCCCTAAACTCTAAATCCTAAACTCTAAAAATGAGACGCTTTTGGAAACAAAAGAAATTTACCACCTGGTACAACTTTATCCGGAGCTGCCTTTTTGGTAGGATACAATAGGTTTAAATTTTTGGGTATTGTATAAATATAGTCACTAAATTATCTCCAAAAATATAAAATTATCGTCAAACTTTCAAAAATTACATAATGGGCATTAAACTTTAGTTTTTAATACAAAATGGACACTAAGTTGTTGACCGTCATTAAGTGGATGACGTGACAGTTACAGAAATTTGAATAATAGAACATTTAATCCTCCAAATTGACACATTCAATCAATTTATTCCTAATAAAACCCTCATTATTGATGTCTAAATTGATTGAATGTGTAAATATTGAGGATTTAATATTTTATTATACAAATTTTTGTAATTGTAACTGTCACGTCACCCAGTTAACGATAGTGAATGGCTTAGTGATCATTTTGTAATAAAAACTAAAGTTTAATGTCCATTATGTAACTTTTGAAAGTTTTATGACTATTTTGTATTTTTACGGATAGTTTAGTGACTATTTGTATAATTTACCCTAATTTTTTTTAGTCAAGTAGATACTAATTTGTCTAGTTGTTTGTGCAGTGTCTCATAATATATAGATACACCAATTGATAAGCCATTTCACTAAGATTAACCTCTCCTTTTTGTTCTAAGGGCCACAAATTTGGGGTTTGCTTAGCGCTACCCCTTCATAATTCAAAGCCAAGACTTATGCTCCGTTTAGCATTGCTTTTCAAATCAGCTTTTACCTTCAAAAGCTGGTTTGAGGTCAAAAGCAATACTAAATATCTAGTTTTTGGAGAAAAAATTACTTTTGAAAAGTGCTTTTTAACTTAAACATAAAAGCTAAAATTTTTAGCTTTTGCGGTTGTAAAAGTGCTTTTGAGAGCCAAATTATAATTTTAACTTTCATTTACTATTGTGTTTATTTAGAACTTATAAATTTATAATTTTCTACGAAGACATTATTTTAATATTAATAAATTATTTTTTAATTTAAAAATTATATATATTTATTCATGTCAAGTTTTTAAATAAAATATTTTAAATTTATTATATTTTCATGAAACACGTATAATTGTTAGAACAATATGTATTTATTAATAAAAATATTTTTTTATATTTTTATGATAATTTAAGCTAATATATTTCATACATTATAACATTAAAGAATTTGGATATCAATTATATATATATATATATATAACTTACAATATCATGTCTAAAATTATCATTTATCTTCTTAAAAGCAGTTTTTGACAGCAATGACAAATACTAAAATCTTACAGCCAACTTTTTAAAATTCTTTTTTAAAATCCATTTCTGACAACACTTTTAAAAATCATTTTTCAAAAGTAATGCTAAACTAGCCTTCAGTAAAAAGTAGACAAGAAGGTCGACAAAGTAGGCTGGAAAAGGAGAGTGAGTTTTTACCCTACGGAAAAAAAATTAAAACTAGACGATCAGTACACACCACTTTCTACCATTTTTTCTTTATCTTAGTTTTAATAATCATTCTTAAAGATTTATAGTTTTAATATCTTTTTAATTAAGAACCCAATCAGTGACTCCAGTGAAAAAAATAATGTTCATATTAAGAGATTCGAATTCGAATAATTGTATGCGCAAGGTGTGTGTGTCTTGTCAAATGATTAAAAAAATATGAACATATACTAACATGTAATCACTAGTATATTCAAAAAAAGTTTCCCTTTAATTAACTCATGGTTTTGGTTAATTCTCGCTTCTTTTTCTTCTAATGCCATATTAATTTCCGTATTCATATCAATAATTGTGTTATCCAGGGATGGAGTGAGGACTAGACATTAAGAGACAAACTTATCTAACTTCAAAATTAACAGGACCTAATAAGCATTTAATCCAGAATTTAGAAAGGACGATGTTTAATTTTGACAAGTATTTAAACTAGTTAAACTTAAAATTTCCATTAGACAAAAAAAATTGAGGGCTTAAAATTTTAATTAATTTCAATGATTAAAATTCAATATTTGATAAATTCAAATACAAAAATGTGAAATGAATTTTTACTATTTATGTATTCGTTTTCACTCACTTTCCTTTGGGTAGGGTATTAGGATAGTTCTTCCCTTTGATAAAATGGTCAAGGAAGTGTTTAGCTATTTATACGATATGAGTCTACATAGAAAATTTCCCCTGTTTCTTGTTATACTAATGATTTATACATATAAAACAAGCACTTGGTTAACATATGCAATCGGCCAATGTAATGGGTCATCAACCAGCTAGGCTTGATAAAAGTGCATATTTGAATATCAGCTTCGTAGGTCAAGATATTCTTCAACTTAAAATGAAGCATGCCATGGATTCAAATGTGACATGGTCAAGGGTTTTTATTTCCTTCTTTCTTTTATGTGAAATGACAAACATTGCAGGGGGAGAAAACATTCTTTAATCCCATTTAAAAGAAAATAAATAACCAATAATTCGTTCTTCTAGTAGAGTGAAGCATTAAGTTCTTTAAGCAAAGTTATAAATTCAAATTTTGACATTGTGAAGGAAGAAAATTAAGTTGGGAGGACCGCCTTATTTTAAGCCTCCGTATAACATGTTCGAATTAGTCAACCAATCAATCAGATACTGATGATAAAAAAAGAAAGCAGGAAGTACCCACGAGCGGAACAGAATTTGGAGCATATGCAGCACTAGTTTTTATCCATATTTAGCTTTATGTGCATGTTGCTTGGGATTCCTACCTTTTTGTGGGTACCTTTGTTTGATATTTGAGCCACCTTTTCAACCCTAGCCCGGATCTTCACTTCCACTCATCTTTTCTATAAAAAGAAATATTAAAGCACGCTAGCTCTTGTTAAAGGAAAAAAGGGTTTTGGAATCCTATGCCCTCCTCGCTGTTCATCTCTCCATCACCATGTATATTCCTGTATTTCCCAGCAATAATTTTTAGTTTTAATTTTATATCTGTTGTACGATTTATATTCGGAATTCAAAATTATCTTTACCATTAAAATTATCTACTTAAAAATACAATATATCTTACCATTACACTTAAGGTTCTCTGATCCAACAATAACTAAATTTGCTTTCTTATTGGTTTACCCCATTTTGCCAAGCCTAGCTTAGCTAGATTCTCACATACATGTTATGTTGTTTTTCTCCCTTTCAAACTTGGTATAATTAGCTAGTAAGGATGGAGACAAAGCTTATTTCATCATTCCAAATTTTACTTTCCATGCCTCTATGAGACCATATTTGAATGGCAAAGAAGATTTTTAATTTGAAATGTAAGCTCAAGTTCAATTGGAGTTATTAATATTGTTTGATCATTTATTAATTGTGAAGCAAAATGATTAAATGACAAAAGCGTCGGTGAGTGTTGGATTATTTTGCAGGAAATAAGGATACATATGTGGTCAAACTAAGCATTTGACTCACTTAATCTTGCACAATACTCTCCTGCACTGTCAGTATGTCGCATGGAAATTAAATTAACTTCATGTTTTGCAGATAATTAAAAAATTACTTTTAAGTGTCCTACTAACCCGATTGTTCTCTTCCCTTATCTCCTAATAAAATAATGAGTAAAATACCCTCCGAGTTATATAATTATGTGTTTAGTTATAAACCCATTATTTTTCTTTTAAAAGTTATAAATTTAATTAATCAAAATTTTTATTACAAACATAAAATCTATTGTTAAAATTGAAAGAACGTTTAACGTGATTTGGTATGATAACAATTTTAGTGTCAAAAACTAATATGTTCTAGTAATTTGGTTCTATTTAAAAATAATTTAATGAATTTAATCATTCGTATTTAAAAATTTATTAGTAAAATGACTGTGATTACTAGTAGACGACATTAGGGTCATAACGTATCTATTCCATTGGTCTACCAGTTCTCTAGTAGTGAAGTGACAATGTTAAAAATTTTAAATATGAAGGGTTAAATTTATTGAATTATTTTGAAGTATGACTAAATTGATAGAATATATAAGTTTTAGGGACTAAAACTATTATTATACGATACCATATTTCAATTTTAATAGTAGAATGACTTGTTTGTAACAAAATTTTAATTGAGTGATTAAATTATAGTTTTTTAAATAATCCATTTGAACTTGAATTGTATTTTATCTTAAAATAATCTTTAGGTAGTACTTAATCATGTTTATTTGGAGAAATTATTTGGGTTAAGTAAGTTAGTGTGTCGATTTTTTTTTCAGATTTTTCATCGAAAATAGTCTAATTAATAGAAAATAAGTTTTTATTTGTTAGTTGTCACCAGAAAATAATTTTAATATAGTAGATTAATAATATTTTCCAAATTTGAAAATATTTTAAATGTTAATATAATATTATTTTAATATTACCTTTTTAATAAAAACCGGCTTCTTTTATTAACGGAAAGAGGATGTCTAAAAACAACAAACATAAAATTATTTTAATATTACTAAATATACACGTATATATTTCAGTAATATATAATATAGTAAATACTAAATTATTAATGAATTAATATTATTTTTTTGTTATTTTAATAAAATATTATTTAATAATAAATAATGTCCTTAATATTTTTATTGAAAAATGTCTTATATTACTGTTTTAATAATAAAACATAGATTATATTTTATAATTTATAGATATTTACCAATAAATGTTTCATAAGAAATATATATAATGTTTATTTAGTTATTGTAATGTTAATGTTAATATACTACTTTAAATAATATTATTCTGGGTTTTAAAACTAATATAATACTTATTTTGGTAAAATAAATAAATTTTTGTTGAGTGGATCAATCTATTGATGTTGGTCAAGAAGGGGTGAATTGACAATTTAAAAATTGGTGGGAGCAAATTGTAAAAGATAGAAAAATTGCATTGAGATTTATAGTTGTTCAACTCCCTCAATGGGGTCTACATCCACTACCTTAGCTACCACACTAAGGATTTTACAAATTCATTAATTTGTCTTTCTTTTTAGGAGAAAAGATAACCTTATACAAATCACATAGACTTGTAGCGATGTCTTTTTTCAAATCGCTAATTAAAAAACGAGGATTTTTGAAAAGGTGTTTGAAAGGTGTTTTTTGAGAGGTGTTTGTGATTCTTTTGGATATAAAATATTTATTCCGTGGGGTTTACAAAAAAAAAACTTCATAAAAAATGGAGTCGCCACCGGCCACTTAGGTAGGCCGGACACCATAAAACCAGAGATTCAAAAAGACAGGGTTCGGGAGTCGGTTACGGATGGGGAAGGATTAGCACCCCCACACTGCCCAAAAATTGGTACTTTAATAATTACCGCTTTATTAATATTGGATTTTCCGGATTAAAGTGACGATTATTTTAAAATTCGGTCATAATTGCGAATATATTTTAAGAGTCCCGTTACCCGAGAATAAACGCCCAACCACTATCACTACACTTGATACTGGCCCCGTTTATGCTCGGATAAAAGGACACCGCATTAACAAGTTATAAATCGTATGCAATCTTAATGGCAAAAATATAAAACATGACAGATAATTTAAAAACAGTAAATATTCACATAATAAAATACTAATCTAATAAATGATATACTAGATTAAAACATGCATATATACATATTATTCTAAATGATAAATAAAAACAACTTTAACAAGTTAGAACAACAATGCAGGAATAATTACGTTATATGTAGACGAACAAATATTTAAAAAGACATACATGCTATTAATAAAACATATTTCAACATATATGAACAATATATTATACAATAAAGAAGACACACTAACACGTAACCTAAAAGCCAAGAAAACATACAATGTGTACAAAAATACAAGAACATGCTGTTTTACGAGTCAGATAGAACATAGCATGCTTTAATACAAGTAACCGGATAAAAAACATGACTACCATTTTTAACACATATATACATATAAACATAAACTACGACTCACATATGAGGGACATAAAATAAAATAATAGAATATCAATATATATACGATTATAACACGAACATGAATATTTACAAAGAATACAAGACTGAAATGAAAGAAAAACAAAAGTCAATGGCAGAAATTAAGGAGCAATAGTATGTAATTTAGGGACGAAATTGCGAAACAAACAAAACCTAAAAGGACCATAATTGTAATTAGACCAAGGGGCAGACCCAAAGTGAAAAATTCAAAAACGCGGGATGGTTAAGGGCGTAATTTTACCATTCAGAAACTGATCCGGTGTAATTTAGGGACTAGATTGTGAACTTTTGAAATATCAGGGGGACTGGGATTGTGATTATACCATGCGGCAAGACAAAAATGAAAATATTGAAAACGCGGTGGGATTAAGTGTGTAATTTACCCATTTAGCAAAATAAAAACACCTATATAAACCATCTTTTTAGGCCGAAATCAAAATTTTGGCCATTTGTTTCATTTTCTGGTTTTTCACAAGAACCATGTTCTTCGTTTTTCTCTCGTCTGTTCTTACAAAACCCAGAATCCGGCGGTCGGCCGCCGTATTCTCCGCCGCCGGCCGCCGCTAACCGGCGCCGCGAGCCTCCAAAATACACCAAAACAACCCCCTTTTCGTCCTCAATACGAATCCTAGGTTGGATTCAGAGGATATACCTCCATTCGCTCTAGATCTAGGAAATACGAACCAAAAAAAAATATTTTTTAGACCAAAACAAACTACAAAAGGGTCTTCTCCTCCCTTTAGTTCACCGGATCTGGCTTGTAGGAGCCGAAAGGCTTATCATCGAGGAAGGAAGACCCACAAACAACGCCGGTAAGACTACTCTCCTTTTTTTGTTTCTGTTTTTTGTTCTATTTCGTATATGCATGTAAAGAAAATAAGTAAGAAAAAGAGACAAGTATTTACCACTGGATTGTCTTTTGATTTACTTGGATGTTTACAACTTTCCGATTTTTTTGTATTACAAGGTCTCGGTCTCTTTTTTTTTTACCTCCCTTCTTATCCCGTTACAAAAGTTCCCGTTTCATATATATTATTGTCTCTGTTTTGTTGCAAGTTGCATCTTGCTTTTTTCAGATCTGAATCGGATGACAATTTTGCTTGTTATCTTGGGCATGTTCTCGAGCACGGGGATCAACATCGGGCGCGGTGGCGATATGGACATTTCGCAGAGGGCGGATACATTCTCGGCCGTTAGATCAGATCTGATCTAACGGTCGAGATGGCTTGAAGAACGATCGGCCTGGATGAAGCCTCGATTTGATGAGACGGCTTCAGATTTTGCCACGTGGAGCTCCGCAGTTGAGGAGTCAGAACGTGTGGATCTTACGCGCGCGTGGGATATTAAAGCGTCCGCGTGTGTACCACACGCGCGCGTGGCACTCGAACGGTCCATATGTGTGGAACACGCGCCTGGCAGATATTTTTGACTTCGTGGTTGCATCGTGGCCGTTGGATCAGATCTTGATCCAACGGCCCACAGTTACCTGCACATTGTAATTAGATAAGATTTAGATTTGGGCCAACCGGGCCTTGTAATTGGACTTGGACTGTAAATTTTATTTGGGTTTAATATATTTAATTCTTTCATTTTGTCAGCCCAATAATAATAATAATATAATTATAACAGCAATACATATACATACGAAAATATATACTTATATTATACAATCATTAATTAATATAATATTCTAGTATACGTACGTATAATCATACATATAATTAACATAACATCTATATATTAATCAAATACGCTTATACTCTAGATACATACGCGACATACATACACCCCTAATACGTATACATAGCTTATACATGCACACATCACCTTATATTAGTAACATTCATATAATAAATATACATGCAATATTAATATATTTACAAGTGAAAATGAGTGATTTGATTTGCCCCTCTTTGCTTGTTCTCATGGAATGGGAAACAAAGCAAAGATTCATAAGCACTCATTTTTATCGACTTTCCTGTTTGTAGCCTTGGAAAAACGAATTCTTTTGGACATCTCCGCTCTTCCTTGGCTGAATCTTCAGGCTCGTAAGTTCTTCCTATATAGAGCTTCGTCACCTTTCGATCTTGGAGCTACAGGCTCTTCCTATATAGAACCCTTCGCTCTGACATCCCGAATTATGAGTCATTCCTTTCACTTTGAGACAATAAAGCTTGGAGTCCTTCCTATATAGAACTCTTTGCTTTCAACGCTGGTTTCTCCTATATAAAACCTTTTGCGCCACTCGATGGATTCTTCCGATCGGGAGTTCCTCCTATATAGAACTGCTAGTCTTCAAATCCCGGAGCCGTCAATCCTTCCTATATAGAACTTTTGGCGTCTAAAATCTCAGAGCTACTGTGTTCTTCCTATATAGAACCTTTCACTCTAAGACAATGAAGCTTCTGAGCCTTTCCTATATAAGACTCTTTGCTATCGACACAACAGGTTTCCTATATAACCCTGTGTCATAGGTGAATTTCTTTGACCGAGAGTTCTTCCTATATAGAACTGCGAGTCTTTACCTTGGAGCCGTCGGTCCTTCCTATATAGAACTTTTCGGCGTCTTGAAATCTTGGAGTTACGGATTCTTCCTATATAGAATCTTTCACTCTAAGACATTGAAGCTAGGAGCCCTTCCTATATAGAACTCTTTGCTTTCGACACAGCAGAGATTTCCTATATAATCTTGCGTGTCATGGGTGAATTCCTTCGACCGGGAGTCCTTCCTATATAGAACTGCTAGTCTTCACCCTGGAGCTGTCAGTCCTTCCTATATAGAACTTTCAGCTTCTGAAGCCTCGGAGCGAAGGATTCTTCCTATATAGAACCTCTCTCTGGAGCTTGAAAACATGTGCCTTTTGTATGTAAAAACATTGTCTTCTCATTTGGGATTTACACTGTGATGGCCCTCGATGTCTCTTTGGATATGCAAATACCTGTCTGAGATGAAAACAAAATGCTATGACAAATGAATGAATTGACATGCTCCTAATCCTAGTGATGTCTGACTATTCATGATGCATGAGATTCAATATCTTGGTGGGCTTGTTTTGGTCCTTATTTGATCTTGACGTTCGCTTTCTCCTCTCTTACGGGCATCGATACCCCGCTTCACTGCCAAGTTCAACCATCTCGACCTTTCTCTCATTTTTTTTCAATTACGACTTGGAATTTTAAAGTGCCCTTTCGGGTTTTCACTTTAAAGAGTTTTTTTTAGGGGTGGCCTTCTGGTTTTCACCCAAGAGATCTCTTTTGTTATCTCGTGTGCCTTCCTTGAATAGATAAGACATGTGCCATTGGTCATCCTACCTGGTTGTTTAAAGCTTCTCACCTTCCCTAGCCGTTATGTAGGGAACTAGAGGACGGAGTTAACATCGTTTTCTTTGATCACCTGCATTTTCAAGGTTAAATCATAGTAATGCTTCGAAATCTCTTGTTTCATTATAAGCCTATGTTATCTTATTTGACTGAAATTGACAAGAAGGTCAGGAATGGATGCTCAAAACACGGTTTTATTATAATTAAGGGTTTGGGATATCTTAAAAAGAAATGTATAACACACATGAAGATACAAAATCTCTCATTATCCTCGATATGAATGATACATGATCCTGTCAACCGGTGTAGAATTTCTTGCCTGAAACCTTCTCTTCATGATGTTCATGGGGATACCCTTTTCTTCGGATATTCAACTTTTCAATTTACCCAAACCGCCCTTTGCGGGTTTTCAACTCGAGTCCTTCCTTTGCTTCAAGACGCCCGGTTTCGGGTTTTCGTCCTGAGCTCTCCAAATTTTTTTTTTAGAGATAGTATTTCTTGACGGCATCAGAATTTACGAGATTTTTCAGCTCGTCCCCATCCATTTCTGTTAGGATCAGGGCTCCTCCTGAGAAGGCCTTTTTTACGACGTATGGTCCTTCCCAATTGCGCACCTTTTTGTTATATGCCTGCACCATCCGCTTTTGGTACATCTGACCATGAAAAATGGCCTTTAGTCTTTTTTCGTCAATGAGATTTAGTTGGTCGAGTCTGGCCTGCACCCATTCAGCTTCTTCCAATTTTACTTCGTTTAAGACCCGGAGAGACGGAATCTCTACCTCAATTGGGAGTACTACTTCGGTACCATACACCAAGGAGTAGGGTGTTGCCCCTGTTGATGTGCGAATGGACGTCCTATAGGCGAAAAGGGCAAAAGGAAACTTCTCATGCCAATCCTTGTAGGTATCCGTAGTCTTCTCTATGATCTTCTTTATATTTTTGTTTGCCGCTTCCACTGCTCCATTCATTTTAGGACGATAGACTGTGGAATTATGGTGTGTTATCTTGAATTGAGTGCACACGTCCTTCATCATTTTGTTGTTCAGATTGGAAGCATTGTCGGTGATAATCCTCTCTGGAAATCCGTATCGACAAATAATTTCCTTCTTTAAGAACTTACAAACTGTAGTCCTGGTGATATTGGCGTAAGACGCTGCCTCTACCCATTTAGTAAAGTAGTCTATGGCGACCAAAATGAAACGATGCCCATTGGAAGCTTTCGGATGGATCTGCCCGATGACGTCCATGCCCCACGCTGCGAAAGGCCACGGAGAATTCATGGTGTGTAGAGGCGATGGGGGTGCATGAATTTTGTCAGCGTAAATTTGGCATTTGTGGCATTTCGTGGCGTAATCGATGCAATCTCCCTTCATGGTCAACCAGAAATATCCGTATCTCATAATTTTCCGGGCTATAGACAGCCCGTTGGCATGCGTTCCACAGATCCCATCATGTACTTGGCTAAGATTTCCTTCGCCCCGGGCATCCACACATCTCAAAGCAATGTTTGATCATGACTTCTCCTATATAGGATCTCCCCATCTAGGACATATTTTGTTGCCATTTTTTCGAGCGTTTTTTTGTCATTGTCGTTTGCCCCTTCGGATACTTTCAAGCTTGACATATTGCAGGATGTCATAGTACCATGGATTTCCGTCAATCTCTTCCTGTACATTACAACAATGAGCAGACTTTTCAAACGTCTGCATTTCAATGGGTTTCATTTCTGCCCCGGTGTTTGTTTTAAACATAGATGCCAAGGTTGCCAATGCATCTGCCATCTGATTTTCTTCTCGGGGCAGGTAATTGAAGCTGACCTTTTCGAACTCTTTGATGAGTTCTTGGATCAATTCGTGATATTTGACCAACTTCGGGTCTCTGGTTTCCCGCTCCCCGCGCAATTGGTAAATGACTAAGGACGAATCTCCGAACACTCGAAGTTTCTTAACCTTTCTCTCGATGGCTGAGTTTAGTCCCATGATGCAAGCTTCGTATTCAGCTATATTGTTTGTGCAGAAAAATTCCAATCTGCTGGTGAAAGGATAATAGACGTCCTCGGGTGAAATTAGCACGCGCCTATCCCATGTCCGAGGGCGTTGGAGGCTCCATCAAGTAAAGTTTCCATGACTTATCATCTGAAACCTCTTCTTCAGTGGTAATGCACATCAAGTCTTCGTCTGGGAAATTAAAGTTCAATGCCTCATATTCGTCCGAAGCACGACTAGCCAGAAATCTGCTCACGGCACTCCCTTCTGACTTTTCGATTAACATATACGATGTCGAATTCGGATAATAGCATCCGCCATCGAGCCATCCTTCCCGTTAGTCTTTGGCGCTTCCATTAAGAACTTCAGTGGGTCTAGCTTGGATATCAACCAGGTAGTATGGTACAACATGTACTCGTCCGAGCCGCTTGGTAGCCCAAACTAGAGCACAACACGCCTTTCGTGACCTTTGGTACCGTGTTTCGCAATCATTGAATTTCCTGCTTAGGTAATAGATGGCTTGCTCCTTTTTTCTTGACTCATCGTGTTGCCCCAATACACATCCCATTGAATTGTCGAAGACTGTTAAGTAAAGAATTAGTGGTCGACCAAGTACTGGTGCGACTAAAATTGGAGCATTTGTCAGGTACTTTTTGATCTTTTCTAGGGCTTTTTGACATTCTTCATCTCACACGCCAGGATTATTCTTTCTAAGAAGTCTGAAGACCGGGTCGCATTGATTGGTTAATTGGGAAATGAAACGAGAGATATAATTCAGCCTCCCCAGGAAACCGCAAACTTCCTTCTGCGTGCGGGGTGGTGAAAGGTCCTGGATGGCTTTCACTTTATCCAGATCAATCTCAATCCCTCTTCTGCTTACTACGAACCCTAAGAGTCTTCCAGAAGTAACGGCGAAGGTACACTTGGCAGGATTGAGCCTCAGTTGGTACTTCCGTAGTCTTTGGAATAGTTTTCTCAAGTTCTGTAGGTGCTCTTCCTCTGTTCGGGATTTGGCAATCATATCATCCACGTATACTTCTATTTCTTTGTGCATCATGTCATGGAAAAGAGTCACCATTGCCCTTTGGTATGTTGCCCCTGCGTTCTTTAGCCCAAACAGCATCACTTGATAACAAAAAGTGCCCCACATGGTTATGAATGTGGTTTTCTCCATGTCGTTAGGATCCATCTTTATCTGGTTGTACCCTGAGAAGCCGTCCATGAAGGAAAACCATGAATGTCCTGCGGTGTTGTCAACCAGCGTGTCAATATGTGGCAAAGGGAAGTTGTCTTTAGGGCTAGCTCGGTTCAGATCCCTATAATCTACACACATACGAACTTTCCCGTCTTTCTTTGGTACTGGTACAATGTTTGCAACCCATTCGGGGTATTTGGCTACCTCCAAGAATCCAGCATCAAATTGCTTTTTCACCTCTTCTCGAATTTTTAACAACATATCTGGTCTCATTCTCCGAAGTTTTTGCTGCACTGGTTTGCACTCCGATTTTGTTGGCAATTTGTGCACCACTATGTCGGTATTCAAACCCGGCATATCTTGATAAGTCCAGGCGAAGACATCCTTGAATTCCTGAAGTAGGGCTATCAGTTCATGCTTGGTTTTTGAGGAAATCGTCGTTCCTATTTTTATTTCTTTTTTCTCGCTTCTTGATCCCAAGTTGACAATTTTGTTTCTTCTTGGTGGGGCATAATCGCCTTTCTTCGTCGTCCACCATTCTCTTTAACTCTTTCGGGACCTCAATTTCTATTTCATCATATCCTTCCTCAATTTCCTCTCGAGACCTCGGGCATTCGAAATTTACTCAGATTGATCCGGTATCATTCATATCGTCAATCATGAGCGACCTGCATTAAATGAGAATGAATTGTATTGGGAAAGAGACGACTTTACATGAAGGGAATGAATATGAAGAATGCATGAATGGAATAAATGAGACTTTGGTCATTTTTAAGAAAGTGGGGATATTTTCATTTCAATCAAAAAGTTAACATAGGTGCCCATACAAGAGATCCCCATTGTCTATGGGCAAAAACAAAAGGTTGATTCGAGCATTACTCGATCTATTCCTAAAAACTACTGGTAGATCAATGCAGCTCCGGTTATCGAGTGTTTCCCGGGATGGCAAGGGCGGATGTTGGTCAACATTTTTTTGCCATGTCCTTTCCAGCTATCATGTTGATGTACATCCCCTCAAATGATTTACTGAGTATTTCCTCCTGGTTAAGTTCATCATTTTTCTTCATTGCCTCTCCAATATCTTGACCTGGCTGGTAGAACCCTCCGGAGACGAAAGTGGCTTTCAAACTAGGAAAAGATATCGACCTCCACGGAATGTCCTCTCCTTTAGATCTGGCTTTTCTTTGCTCCTCCTTCCTCTTATATTCCTCTTTCTTCTGTTGGACACTTGGTTGGTAACCCAGCCCGAAACAATCCTTCTTGGTTGTCATATTCTTGGGTCTCAGGTTTCCTTGTAATTTCTTCCCCAGCCCTTTTCCCTCGGCCCAAAGTTTCTGCGACGGTCATCTTAGTACAATTAGATAACCCGGGGTAGGGGATCCGGCTTCCCTCTAAAACGAATGTGGCATTTACTAGTTCTAATGCCCGGAACGAGCATTCTGCAGTATCTTCATCATTTTGAATGTAGGGGGTGTCTGATGTCACTGAAGCAACAAATTCATGCTCTGCCTCTACTGTGACCAATTTGCCTTCAACTACAAATTTTAATTTCTGATGCAATGATGATGGGACATCTCCTGCGGAGTGGATCCACGGTCTTCCCAATAAGCAGCTGTAAGATGGTTTTATGTCCATCACCACAAAATCGATCACATATTCGGTTGGTCCGATCAATAGGGGCACCTCAATTTTCCCCATTGTTCCTTTTTTGCGTACGTACCATCAAAGGCTCTTACCGAGTTGTAGCAAGGCTTTAGGTGCGAACCATCTATTGGCAATTTTTGCGGGGTTACCATAGGCAAGACATTCAATGCTGACCCGTTGTCGATCAAGACGCTGGTAATACATACCTTTGCGGTGGGTAGTGATGTTAAGGGCTTTGGTAGACCCATTCCTCCCTCTCGGGATCTCATCATCATTGAATGTGATATGATTATAGGTGTAATATGCCCCACTATCATGTCCAGGTTTGTTCTGAGAAATTTCGGGGCACAAAAGTTTGATTCAAGACTTTCAATAGCGTCTCCCGATGCTTCTCTGAACTCAAGAGTAATTCCAGCACTGTGATCCTGGCCGGTTGTTTTCGTAGTTGTTCCACTACGCTGTACTCACTATGTCTCAAGAACTTTAGAAATTCTTTGGCTTGGGCCTCAGTTACCGGCTCATTTATATTTGGGGAAGGTTCTTCTCCGAATATCTGCGTAGGGCTAACTGTTGTACTCTTCCCTTTATCTTTTTCAGCCGCTTTCAAAGCCTCGAAAGAATAACATCGGCCGCTCCTTGTGAAATGGCCTGCCTCACCAACATTCACATCGTTCTGGCTTTGTTGGTCTTCCAGTGTAGGCTCTTTTACATGTTCGTGTTCTGATTTTTCTGGCATGGTCACATTCACAAAGATAATTCCGGGAATTTTTGTCATATCTTTGAATGGGAATGGAGATGGTGCTGAAATGACGATCTTGGGATTTATTTTGCTGGTTTCTCCTTGGGAGACACCTGCATTCCCTGTCCTGGGAGAGATGATAAAAGGTCTATCCTTCCCGTATCTAGTTTTGGGGCTATCTGTCATGTGTACGTCTGATCCCTTCCCCATGGGCTCCTCAAAGAATTCAATTTGTTTTTCATTCATCAACTCACGCACCAATTTCTTGAACTCGTCACATTCTTGGATATCATGCCCTTGATCGATGGAATTCGCAATACTTTCCACATTCCTTCTGCCTTATTATCATGCCTTTGTTGATCACACGAGCCATGCATAACTGTTGAAATACCCACCGTAAAGGAGACTTGATTTCTGACACGTCATCCTTTATCCTCCTGATAAAGCATTCTTCTATGACATTTACCCCTCTGCTCCCATGATTAGGTAGCGGGTTGTTGGCTACACTCGGCTCTTCAAACTTTAATATCCCAGAATCGATTAAGTTTTGTACAAGCTTTTTGAAGGCAAGACAGTTTTCAGTGGGATGTCCAGGGGTACCGCCGTGATAGTCGCAATGTGCGCTTGGATTATACCAAGGCGGGAAGGGTGGATTGACAGGAGTAACGATGTATGGCCGGGCCAGGTCTGCTTCATATAACTGGGAATAAAGTTCTGAGTACGAAACAGGTAGGAGAGTGAAAGTTCTCCTCTCTTTCTCTTTTCTGGTGACTCTCTCATCTCTTTGATTCGAACTTTTTGTTTTTCCCACATGTGCTTGTGGCTGTGAGACTGTGAAGTTCTTCGGGGCGGTATAGGTGCTGGTGGTGTTTACTTCATTTCTCTTGTTGTACTTTCGAGACCCTTCCCCACCATCAATTCTGCCGCTCTTAATTGCCAGTTCGAGAGACTCCCCAGTCCTGATCAAGTCGGCAAAACACTGTGTTGTGTTATTAATGAGGCGATCAAAGAGTGCCCCTTTCAGAGTATTGACAAATAATGGCGTGATTTCATGCTCCGGGATAGGTGGCTGGATTTGGGCGGCCACTTCTCTCCACCTTTGGGCATATTGTCGCAGGCTTTCATTGGACTTCTGCCCCATATTTTCTAACATAATTCTGCTAGGGATCATGTCTGTTACATGTTTGTATTGCTCAGTAAATGCTTTAGACAGATCTTTCCATGTTTTAACATTCGCTTTGCTTAACTGAGTATACCAACGTAACGCCGCTCCAGTTAGACTATCCTGGAAACAATAGATCAGTAGCTTTTCATCTTTATGGTAAGCCGCCATTTTTCTACAATACATTGTTATGTGTGCAGAAGGACATGTGGTTCCATCATATTTATCGAACTCTGGCATTTTGAATTTTGGCGGCAGGACAAGATCAGACACCAGACTTAGGTCGCTAGCGTCATTTCCTGATTCTTCATTTGATTGTAACGCTTTAAATTTTTCCTCCATGAGGCGAAATCTTTCTTCCCACTTTTTATCTACCTCATTCCTGATCCTTTCGACCATGTTTAGGTTCGGCACTTCTTCTTCATAAAGTGCTTCAGTATCGAGGGGTTGAGTCTCAGGTGCCCATACTTGAAAGCTAGAAGACATTCCTGCAGGGTCAATATACACCTTCCTAGCCTGGTTTGGTGCAGTCGGTTGAACCTTGTAGTGAGCCGGGGTACCCTCTGGTTCTTGAACATTTTCTTCTTCTACTCGTTTTCCAAGACTTTTTGCCAGTAATGCAGTTATGTCAGATACTATAGATGTTTGTGACTGCGCAATCTGATCACTAAGGCTTCTCTGGGCCTCTTCAAGCCTTGTCTCGAGCTCTCTTTGCCCTCTTTCTAGACTGATTATTCTTTCTTCCATGAGCTTTCTTTGTAGCCGGGTAAAGTATAGGTGATGAATGATTGCGGGTTAACTACATACAATGCCACAATATTCATATTGTTAATATGATTGCAAAAAATAAATGCATGTACAATGATGCGAATGTTATGATGCAAATGCAAGAATGAATGCAGACAAGGTACTGATTCCGCTGGTAATCACCCTTTTGAATTACTTCCACGGGAATTAAAGGGTCTTGATTACAACAAAATTCGTGTTCCAAAGTAAAGATCCCTAGTATAAAAGATCTAATTATAACACAGAGTCCTATAGATAGACTCTAGCTCTATCTCCTAACTTTCCAATTGCCTTGAGCAGCTTGAGGAACCTAGGAGCTTCTTCCATTCCCGGGGCTATAAAAGGTCGGAGTGTCTCAGCCTCGACAGCTAAATCATTTACATGTCTGGCGACTCGTTGTATGTCCACCATTAGGTTTGCGTAGTACTGGTCTCTGTCCTGTACCATTCGAGCAGCGTCGCGTAATCTCTTCTGCCAATAGGTGTCTCCTCCGGCTGCAGCCTCCTCGAACACATTAATTCTTTCCTTGTAATCCTCCACAGTTGCTTCGAGGGACCCAATTCGTGCTTGTAACACACCCACCTCTCGTTCTCTTTCCTGCAGCTCAGCGAAGTTATTCCTGCGGCAGTACATTCGAAGTGAGTGTTCGACTTCCGCCATCTTTCCTTTTAATTCATCATTTCGACTTTGGCTTTGCCCCAACCTTTGAATAGTGTCATCGTACAGTTTCTGCATCTCTAACAGTCTATTTCGACTACTCATGGATTTTCTTTTCCATACGGCGACACTTTCTCTCTCATGATGGACAGCTTGTTTTCCCTTGCTGATTTCTTGTCTGAATCTTTCTTTCTCTTGATCAATGGCCTTCTTGGCGGACCATTTTTCCTCCTCCGTAGCCAAACGGCAGCTTACAATCTCTTTCTCGATCGCTCTTTTGTTAATTTCTCGTTCTTCTTCCACCAAACGGATGCCGTTCATTCTTTCTCTTTCCACAGCTATGAACTGACTCCGGCCGGCCTTCTGTATTTTTGCTTGTAATAGAAGGGCATCTTTTTGATAAAGAGTATTCTTGTCGCTCAAATCTGCATTTAATTTCTTCAATTGCCTAATGATCCCATCCCGCTCGTCAACTTCTAAGCTTGCTTTATAGAGTTCGCTTGCATGTTGGGTCTGTTGAATGTCCATTTTCCTTTTAACTTCTTCGAGTTCACTCCTTAAGATGTCGGCTTCGGATGGTACCACCCTTGTAAGCTCTTCGAGTGACATTGCTGGTCCTTGATCAGATTCAGGAATCACATTATTAACCCTCAAACGTCTCCAAAGATCGTAATCTGGGGTAGTCATGTGCTCGGTATCTCCTTCCACCCTGATCCGATAACAATGATCCCAGGCCCTCATGATGGTCTGAATTTTCCCTTTGAACTCCCCTTTGAAAAGAAATTCAGTTTGGCTTAATCCGGCGGTATTAGGAATGAACTGTCGTGATCCGAACTGCCGAGATACTAAAAGCGGGGCACAAGCGATCCCTCCATGCAATCCCAACATCATCAGCCAGTTGAAGTCACCACAACTGTATAGAAAATAATTAACTTTACCGAGCCATGGGACCCTCCATGCTATGTCTTCATCTTGAATGTTCCTGAAGAAACTGGTCCACATTTTTGTTTTCAAATCTTCTCGCCATTCCTTTGCTAAGTATTCTCGTAAAGGCAAAAAACCTTGGAAGGATATCCCCGGCAGGACCCGCGTCGGCGTCTTCCATATGTGACTCTGAATCCATACTTGTAATAGCTGTGCGCAGCCTCGAAAACGTCCTTCTTCATGTTTCTGGCTAGCATTTAAAGAAATGAAAGTCTCGACCAAGATTGCTGGTACCGGGTTTGCTTTCCGTTTCACCCGCTCAAACAAATCCAGAATGGCTATGTCAATGTTCCCGAGTACTCTCGGAAAGATCACCAAGCCATATATTCCTAAAGCGAATAAGTCCATTTTCTTTACCTCGTCTGGATGTGTCGATATGATGTCCCGAATACTTTCCCATGCAAAGACTGTATTATCTCCTCGGACTTGAAGGAGGCCACTAACCCAATCGTCACTCATTCCCGTAAAGGTTTTGAGTTTCGCAGTGTAATTCTGATTCCTATGAGGCTTCGCGTAGATCCAATCTTCCTGAATATTTTTCTGGTTAAGTAAAGCAGTGTACTCTTCTACCGTAGGCATCATGTCCTGCCTATTGAAGGTGAAGCAGCAAAAAGCCGGATTCCAGAACTGGACTATAGCTCGGAGTAGGGGCTGGTTAATCCGAACATATAATAGCTGTGCGATGTCGCCATAACTATCGCAAAATAAGTCTTGTAGTCTTCGGTCCCATCTTTCCCAAATGCTTTGAAGATCCCACAAGTCGTTCTGTTGGAGACTCACATATGTGTATCCAGCTATTACGCGTTCGTTAGGCAAACTGTCCCCTTGGATTTTCTGGTTGACCTCTGACCAATGTCTGACTGATAAATTAAGCTCTTCTTTCCTAAGACACCTTTTTTCCATGGTGAAAGACTTTCTGATCAGGCAAACCACTTGATCCAGTACCTTTATGTGATGCAAATGCAATGATGTATGAGAAAAAAAAAACAAAAAACGAAAAGGAAACAAGTCAGTACCAGATATAATTAATAAATATATAAATAAAAGGACAAAAATAAACAGAATAAACACACAAAACAACCCTATTTATCCCGTCTAAAACACCTAAGGTTATCCGCATGGCTCTAACAGGGTGGGTTTCTATGTTCTCTACATGCAGTGTTGGTGCTAGGAGGTAGCCGAATTGTCCTTGCTGTCCCCTACTAAGGGTAGCAAGGCCCCCGATCATCACCCATTATAGGCTCCTTTCAACCAGGTTCAATTCAGGGGGACCCATTCGCTTATGCCCGTACGAAGGAACGATATCCTTACGAAAACATAAGGTACTCGAGCCCCGAAGGTACTTGCTAGGCCCATACAGGAGAACGATATCTCCACGAAAGCATTAGCGTTTTCCCCCCACTTAAAAAGACGGGTTTATATGCCATATTTTAAATGCGTTAAAATAAACGCGCAATTATGACCGAATGTTAATTTAATAGTCATTTTAATCCGGAACTTCCAATATTAGTAAAGCGGTAATTATTTTAAAAGCTTGACTCTCATTTGTTTTTTTTTTAAAAAACAAAAATGGTCCCCAGCGGAGTCGCCATCTGTAGCGAGGTCTTTTTTCAAATCGCTAAATAAAACGAGGATTTTTGAAAAGGTGTTTGAAAGGTGTTTTTTGAGAGGTGTTTGTGATTCTTTTGGATATAAAATATTTATTCCGTGGGGTTTACAAAAAAAAAACTCATAAAAAATGGAGTCGCCACCGGCCACTTAGGTAGGCCGGACACCATAATACCAGAGATTCAAAAAGACAGGGTTCGGGAGTCGGTTACGGATGGGGAAGGATTAGCACCCCCACACCGCCCAAAAATTGGTACTTTAATAATTACCGCTTTATTAATATTGGATTTTCCGGATTAAAGTGACGATTATTTTAAAATTCGGTCATAATTGCGAATATATTTTAAGGGTCCCGTTACCCGAGAATAAACGCCCAACCACTATCACTACGCTTGATACTGGCCCCGTTTATGCTCGGATAAAAGGACACCGCATTAACAAGTTATAAATCGTATGCAATCTTAATGGCAAAAATATAAAACATGACAGATAATTTAAAGACAGTAAATATTCACATAATAAAATACTAATCTAATAAATGATATACTAGATTAAAACATGCATATATACATATTATTCTAAATGATAAATAAAAACAACTTTAACAAGTTAGAACAACAATGCAGGAATAATTATGTTATATGTAGATTTAACAAATATTTAAAAAGACATACATGCTATTAATAAAACATATTTCAACATATATGAACAATATATTATACAATAAAGAAGACACACTAACACGTAACCTAAAAGCCAAGAAAACATACAATGTGTACAAAAATACAAGAACATGCTGTTTTACGAGTCAGATAGAACATAGCATGCTTTAATACAAGTAACCGGATAAAAAACATGACTACCATTTTTAACACATATATACATATAAACATAAACTACGACTCACATATGAGGGACATAAAATAAAATAATAGAATATCAATATATATACGATTATAACACGAACATGAATATTTACAAAGAATATAGGACTGAAATGAAAGAAAAACAAAAGTCAATGGCAGAAATTAAGGAGCAATAATATGTAATTTAGGGACGAAATTACGAAACAAACAAAACCTAAAAGGACCATAATTGTAATTAGACCAAGGGGCAGACCCAAAGTGAAAAATTCAAAAACACGGGATGGTTAAGGGCGTAATTTTACCATTCAGAAACTGATCCGGTGTAATTTAGGGACTAGATTGTAAACTTTTGAAATATCAGGGGGACTGGGATTGTGATTATACCATGCGGCAAGACAAAAATGAAAATATTGAAAACGCGGTGGGATTAAGTGTGTAATTTACCCATTTAGCAAAATAAAAACACCTATATAAACCCTCTTTTTAGGCCGAAATCAAAATTTTGGCCATTTGTTTCATTTTCTGGTTTTTCACAAGAACCATGTTCTTCGTTTTTCTCTCGTCTGTTCTTACAAAACCCAGAATCCGGCGGTCGGCCGCCGTATTCTCCGCCGGCGCCGGCGAGCCTCCAAAATACACCAAAACAACCCCCTTTTCGTCCTCAATACGAATCCTAGGTTGGATTCAGAGGATATACCTCCATTCGCTCTAGATCTAGGAAATACGAACCAAAAAAAAAATATTTTTTAGACCAAAACAAAACTACAAAGGGTCTTCTTCACCCTTTAGTTCACCAGATCTGGCTTGTAGGAGCCGAAAGGCTTATCACTGAGGAAGGGAAGACCCACAAACAACGCCGGTAAGACTACTCTCCCTTTTTTTGTTTCTGTTTTTTGTTCTATTTCGTATATGCATGTAAAGAAAATAAGTAAGAAAAAGAGACAAGTATTTACCACTGGATTGTCTTTTGATTTACTTGGATGTTTACAACTTTCCGATTTTTTTGTATTACAAGGTCTCTGGTCTTTTTTTTTACCTCCCCTTCTTATCCTCGTTACAAAAGTTCCCGTTTCATATATATTATTGTCTCTGTTTTGTTGTAAGTTGCATCTTGCTTTTTTCAGATCTGAACTGGACTGACAATTTTGCTTGTTATCTTGGGCATGTTCTGAGCACGGGGACTGAACATCGGCGCGGTGGCGATATGGACATTCTGCCAGAGGCCAGATACATTCTCGGCCGTTAGATCAGATCTGATCTAAAGGTCGAGATGGCTTGAAGAACGATCGGCCTGGATGAAGCCTCGATTTGATGAGACGGCTTCAGATTTCACCACGTGGAGCTCCGCAGTCGAGGAGTCGAACGCAGCGTGGATCTTACGACGCGTGGGATATTAAAGCGCGTCGGCGCGTGTACCACGCGCGCGGGCACTCGAACGGTCCATACGTGTGGAACACGCGCTACCGCGAATATTTTTGACTTCTGGTTGCATCGTGGCCGTTGGATCGATCTTGATCCAACGCCCACGCTACCGCACATTGTAATTAGATAAGATTTAGATTTGGGCCAACCGGCCTTGTAATTGGACTTGGACTGTAAATTTTATTTGGGTTTAATATATTTAATTCTTTCATTTTGTCAGCAATAATAATAATAATAATATAATTATAATAAGAATACATATACATACGAAAAATATATACTTATATTATACAATCATTAATTAATATAATATTCTAGTATACGTACGTATAATCATACATATAATTAACATAACATCTATATATTAATCAAATACGCTTATACTCTAGATACATACGCGACATACATACACCCCTAATACGTATACATAGCTTATACATGCACACATCACCTTATATTAGTAACATTCATATAATAAATATACATGCAATATTAATATATTTACAAGTGAAAATGAGTGATTACAAGACTTATACCCCAAAGTCTAGTGAATCTTTTCCTAAAAATGAATACAAATAAGCAAAGTATGAAAACCCTCTAAAGGATGTTGTTTGTAGAAATAAAGCTCACTGAAACCCCAAACACTTGAGAAATGAAAAATACAACGAAGTTCTCACAAGTGTTTACAAGAATTTTGATAATAAAGCTCTAAAATATTTTGGATTTGCTTGAAAGCTTTGAAATGGTTGTCTTATTGTTGAGAAAGCTTTGGAGACTTGTTTTCATACCCTCTTATTGATTTCTAACCGTTTGGGTAGTTGGGGAATTGAATATAGTTGTTGAGAGCTGTTTTTCTCATAATAAATGTTGTTTGGCAATTGCGGGTATCGATACGCGAAGGCTCGCATCGGTACCTATACAAAGAAGAAATAACAATTAGTAATATAAGGCGTACTGGTACGCAAGGTCGCATATCAGTACGAAGTAAGGGGTACCGGTGCTTGAATAACCGTACAGGTGCTAAAATTGCTCACTGAAATTTTGGTAGAGTTTTGCGTATCAATACGCTTAAGGCTGTACCAGTACTAACAATGTGTAACGCCCCTGTTTTGGGTCTAGCTGGTTTGGGAAGGGTCCGGTGGACCGGTGTTAGAGATTCGAGTCAGTTTCAGGATTAAATCAGATTAAATATTTTTGAAGGTGATAAAAATGTGGAAAAATGTTCTAAAATCATTAGTTAATATATTAATGATTGTCATGAAATCAATTTTGGAAAATGAGTTTTGGAAATCGGACATTTTGGACTAGTGACCAAAATGAAAACTTTGAAAACCGTTTTTAGTGATTGTTTTGTAAAAGGGTCAAAATTTTGAATCATTAAGGAGCTATTTTCTCAAAGTCTAATCTCAGACTTTATCTCTTTATTGGCTATTTTTAAAGTATTTTGGAAAATATAAATAGGTTGGGGAGAAATTATTTTATAATTAATTTCTTAAACAAAAGTTATGTAACTAACTTTCTTCCAAAACCTTTTCTCTCAAAATCTCTCCAGCCAAACACCATTATATTCTTCTAAATCTTAAGTTAAAATCTTGTTTTCTTTAATTCTTTAATTTCAAATGATTTCTTGTTGATTGTTTATCAAAACCTTATCGTTTAAACTTTGTTTTCTCATGTAAAATCCAGCAATTAAGGGAGAAAGCATCCATTAGAGGTAATGTTCATCCTTCTCCTCTAATGAAAGGTTCTTACTGAAATTCCCAAGTTCTTGATCCTTTACAATTGTTTTCTAATGTGTTTTGATAGTTTAATTAAGGGAAATTGGTTTAATTGTGTTTTGATTGATGAAATTGGTGGGTTTTCGAATTGGATCTGCTTTGTTGGGGTCTTGATCATAGTAGATCATGATTTTGATGTTTAATAATATTAATAGCTTGGATTTAACATTGTAATCCCGAAACTAGTTGAATCTCTAATATTTAAGGTTGATAATTAAGGGTTTTTGTATTGTTAATGGAGTTTAATCATTGCTGGAAGTAAAAGGACGTTGTAAAGGGGGTTTTAGATGTTATTGGATGAGGTTTAATGTATCGAATAGTTGTATTGTGGCTGGGTTGAGTTTGGAAGTAGTTTGAGGTTGATTTCGATAAGTTTCAGATAGTTTTTAAGTGGGCAACTTGTGAGTTGCGGGTAATTGCTTAGAAGCAGTGGTTTGAATGTATTTTGATGCATGTTTCCGCTAGTTTTGTGTGGCCAAAACAAGGGATAGTCAAGGCGAAGCATCTTGAGGTGGATTGTTGCTTGCCGAGGGCTTGATTTGCATTGGCGAGCAATGCGAGGTGTAATTGGTGAGAGGAAACGGTTTTAAAAGTCTTTCAAGGGTTTGAAAGTGTTTTGGGGAGTTTAGGTTAAGCTTGAAACACTTACCTAAGCTCAGAAGTAAGTTTCCCTCTTTTGCTCGTTAACATCTGCTCGGATATGAGCATGTGTAATTCATGTTTTGGTCGTAAACATGGTTTGTTTTACTTACTGTAAATGCATGATTTTGAGTACATATGCAGTGGTTTAAAAGTATATGAAATGCTAGTGAGCATGGGTTATCGTTCCGGTCGGGAATGTAGAATTGCGTTGGCAATGTGGTGATTTTGTATAATGCATTGTAAAACAGTGAGTTAATGGTTTTGTAAATGATATATTGGCTAAGTGACATGATGGGAAAACATTCGGATATAGTTGGCATGCCATAGGATAAAGTGCACTATAATATGTTTAAAATAGATCGTGGTTAGAGGTCATTGAGGTATAGCGGTCGGCTACTCGGACTATGATGCTATCACTTGGGTTGAGCGGTCGGTTCCCCTTGTTGATGTTAATCTTGCGGTCGGCAAGGTTGTTATATCATGCACTCGATATGGTATGGGTTTTGAAGGTGATCGGTCATCATGGGAGATTTGTGTATCCGATATGTAAGTTTAACGGTCGATTAACCAACGGTTAGCGGTTGGCTAATCAAGGATAGTGGTCGACTATCCAGGGTCACTATAATTTCCAATATATGAAAGCTTATGTGTTGAATCTACTTTTTAATGCTTTGGAATTTAAGCATGGTAATATGATTTAATGTTTTTGGATTTAATCATGAGATGAGTAAATGCTTTGGGATTTAAGCATGTGATATATAAATATTTTGCATATGGTCGATATGCATGTTTGATTTGGAATCGATGAAAATGCTTTGGTCGTAAGCATGGTTTGAAAACAAGAGTTTAGTTTTCAAAGGGTTTAAATGCATTATTATTTTACGAGCACCCTTACTAAGTATGTGTACTTACGATATCTTTTTCCTAATAATGCAGAGCATTGAAGTTTGGGGTAGCAAAGGCAAGGTTTGAAGTGATCCAAGAACCAAGACTTCTTTGAGTATGAACACGGTTTAAGTTTTCGGTTAATAAGGCAATGAGTTTGCCAAGTTTTTGGGATTTGTAATTCTATTTTTCCCCTGGTAATTGAGCGTGGCTAGTAATGTATTTTGGAGTTTGATTGATGTTGATAAGCATGTTGATGCTAGGTGGTTGCTTAGGTTGATGCTAGGTGGTTGCTTAGGTTTGCATCTAGTTAGCATTGGATGGTTGCCATGCTTTGATGATTTTAACATGTTGAATATGACACTAGAGATATGCTAGTATATACATATGTTGGAAAATGTTCAAATGAGTGTTTGGTATAATTGAAAATGTGGTGTTAGGAAGCATGCCTATAGTTTACCTTTAAAGTATGACTGCCATGAATTGAGGATGATTATGTGATATTATGGTTCAGACCGATCTTTGGTTATGTTGTATGAATGTTTGAGGCATGATTAAGTGGTTTGGAGTCCATAAATGTAAGTTAAACCAGCAAAGGTGGACGTTTCAAGTCCAGGCGTATCGAAACGCATCCCCTCGTACTGGTACGACTAGGCCATTTCAGGCATAGCGTTTTGGTACGTGAGGAAGTGTTTCGATACGGGAAAGCCTTTTTAGGCATAGCGTTTTGATACGTGAGGAGGTGTTTCGATACGGGCTAGCCATTTCAAGCTTAGTGTTTCTATACTCAGGAAGGTGTTCCGGTACGGTTTGAGCTACTGGAATCTAAGTTTTTGTAAATTGGCCAGGCGCACCAAAACACCTATACGCGTACCGGTATGGTATGCGGTTAATTTAGTTATTTGGCTATTTGGAAGGTTTCTGAGTTATTCGTTTCAGTCCCTGAATCTTGTTATGGCAATTGTGAATACGTGGATGGTCGGATTGATCTGAAAATTGATATGCAAGCATGTAAACTGACTAATTGAAGAATGGTAACCATAATTTCACCAAAGGCCTTGAAATTTACTAGTTTTACATTTTGGTCCCTAAATCGTATTGTATGCAATCGATTGCCTTTCCATGGTCCGTTTTCTTTGTAACTTCATCCGCTGCAAGCATGAACACTTAGGACTAATAATATGCATCTAGACAAGATAAAAGAAAAAAATGGACCGGTTTTCGTAATCTTCCTCCAGTTTGCTTTGGCAAACCTAATGTAGCTCGCTCGGTTCGGTCGGGCGTCTAGGCCGGGTCGAGGGAGTTACACAGTGTTTAAGCTATTCAAATGCTTCAGAGCGTATGGTACGGGGTTCGCCGTGCCAGTACTCACTGTGTTCAAAATTTTCAAATTTTAATCCTAAACCTTCAATTCTAAACATGAACCATAAATTCTAAACTCCTACACTAAAACCCCTAAGCTTTAAATCCCAAACTAAAACTCTAAATCCTAAAATTAAGGCGTTTGTGGACACAAAATGTTTTCTCCGCCTGTGTATGGGATAATAATCTTATATATAATAAACTAAAACGATTAGAAATGTTAGTATTGTAAATTAATCTCAAGTGTATTCTAATTTTAATTATACATCGGCATTGATTGTATTTATAATTTTATTTGTTTATTATATTGATTAATTTAAAAATAATTTAAAATATCAAATTAATTCTAATAACTATTACGTTGATTTAAATAATATTTACATATTTATTTAAGATATTTATTAATAAAATGTTGATATATTAATATCCAATATTAATATATCAATATTTATGCCAATATAGCTATTTAGATTTAAAAAGATGGATTTTCATAAGAAGAAAAAAACCTTAGAGATTGATCTTATTTTTAAAAAAAATGTATCCAAATACAAAAAAATAAACTTTTAAAAAATCATTATTTTTTTAAAAAAATTTCTTTAAAAATTTATGCGAAACAAATACAACTTATGCTCGACACACATTTTTTGGAACAATTCTTAGGGGGAGAAATTTACTCCAAATGGGCAATGAACTCACAACTTAGGAGGAAGAAGATAGAGTGTCAATTGAGAATTTTTAACCACCTGCTTTAGAGATTATTGACAACACATTTTTGTCTAAACGGAGAAAAATGATACTAAAATATGATGAATTACTGCCTAACATATAAATTTTGCAAAATGCTAATGAAGAACCATATTTTGGGTTGTTATTAGACCTGGATAAGACAATACACCACTACCTACTTCCATGTCCATATGCTACTTTGCAGAAAAAAATCACAAGAATTATTCAGTTAATGGCCCCGTGATAGATTTTATCATTAAGGCTAGGATCCTCATTTAGTATTAATCAAACCATAATTCAAATCATACCCCTACTATGGGGCCTTGCTCCATTTCTTTTATCAATCCAGTACATAATTGAGATTAATAAATTTCAATTTGAAGGGTCATAAATGTTTTATAGCTTACCATTAAGGATGAACACATGATTTTATGTAAGAGGTACGAACTATTAAGAAGTTATATTAGAAATGTAGGGTGTGCGAAATTACAAAATTTGAGGGAGTGCGAAATTATATTATCAATATAAAATACAAAGAAAATATTTAAACTCCAAGAGAATTTAAATTTTTTTAAGGGGTGTGACTGCCCCTCCAGCACTTCCTCGATCCATCCATACATATAATCCTTAAAAGAGCTAACAGCTAAGAGCCAATCTCCCATGTCCCAATCATATAGAGATTTTTGCACTGTTCCATTCATTAGATGGTAGCACTATTTGAGAATACCAAAAAAAATAAAAGAAAACAAAAGGGAAACAATCAGTTTTTCATAAATATAAACCTGCAAAGTGGGGATTGAACATGAATTTACATTCTGTCACTCTGAACTGGTGTCTCCCTCTTTAGCTACTTTCAATAAAGAAACAGCTCACCTTACACAAAACAGCAGAGATTCACAAAGTTGCAACCCAAAACCATCACTTGACACACTCTTTTAATTAATTCCTCAACCCAAATATTCTCCTGCCTTTACATAAACTAATAGGAACTGAAAAAGAAGCTTGGGTGAGTGCTGAAACTTGGTCAAAAGTATACTCATTTCTAATAAATTGATAACCCCAGCTCTTCTTTTACAAGGCTTAAGAGAAGATGGGCCATTTTTTTCTTCCTTTTCTTTAACTCTGCCCGAGTGAAGTAGGGATCACTGCATTTGATAACCAAAGAATGGGGCTACTGCTAGCCATCAACTTTGGAGCCTATAACCAAAGTATATGCCTACCCCTCTGAAGCAGCTATCAAAACCCTGTGCTACCCCATCCACTTGAACTATCTCCATGCGTGCACTAAACCTGTTGATGTTGATTATTTGATTGAGTCTAGTCAAAAAAATTTAAGTTAGTCGAGTTAACGAGTTTTATTTTAGCATTCAAACTTTTTTGAATCAAGTTTATAAAATTCAGGTCGAGTTGTTCGAGTTTTTGTTCAAATATAATTGTAAATATTTATAACATTAAGGTACTGGTTGATTCTAATTTAAACGATTTTCTATAATCATATACGATACATATGTATATTTCTTTATATTTTTTACAAGTGTGAGTAAGATATGTAATGCTATTTAATAAATATAATATCATCTAAAATTATATAATATTATTCTTTTAAAGAAGAGGTTTTGAGGAAAAAATATTGATGAGAGTATAAATGAGTAATTAAATTGATGGAGAGAAATAATTTGTAAAGAGTTGCATGCAGATGACTAAATTGAATAAAATATAAAGTTGAAAGACTAAATTGTAAAAAAATTGCTTTCAAAAAATAAAATTGGAGTTACATTGGTATATAGTGTTACAAAAGAACATTGTTAAAATTTGGTCAAAAAGATTTAAAATAAGGGAAGAATCGAAGAAATAAGTAAATTATGCAGAGCTGAGGGGCTCAATTCGAATTCGAAAACTGATCCACTAATTACTAAAATTTCCGAGTTATTCGATCTGATGAAACCTATTATATTATTCAAACTTTATTTAAAAAAATTCGAGCCGGGATTATAAAATTATAAATTCAAATCGAGTAAAAAATTATATTTTTTCAAATCGAATCAAATTTTACTAAACTATCATTAATTCGTTTACTTGCTTTATACATTTTATACCCTCTAGACCCCTTTTTTTATTATTGATTTCTACACTTGGAATTATTATCACTACCACCCTAGTGATATGTTATAGCAGATTAGCAGGATAGAAACTTGAGTAAAATTTTAGATTATTATTTTAATATGTTAGTAGAAGCATGCTGACTCGGAAGTCCGGTGAATCAATTGTGTGTCTTACTCTTTGCATGATTGCTTACTTTCATTCACATTTATCTGTCAGATTCGAATGAGTAAATCTCACAACAAAATATCATTGGAACAGGAACAGCAAGGATGTTTTGATTGGTCTTTCCAAAGTTTTATTATTATTTTTTTAACTGAAGTTCATGTCTGTCAAATGAATGATTCACTTATGGGGACGGGGACCCCATTCACAACTCATTCACATTAACATTTTGATTCAGCCTAATGGGCTCTGTAGTCTAACTGGAATGGAGCCTGGCTCCAACCCGTGTGGAAAGTTTATTAGATGGACCAGCTCACCACATCATCTGTGATTTTAATTAATAAAGTTTATCTATCTTATTTTTTTAATGTGATTTTTTTCTCTTTTTTATATGTAAATAAAAAGTGGGTAGTTATTTAAAAATTAAATCGAGATAACTGAATTTTATTGACTATGACTATAAATAACGTGGTAAACTGAGTCTATCTAATAATTCTCCTAGCAGCGTCCCTGGAGATGCATATGGGCCAGAGCTGGTCTAATCATGTCTAATCCTTAAACAACTTTGGATTCAAAAGCAGGGCCATTCTTCACTTTTCTCTTTGGGCTTTGGACATGTTCAGCCCGAGTCAACTCAACAGTTTGACCTTCTTGATTTAGTATGTCAACAATATATGGTCTAAATTCGAGGTTAAGAGGCTAATTATGGTAAGTTAAAGGTTGATTAGAAGTAAAACAAAAGTGTAATGCATTGTTTTAGGTAGGATTATTGGTGGTGGCTAGAGACTCCCAGGTGTCATACATTAGGGAAGCGTGTTTCTTGATAATGGCACAAAGTGCCCTTTTACTTTTTATTTTATTTTAAAAGAATCAAACGAACCACTGCATGTTTCTTGAGCCTAATTGGCTTTGTTGCGGCTCATCAACAACTGAGAGAAAGTGCTTTACTTTCATTTTTAAGCGTCTGTGTTTTGGGTGGTGGGGGCTAGCAGCTTCTGGGCCTAATTTCAAAACACTGGATATAGACTTTGTAAATTAGTGGTTCATTATTATTTTAGTTGTATTTAAGTTGTTTTTTTAAATAAAACAATAATTAACTATTATTAATGAAATATTAAATTAATTATTAAAATAATGAAATATGCTTTTATTCTATCAAGATCTATTTTTGTATTTTTACTTAGAGCCCCGAAAATATCCGAGAAAGCTCTGGTATAAATATCAACCCAGAAATGAGCTACAAAAGAAAAATAAAGTTAACATTATTTATTGCAAAATATTATAGCAGTCAAATATCCTTTACTAAATTATTTTATATAAAATGAATTGATATCCGTTATACATATAAATAATTATATTTGTCATTATTTACATAAATATCTCGTATCATATATTTGTTATAATTATGATACGTAAAAATAATCATTTATCAAACTAGTGTGGTACGAGATATTTATACAAATAAATATTTTATAATAATTTAATATCAATTATATAATTATTATTTAGTTTTTGAATAAAATTATTATTTAGTTGATACATATGATTACATATAATGGATATAATTATGTCATTTTTACGTTATAAAGATATTTACTTGCAACTAATTTATATAATCCATAACTGATATTAAATTATTATAAATAATCACGTGCAATAATCCCAAATAATATTTAATAACACATTTTATAATTTTTCAATAACACAATATATTTATATCTAAATATTATCTTTTATAATTATCTCGCTATAAACAAAACTATATGATATTTTTTTCATATATATATATATATATAACTTTTATTTATTAAATAGAGATGTATTACATTCCCATCTGAGATTCGAACTCATATAAAATAAGGTAATATGAGCATCCTTAGCTAGTAGGCTCAAGCCAAACCATTACCATAAAATTCTGACCTAGTTTAGTCCAATCCACAAATCCATTATGAAAATCCATTTAATTACATCCCGGAAAAACATAATAAATATTTAAAAACATATACAATGGAGCTTCTTTTAAAATTACATTATAAACCCTTGACTCGATAGTTTGAAAATCAAAATACGATTTACAATATACAATAGGTTCCTACGACGATCCCAAACACTTATCTTGAGATTTCTCACGACTTTTTTTCAACAACCAACGACACTTACGACGATCCGCTAAGCATGGTAACACCATCAAGCTCGAGCCACGCTGTTCAAACATTAACTTAAAGAACTCACCTCCAAGGGATTCTATCTTGGTTAACCAACCTTTCTATTAGCATTTGACAGCCAAAACTAAACTTAGACTTTATCTACGTCTAAAACACTGCACCACATTCACAAGACATTGTCAGGAACGCATCACGCCTAACAACCATATCCCGGTCAAACCACTAAAGGACAAGAAAAACCTTAACAATCGATTATCAACATCAATTTACCTTGAACTAAAAGCTTCTTTCTCCAGACTTGACCCACCAAGTCAGAACCTAGAACTTCACTTTATCCAAACTTACTTTCAACAAGATCGAAAACTACTTACGATTCAATTACTTGGTTCTGAGAGATGGCCACCGCCACTTACGAATCACAAGCAACCCAAAGCTAACCATTCTATTTGCGAAGGTCTAAACACATTCTTCAAACCCTTGACTAGTTCCAAATAATCAGACGCGAAGAGCTATCTGTCTGCTCTCAAAGATCTCTAACTGGCCCGTCTAAAAACATTTCTTTACATCACAACCATTCGGTTACCCTCAACACAGCTATTGATCCACGTTTTCATTGCGATACTCTGATAACTTCCAACTTGTTTGTCTTAATCGATAATAACTTTGGTCGACCTTGATTGGGCAATCCTCTAACTCTCCGAGATCTAACTCAACAGGTGTACAAGTCGAACAACTATCATCGCGATTTACCCTTAAGGCCTCAACCATGTCCACCACAACATTCATTTACCCTCTTCTACGGTACCTTACTCCGACAACAACACATGAAGCTCTCACATTTTATGGCCACAAGAAGGTCGCCAAACTCACGCGAAACCGACAACGATCTTCCACTATTGCACTACGACTCACACATCCAAAGCCACCCTACACGCTACTCTCATGCAGCCACGATTCTCAGCGAAACACTTGGCAACGACACCCAATCGGTCGCTTGCACAAGTGTGCCTCCAACAAAGAGTTCGTTAAGTACCATACCACAGGGCGATGGACACTAACACGAACTCAACCTTACCTTTATCATCATTCTAAACCACAATCAACTGGTAAGATTGCTCGTTCACCAAGAGTACCTCCATGCCCTCAAAACACCTACAACTCTAAGACCAGGGACTCTCAAACCTTGCGTCTACCATGCAAGCTAAGAACATCTTGCAACATACATAACCTTCCTCGAGCTAGCACTACGGAGCACAACATTCACTCTAGAGAGGTTAAGGTTCTTCTCACCTAACACTAACAATTGGATTCAAACAATCTAAAACTTCTGGGCTCTTCACTCACATCATATGGTACCCATGCACTCTCAACAATCATCTACGATAAAACCTTATCTAGCAAAGAATGCAATTCTATTTTACCATCTAAAGCAACAACAAACCTAAGATTTACCAAGATGCACCTCACAAGAACCAGTCTATTACACAACCAAAGAGCTAATCGGCTAACACAATAGTTGAAACCAACACTAAACTTAATTAACTGACTTATCCTCGGTCACAACGCTATCAACTCAAATCTAAGCAGCAGACTACCTCGCAACACCTCTTGCGCCAACCCTAGCAGTGGATCTCACAAGACCTCCACCTCGATGACCTGAAGGTGCCCTAGCTCCGCCTTTAGCAAAACTCTGATCATGTTAGGAAGTAGCCAACCTCTGAGACTAAACTGATGTATCACCATCCACAATCGGGCAGTCTCTTGCCATATGCCCTAGTGTTCGACAATGAAGTAACCCTCCGAAGCAAAAAACATACCCCAAGGTGATGTCGGCCATAATGCTCACATGCCGATGGAAGCGATGCTCCAACAAAACCATCAATACTCTCTTCTAGAGTAGGAATCAAAGTGCCTTGACGAACCCTCGATCTAGATTCCCGAACCAACTCTTGGTGATTAATCTGAAGCAACTCTATTTGAACTCCTCGAAGCACAAAACTCCTCATGCAGATAGGGAGAGGAATCAACGATATCCTGGGTCTCCACATCACGACCTCTAGAATCTTCGAACCAATCAAACGCTGAACTCTAAAGTCGCTCAAGTGCCTTCACACTATTGGCTAACTCGGAGAATGTCCCAAGCGGACTCGCTATCACATGTAACTGAAAGTCAACATTCAAGCCTTGTTTGAACCTCTTGCAACTCAACTCTTTCTTGACGACAACTCTATGGCATAACGGCTCAACGCAAAAACTCTTGCTCATAAGCAAACACCGTTCGATCTTCTTGAACCAGATGCAGAAACTGGACCTCACTTCATCCATATGTACCTTACTAATGTATCTCTTCCGAACTCATCTATAAAGATATCCCATGTTAAGAGCGTAGGCTGTAGACCCGACTCTACGGTCTCTTACCATTCGTATGCATTACCTTTAAGAAAAAGACGATACAGTCAAAATTCCCTTAAGACTATTCCACGTCATCCTCAGATCATTCTGAGTGTTTCTTAACCATCAATCTAATCGATCAAGTCATCATTTCTCAACCCCTTTTTCTATAATTAGATTGTAACAATGATGCACCTCTCTTTAAAAGAACATGGCTCCATTCACAACTCTCCTTGGTCAATCTCGCGCCGTCGACCCAACTGACCTGAACCACATTCAGAAGATGGTAGTTGTCATTCTCACTACCCTGGGTTTGGTTCCCCTGAAACCTAGAAGCTTCTAACACTACACTTGTCATCTCAAGCTAGCTCATGACCGAACAACAACCGGTGGCCAAGATCATATCTACTCATTTAGGAGACAACTCCGTTGTATCTGTCAACCACATATTCTCAAGCTTTACTCAAGCATCACCTCGTGCAAAACCCACGATGTCTTTCCGACCACTACTATAAACAACCGTAACAAGCATACCTTGCTCGAGATCTCAGGGCATTCAGCCTACTAAGATCATACTTGAGACCTCACAACCATCATATACTTATGTACATTAGACGAAAATGCATATCTGACAGGCGAGCTATATCTCCATCACATGGTACCCACCATTAAGGCTCACTTACTATGAATGATGAGACCCCCGATCGATACTCTATCACGGGTCAATCAAAAGCAAGCCCTCCTATCCATTCCATAAGGGTCATCTACCAACACGTAGAATCTCACCATTAGAGGTTCTCACTATGAACCCAAGGCCTTAAGGTAACTTACAACACATAACTATGATTACTCCTCAAGCGATGGGAGAATGGCACACCCTCAACTCCTTCATAACTTCATAAGCCCAAGCTTAACGTTTGAGATAACTCCGATCTCAAAATCATCCTCAAAAGAATTAACCAACATCACAGTTCTCACGACCGTGATCGAACTATCTTATTGTTGCAACCAGCGGCACACGCGAACACATGACACACCATTCAGATTCCAGTCTTGAAGAGTACAACTTAGACACACGGGCTCGTATTCGCTAGACACTTATTCACAACTCCTAACCACCCTGGGGTTTTCCTAGAACCGGCTAAACCTAGGCTCTGATACCACTAAATGTAACACCCTCGACCCGGATATCATATTTGGGCCTCAAGCCCAAACCATTACCATAAAATTCTGACCTAGTTTAGTCCAATCCACAAATCCATTATGAAAATCCGTTTAATTACAACCCAATAAAACATAATAAATATTTAAAAATATATACAATGGAGATCATTTTAAAATTACATTATAAATCCTTGACTCGATAGTTTGAAAATCCAAATATGATTTACAATATACAATAGGTTCCTACGATGGTGCTGGAATCCTTCCCAGATGGTCCTCCTTCAAGAACGTGCCAAACCTACTAACCTGCAAACAGAAACAACGATTCCGAATGCTGAGCTAACAAAGCTCAATGAATACACCGCCATTCAACCATGCTTCATGCATATCATAAATAAAGTAATGCAACAAGAATGATATCATGGCAAGATAACAATAGCGCTACCATATCCGCCTAAACAGATAGCATTATGAATGTATGATCACGCACACAACTCATACAAGTACCTCATACGTTTACTTAGCATCACACAGATAACACCAACAACATTAAGTGAGGTCTGCGTCCACAAAACATCGAAATCCTACACTTGAGTGAGGCCCGCGTCCACAAAGCATCGGGATCCTACACTACGAGTAAGGCATGCGTCCATAAAGCATCGGGATCCTATACTCTGAGCAAGGCCCGCGTCCACATAGCATCGGGATCCTACATCCATGCTCGGGATCTCTCATCAAGCATCTTCGAATGAGGCTCGCGTCCACAAAGCATCAGGATCTAACATTCGGGAATCTTTAAGGTGTTGCAACACACTTAGGGTATCCATATCCCAACAAGGGATAACTCGACCACCTAGGTGTCCCATCAGTACACAGCAAGGACCCTAGTAACCATACAACTCTAAACCTCGACACAAGGGTCTCACTGTTCACGACTCTAACACCTTTACCATAGCCTTATGGTTTTCATCAGTTATTAAACTGCCCTATTGAGCTTATCTATTTATTAGTATATTATGAAGGTACACATTAATCATTCTCATTAATTTATCTTATTATTCGATAAGACTCAACCTTATAGGGGCCCATTTTACACACAACAAGGGCCTAAATTACCACACAGCATCAACGATCCACCTAGGATCTCTATGGGTTTCTATCACATATAATTTACCCGATATTTATCACGTTGTTAGCCCATTATTCTCATTCGGGGTTAAAAATCTCCATTTCCCAGTTTTAATGTTCATTTTACACCTTGACGGACCCTTAGGGCCCTTTGCCTCGAATTATAACACCCCCGAACGCAACCTTAAATTTATTGGGCAGATTGCCCAACGAGTATCGATACTCCAAGGTGAGTATCGGTACTCTACTATAGGTATCAGTACTCCCCCATGAGTACCGATACTCCAATTAGGTTCGAAAGAATTAAACCTTAAGTCGTACTGATACGCTTCGTACCGTACCGGTACTCATCATTGATACTAGGATCACCCCGTACCGATCCACCCCGTACCGGTACTCCCACATACGCATACCGGTACGCCAAGCCTTTCTAAGCAATGAAACAATGCGTAACGATACACCCTTTGTATACCGGTACACGATAGCGTTACTGGAATTCTTACCTTGCAAGGGGTACCGATACATGGGGAGGCGTACCGATACTCCTCTTATAACTCTTCCCCCATTTACACTAAGGCATACCGATGCCCTAGCCCTAGTATCAGTATGCGAGCCCAATTTCCGAACTCTGGGTGCGGGTTTCACCTAAAAACCCTGTTTAACCCCCATAGTTAAACCCCAAATCGATCCTACAAGTTATTGTGAAGGTATTAAGTGGGTTTCTACCAATTTTAAGCCTTAACAACATCAAATCCCTATTTACATTAAAGGGGTCAACCCAAAGCTTATCAAACCACAAACACCAAAACATGTACACAACTTATTTTTATGAGTTGCAAGAAACAATAGGAGTTAGTAGTGTACTAACCTCGAATTAGAGCTGAGGAAGAAGCCTTCAAAGACTATTCCCGTTCATCCACACTAACCCCACCAAAACCTCAATCTCCACCATAACTAGCCATCCTTACCTTGATTGGTAGATCTCTCAAAGCTGAACAAGCTTCCCTTCTTACCCCAAACGATATTCTTACTTAAACTCTCAAATATTTGACCTTTAACATGAAGAAGTTTGAGTGATAGATAGGAATGGGAGAGAGAGGGAACAAGGGGACCAAGATGATCTTACTCCCTCTATTTTCTGCAGAAATAAAGTCCCACATCAGCTCTCTTGCCTTCAATTATGCTTTTACCCATTTGCCCTTCTTATTTTCACCTTAGCCCATCAACAATCCAACAACACAAGCCCAAAAGCTTTCTTTCAAGCCCAACAAGGCTCTTAAGGCCCAATATCTTGGCCCAAACGTGAAGCTTATGCCTCGGGTTAACCCGACTCTCGATTTTTGAAACCCGGGTCATTACAATATTTTACTTTATACATAACTTTTGGAATCAATCCCCTTTATTCAATTTGGATTTGATTGTGTGTTAGTTTGGAGGGCTTTAAAATTGGATTCCTAAAATTGGGTTTTACGTTCATATTTCAAAATCTGCTATTGAATTTAGCCCCATTAGTTTGGGCTCGTTTTGTATAGTGTAGGTATTAAAGTGGATTGGGTTTTGAACCCAATTAAATATATTCATTCCATTTCTTTTAGGTGCCTTCGTAATTTTAGGTTAGCCGCCTAGGGTTTTGGCTTTTCTTATAATTATCATATTAATACTAGATAAGTTGGGTATGAGTCCAACCAATATATATAGGATTATGGATAAATTATAAAAATCATCACTGAACTTTGTTCTCAGACCTATTTTGGTCATTGAACTTTCAAAACAATCAATTTACTTACTGAATTTTATACATTAACCTATTTTGGTTACTCAATATTATTTAATTAATGTTTTGCAATGACTTGGCATATTTTATTATAATTAAATTAAGAAATAATTTATAATAAAAATAATATTATATTTTTATTATTATTTAATATAAAAATAATTTAAAATAAAAAATAAAAAATAAAAAACCCTAAATCATATCCAATCTTCAATATACAAACACCAAAACTCTTCCCTTCACCTCTATCACCCTCACTGGCCACACCCCTCATTTGAAGATTTGGTTTGGTCTAATAACATAAAATAAAATTTGTCAAATCTGATGAACAAACAAAAGCAATTATTAGACCATTACTCATTAAGCTCACCACCGTTCAGTCATTGTCAACCTTCATCATTGGTTCATTCGTTATCCAACCACAATTGAGACCATTATCAAAATATTCACCATCATTCCACCATTACGCCATTTTCACCTTACCCGTTCAACCCCACCAAATCACATTGCAAAAAAAAATTAATTTACTCATTCAACCCCACCTTTCGGTTTCCCTCTTCATCACTCAAGTTAATAACCATCATCACCCGAATCTCTGCTCATCACCCGAATCTCTGCTCATCACCCCCTACTGTAACCCATAAACAACAACACCATTACTTCTCCTTCCATTCTCCAACACCATTACCTAAACCTACCATTGAAGCATCCTTCACCTTCACTGCCATAACCAAAGCCCAAATCAAAACACCATCATGCATTAAACCCCATCAACAATGAAACCAACACCAAAAATGGGGATAATTTTTACCTTCGTTGGGTGATTTTTCGATGATCGCAGAACTCATCTGTCAGTAGAGTTCGTTCGCGACAATTGGTGCTTCCGTTCTTTAATCCCAAATGTGAGCAGCAACGAAATAAAACTAATAACAACATATTTTGATTTCGATTCAATCCAACGGTGGTGAAGAGATATCAGAGACAAGAAAATTGAAAGGTTTCAGTCGAGATTCGTGAGCTTTGAAGCGTTATTTGGTGAAATGGTCGTCGAATTCAGACTCAGCATGTTGAAACGAGTCTTCTGGTGAAATTTGAGCTTCAATGGCCGCCTTCGATGGTGAACGACGTTGGTCGAAAAAGATGGTTGTAGCCTCTAGAGAACAAATAATTTTTTCTTCTGATGTTGAAAGAAATATAACTTTTTTTTATTTTAAATTATATTTATAATTAAATATTTAATAAAAGATTTACTTTTTAAATTATTTTTTATTTTTAATAATAATAAAATATGTCAAATCATTAGAAAATATTAATAAAACAATATTAAGTGACCAAAATAGGTCAGAGAGCAAAGTTCAGTGATGATTTTTGTAATTTACCCTAGGATTATTGATACGTTTTTGTAAAAAAAATGTTATTTTTTCATGTTAGATGTATGTTTCATATCGAATACTTTTTTTCTCTAAAAATAGAAATTATCATATCAAATATTAAGATGATCTTTTAAATGACAAAAGATGATATTGAACCATTAAATTATTACCAAATATGGTGGTTATCTAGTAGTATAATACAAGAGAATAACAAAAGATACATCATTTTATTATATATCATATTGTTAAAAAATAGACAATCATAAAAATAAATTATTTCTTCACTTAAACTCAATTATCGAATTAAAATCGGGTCGATTTATATCAATATGTGTAAAATAAATTTGAGTTATTTTCGTTTTGGGTCAAATTGGGTACAAGGGTTTATCAGTCTATCTAAAATTCGAGTCGTTTTAGTTTATTTTGGTTTGTTTATGGTTTTATATCAAGTTTGGACCGTTATGTTTGGGTCCATATCGGTTCGGATAATTGGGTTCAAATCAAGTTTGTCAAGTTTAAGTAAAATTATAAAAATTTAAAAATATTTTAAAAAATCTAAAATATTAAAAAACTATAAAAATATTATTATTTTTTCTAAAATTAAATTTATGATTAAAATTAAAAATTAAACATTATCACATCCTCATTATTTTTTTTTTTGTAAATTTAAAATTTGGCTTACTGATTATTGAGGTCATTGGAGTTTTGAGAAGAAAAAAAAGTTAGTATGACTCATGAACTTATTTTTCACCTAATATGACCCTTAAATTATGAAAATGCTTTAACCAACATAAACTGTCATTTACTGATACAACAAGAGAAAGTATGGCAATCTAAAGTACTAATATGACGATCCACGATGTCATTGCATGGTTCACAATGGATTATTACATTAGCATCGTAAACCATCACGTTAGCACTATAAACTATCATGTCAGCACTATAACAATCAACGATAATTTTTATCAGTCGAAAAGCCACATTATTTTTTTTCCCCAAAAGTTTAAGTCCCTCAACAACCATCAAACCTTAAAATTTTGATTAATTCTCTCCTAACTCTTTCCACTTAACCGTTCAAAAAACCTTAAAAGTTAATTTTCATTGATCCTATGTAGATAGCATCATTTAATACATCAGAAACAAAACAATCAGATGTTCAAAGTCGAATTAGATTGGGGTATTACGATATATAACCCATTCTGCTAATTCATGGGAAACAACATTCCAGTTCAATTAACATAACAAACATGAATACTACTATTATAACTTAATAACTCTTAAGTTTCTCTTAGATGTAAACCCACAGGGGACAAGTCCATTTGCGATTTTAACAACTTTTTTCGATCCCAACAGCATCACCTTCACTCTCAACAATCGCCTAGCCTTTCTCAAATAATGCTCTAACCTCCACAAGTTCAATTCTAAGCAAGGAGAAGACTGGCAACTACTAAACCATTATGATTTCTAACAACCGCTCCCAATAGGGTGAGTATACGATCGAGTAGAGTCGAGTCAAAAAATTTTGAGTTAGTTGAGTTGTCGAGTTCTATTTGTTAACTCAAACTTTATTTGAAAATTTTCAAATCGAGTTTATGAAATTCAAGTCAAGTTGTTCGAATTTATGTTCAAATTTAATTGTAAACATTTATAATGTTATGATACTAATTAGTTCTAATTTAAACAACTTTCTATAACCATATACAATACAAATATAGTTTATTTCTTCATATTTTTTCAGATGTGATACATACATACATATCATACATAATTGAGAGACTCAACTCGAACTTGAAAACTGATCCACTAATTACTTAAAATTTCGAGTTATTCGAATTTTCTTTTTATAACTCAAAACTTTATTTGAATTTTTCGAATCGAATTTATAAAATTACAAGTCAAGTAAAAAATAGTCGATTTTTTGTGTTGAATCGAGTTGAAGAATTTAATTTTTCGAGTCGGATCGAATTTTACACCCTAACTCCCACGGCTCTTTTTCCACCGACAGGGCTATAAGCCCACAGATTCAATTAGCACCAGAGGAATAAAAGATCCCATTACTTAACTAATGTAGTAATTAATTAATTAATTAATTAAGGGTTTTGCTATACACAACCCTTAGTAGATATAATTAATTATCCTAAAAACAAACATAAAATTTATGACATTTGAATACCGCCTAAATCATAAACCCTAAACTATAAACCATAATCCTAAATCCCACCTCATAAACCCTAACCCACATCATAAACCTAAACCCTAACCCACACACTACAACCACATAAATCTTAAATTATAAACCCTAAGCCTTAAACCCTAAATCATCAAACCCTAAACATAAACCTTAAACATAAGCCCTAAATCCTAAAACCTAAACACTAAAAACCTAAACCCCTAACCCACAAAATCTTAAACCCTCAACACTAAAACCTAGCTCCCTATAACCACTTAATCATAAATCATAACCCCTAAACCCTTTTAGGTGAGTATTAGTTATATTAAACACCCTAAATTAATGAAGTACAACTTTTTAAGAATATAATTAATTTTATTTTAGTATATTCTATTAAAATGTAAAATAAGCATTAATGATAAGAATCTTGTTGGTTCTTATATGCAGCCACCATAGCTGCGTATAGCAAAACCCATTAATTAATAATCGCAGACATGCACGGATCGGAATCCCCTTCTTAATTCCATCTTTAATTATATCATCCAATATTTTTCCTACTACTTAATAATTAACAAATCCTTCCACAAATCAAAGGAACTAAATTTAAAACCAGCATGCACGTGGCCAAGAAACAAGCTCTACTCAACCAGCATTACCCACATTTCTTAATCATTCTTTTTTTGGTCACTAAACATAATTTAAAGCCACTAATCCATGTTGGCATTTTAAAACTGCATTAACCAAATGCCAACGTTTCCAGACATGTTGCCAAACGAAGATCACCTCAAATCTCTTCACATGATCCCATAAAACATATATGTATAGTGTTTCAAATAAACTATTTTAAAATTAAACAGTTTTCTTACACATCTAATTGGGGTTATTGGCTAATTATAGCCCCAGAATCTAAGTATTATTTGCATGATTTTCTGACCCATCTGTCTACATATTTGTTTATGGAGTCCACCAAATGAAATTGCATTGATTAATAAATCCAACTAAACTGCATGATAGGTTTTTTCTTTATAATATAAACAAATACAAAGGAAAGAATCCTATGAAAGGGTGGGCTAGCAAGCAAGAACCAAAACCCTAGTTGTACTTTTCTTGTTTCCATGTATACATTGTGGGCAACCCCAGGACTAATAAAAAAAAATCGCTTGTTTAATATCACTGTAGTAGCGTGACATCCATCCTATTCCATCGGCACTAACTTATAAAAACCATGTCCAAGTCACAAACTGAAAGCAGTGGGACTGTACAGTGACAAACTCGAACAACTTATCTTACCCACATAATATATATGTGATAAGATTCAGTTACACAATATAAGACTTTTTAACTTTTATACGTTTTTAAAATCGTTGGATGAGTAAGGAGTTAATCTCAGTCATTCGTTTCACCCATCCAACAATAAAAAAACGTGCAAAACTATGAGTTTTGCATTCCGTGTAAGTAGATCCTAAAAAGAATTTGAATTAGCTAGCTCGGGTTCATGTGTGTATATGTATAGGTTAGCAGACGGTGAGATAATTGGGTGGCAAACATATCGCGAGGCCATTATCATCTTCTTAAAAAATATGTTTACGGTCTACTGTTTTATATCTCAAAACTTTCTATTTCCTTTCTGATGTCATGTATCATAATGTAAATGAACATTATTGGTTTGGATGGAACTGAGAAGAAAGAAGTGATGCAATTGACAGTTACTTTGCACCTGTGACTGAAAAGAAGAAATTGAAAGGAGTAGAACGTAGAAGAAAAGGGAGAATCATGGAAGTGGGGTAAAGAGAGGACCGTGTTGGATGCTAGGGAGTGGGTGACAGTAAGTGGTCACATGAGTGTTTATTATTATTAGTTTTTGGTTTGCTGCAGCAATCAAACATTGAAAAAGGAGGGATACATTGCTTTTGGATGCCATTCCCTTGTTTGTCAGCACAGGATTTGCCGTTGCCTACGTCCCCTTTCACGAGGATGCACCATTTTCCAACTCCCCTTGTTTTTTTCTTCTCTTTGTCTTCTTCTCCCCTTGAAATGTGTGTTGGATACTCTCTTCATTTCTTAACAAATAAAAGGAGAAAATTTAAAAACCTCCCTAGAAAAAAGTACAACATAAATTCTTACAAAAATATAATTTTATTGTTTTGATCTTGCTGTGTGTATTGAGAAATCATTGCCTTCAAAGTCCAAAGAGTAGATGCTATGTTTTGCTTGAATTGTGAAAGAATCTTGTCGGTTTCGTTGGTGTAATGGAGTCTTCTTCACTCCGTGATTGTAGGTTTTTTTGTTAGGTTTATTAATTATGTTTTGTGTGGGAGATGGGATGGGTTATAAGGGATGTATGGGATGATACTATGTGATCATTAGCTGGACTAGGCGACGTTTGTAATTTTTTAGCGGCGATGTTTCGATTGTGATATTTTGTCGTAGTGTGTACTCTTTTTTTCTAAATTAAGTTTATGGAGGTTTTTAATGAGGCACACTATATAGGATATAGTTTTATTAACCCTTAATAAAATATCTTTTGCTGAGCAAAAAAAATTATGTAGACTGAGTAATACCAAAATTCTTACTAACTGAGTAAGAATTTATGTAATTACATAAATTCTTATGAATGGTAAGAATTTGTGTATATTTTGCCTGAGTTAATTCTTATATTATAACTTAAATTCTTACCATTTGGGTAAGAATTTGTGTAGATTGTAAGAATTTGTGTAGTTATACAAATTCTTACCAATTGAGTAAGAATTTGTGTAGGATCGACTTATTTTAGTAGCACCGTAAGAGTGCCTCACCTTAGAACTACCCCAAAGAAAAGGGATATAATAGTTTGATATAATTAACTTTGAGTGGTTCACTGCAGGATGAAACCAGCAAAAATGGTCATCACAATGGAATCTATTTCAATGAAAATCTCAAGCATTTTTTCCTTCTCTTCAACACTCAACAGTACAAACGACATGCATGATTGATTCCAAAGCAATAAAAAGAGAGATTATTGTTTTCAACTTTTCATGGCCCGTGCTAGGCTAATTTGCAGCAGCGTAACCAGAGTTGCATCCTGCTGCAAATTAGCAAAGTAATAATTTAACTTGGAAATTCTTCTGGCATTGACCCAACCTACAAACGCCCTAGGAAAACCTGATATATATAACCCAAAAGACACATTTTTATTCCCTCCATAATTATCTTTTCACCCCAAAAGTTTTAACCGGTTATAATTCAACTTTTATACACCACTCTAAAGGTACCAAAACATTGATATTATAATCATGTAAGGCGCCATGATTAATTGAAATGTTGTTGTTGCTCAAGCCATGGCCAAAACCCGGTTTGATCTTCAATGGTACAGAACATGTTGCTGAGGTTTTCTTCTTTAACCATTTGATCCATCTTTTGGCATTGATGGTGATGATCCGGCCTTGATGATGAGGTCTGAAATAGTTGTGAAACACCACCACCTCCACCGCCTACCGGCCTAATATTGGATGTTGGGAAGAAGGCTATGCTTGTAGGATGAGTCGACAAGGGGCTGTCCATTGCCGGTGTCCTAGAGATATCCAACTTTATATCCGAGCTGTTTTCACTTCTGTTACTGCAAGAACCTTCGGTGTCTTTATTGAGGTTGATAGACTCAGTTGGTTCTCTACTTTTCAGTGCCATTATCTGCATCCAATCAAAGAACCATGATTATGCTGGCAGAAATAAGGTTCTGAAAAGCATGATTAAGGAAATGGAAACCTTAAAACTTTGGCTTAACATAATTAATACCTCAGCATGAAGCTTTTGGTTCAGAGCTTGAAGTGCAGAATTATCTGCTTTGATATCTTCGTACTGTCTCTTAAGGAGATCATAGTCCTTTTCAAGTTGCTTTGTTTTCCACCTAGCTCTTCTGTTTTGGAACCAAATGGCGATCTGCCTCGGTTGCAGCCCAAGAGCTCGAGCCAGCTGCATTTTTCTCTCGGGTTCAAGCTTGTTACCCAACTCAAAGTTCTTCTCAAGAGTCTTCACCTGTTCCATGTTAAGCCTCCTCTTCTTTTCTCCCGCCTGTGAACCGTCATCTGATAAATCATCCTCCCCATTTGCTTCTTCACACACATCTATCCCTGGAAATGACATTGATCTCTTCCCAAGAAACGATGCCACACCTAAAACCAAATCAAGACCATCATCAATCATACAAATACACACACACACACACACACACACACACACATATATATATATATTATGTAGTTTCATCGGTATCAGATGAAAAAGATGTACCGTGGAAGTCTTGGGGTGGGCAAGAACGAATCATTTGATTGATAGAAGTTGAGGGTTGATGATGATCTTCTTCTTGAGGAGTTTGGAGCATGAAATCTGCTGGGAAACAAACCATCCCATTGCAAGACATGATCCTAATAAACCTACCAATACTATGAACAGAACTCTATATTCATTGTCTCATGAGTGTCCTGGAGGCTGCAGATCCTCGGATTGGACACGGAGTTTAATGCAAGAAAAGCAAAAGATAGATTTGATTTTGATGTAAGGAAAAAAAAACTGGAAATTCTTGAATTTGAAGGGTGATGCAGTGATTTGTTAAAAGGGGATAGCAGATAGCTCTTATCAACTTCTTGGAAAAAAAAGCACTCTCTTTCTTATATAATACTATATTATGAAAGAGAGAGAGAGATTCATGAATGATTAATAAAGTTTCCACTTCTCTTTATATGAAGATTGATATATTTTAGTTCAAAGGAAAAAAGAAAGGACATTTAATTTTATTTGATAATATAGGACTTTGTTATTGCAAGGGAAAAGCTGTTTTTTTTTCATATCATATACATTGAGACCATTATAAGAGGACACTTCCAATAAAATTTGTTTATAATAATAAAATTCGAATTTTTGACCTTAAGAACCTATAATCTCGTTCCGTTAGACTAATTGATAAGGATAACAACAAATTTTGATACATCATTTGGTTGCTTAGAAAGAGAGAGAAGGAAAAGAAGGCATAGTTAGAAAATGAATGGGAACTAAACCTGGTAATAGCAAATGGGGTGCCCCTTGAAAACATATTCCAAGTTCAATAATTTTAGGTCATTGTCATCTTTTTTCCCACACTTAAAGAGACAAAGTAGTGGAGTTTTCTCAACAAAGACAGTTGTCTTGAAATACAAGGAAGAATTAAAATTTGCAAGAAGCTCGACTCCATCCATAGCTACAAGATGCGTATTTCATAATTTAATAATGTGAAATGGGCGACTTTGAGAGAGGAAAAAGAATACCACAACAGGCCTAAACAAATCTGATTTTATTCTTATGTTTAGACATATTAAAACTAGAAGTAGGGTGCTCATTCATACGGGTGAGAAGAGTGTAGGGTTTCATATTCTAGGGTTGCTTAGGAGAAAAGAGTTGGTTTAGGGTGTAGAGAAGGAATCTAGGGAATGGGACCGGAGGCAGAGAGGGCAGGGACTGAGACTGCCACCGAACCACCAACAGGGATGGTGCATTAGAATTTGAATTGAATGAATGCGTACCCATTTCAAACTGAATATATACGTATGTATATCTATACTTTATTACAATATGAAGTTTGAATTGTGAATGTTCCCATCATCTAAATTGAAAAGCCGAAACAAAAATGGGCCCAACTGGAGCTGGTCTATTTTGTCTTTGTGCCCCATCTCTATCCAATCCCCATTTCCTGTCCTATCCAGTCCTCGTCGAACAAAAATAGGCTCTTTTTGATATATTTTTTTTATATCCAAACGCTATAAATTTTAATTTTAATTTTTAAATTTTAAACTCTAATCCATAAACACTAAATCTTAAAAATATACCTTACAGTTAATTTCCTAAATCTTAATACTAAACTCTAATCTTAAATTTTAATATTAAATCCTAAATTTATTTATTATAATTTGAAGGCATAAATAAAGTACCGAAAAAAATAGAGGATTTCTATTATGTCATTGTCTTCCCTTTCTTCACTTTATCATCTCACTTAATAATTTATTCTCAATTAAAAAAAGTAAACATTACCATCGGTCACTAAACTATTTTTACTTTTTTATTTTAGTCACCAAATTATTATTTTGTACAAAATCATCCCTAAAGTTACATTTTTCCCAATTTAGTCACTAAAGTTGCTTTTTTTTCCTGTTTTGGTCACCAATATATTGTTTCTTTTCTATTTTGGTCACTAAACTATTTTCACTTTTCTGTTTTTCCATGAGCTTGTTAACGGTGGGTGACCAAAATAGGAGAAAAACGTGACTATTTTTTCAAAAATAATAGTTTGGTTACCAAAACAAGAATTTAGGAATAGTTTAGTGACCCAATGGTGATGTTTGGCCTAAAAAACTAGTTCCTATAATTCCATACTAAACTAAGACTCTCCAATTAAATCTATGAAGTTCCTAACAGGTTATCTGATTAGATATGGATGTTTCCATTCTCATCTATGAAGTTCCATTCTTTTTCCTGAGTTTTACACCAACTTCTTTAACAGAGTTTACCATCTCACCTTCATTTCTGTCTAAATAGTCTTTCTATTTTGTTCTTCCCAAATAAAAAAAAATGGTGGCATTCCGGACAAGCTTTGATACAGTAACTATTAAAGACTTACCGTTCAGGTTTGAATAAGTTCACTGCAATTCTTGGTCCATGCAGGGATGGACCGAGAGGGGCTGGAGGGGGCGGTCGCCTCCCTAAAAATTTGAAATTTTTATACGATTTAGAAAATTTTTAGAATTTTCTATGTATTTTTTATTGAAAATCTATTTCCGCCCCTTTAATTTTTATAAGTTTTCTCCTTTAATTTTTATAAGTTTTCTCCTTTAAAAATTTATAGGTTCGTCCCCTAACCTAAAGTCCTGTGTCCGTCCTTGGTCCCATGTAAAGCTCCTTCTGCTGAATCTGCACATGCAAGGGACAGTTTCCCAAATAGCTTTTGAAAATTGGCATTCGATCCACTAATCGACTAAGTGGCAAAGTATGTTCATGTTGTACCATCTTGTATGTGTTCGAACAATGGTGGATCTATAGACCTGAACATTTCAAAGTTTACACATTTGCCTTCAATTTTTTTAATTTTTATGAATTAATCTTTAATTTTTTTATAATGTTTATGACTTGTGCCCACCTTGAAATTTTAAGATTTTAAGTGTGCTCACCCTCAAATATATTTCTAGATCCACCACTGGGTTTGAATCTCAGTATTTTCTTTAAAAATATAATATATCTCTATGAAAATTGACATTCAACCATTGCCTTCTTCCCCCAACGAATATCCACAATTCGCTGAATCATGCTAAAGTTTGGCGGTCTTTCCAAAAATTGGCCAACCAGGGAAAATTGCCAATCATAAATTCCTTCTTCAAATACATCATCTGGAGGCTTAACAGTAATAGATCATTCTGTAGTCTCCAGCGGGAAGAATTCAAGAACTTGATCCTGAATAGACACAAATGTTTCCGCATCTGAAGTATAGGTACTTCAATCTAAAACAATACCAAGTGTGTAATAGTTCCCGTATAAAAAATGTATTGGGTAGACTTGAACATCTACCAATATTTATTCTTTTCTATTTTTTAAGCTTAAATAAAAAAATAAGTGTCTAAACTATACTATTTTTGAACTTTAGGTGCCTAAAGTATTTTTTTGTAAAAATAAATGCCTAAAGTTTCAAAAATTATAATTTTAGGTGTTTGGCCATAATTGACCGTTTTAAAAAACCATTGTCCAATCAGAACAAGACACGAGACAGTAATATTATCTTTTTTTATTTAAAAAAAACTTTAAAATTTTAAAAAAAATCTCAAAATTTTCAAAAACCTTCAAATCAATCTCTAAATCCCTAAAAATAACAAAACCCCAAATCCTCAAATCGTCACTACTGTCGCCGCCGCCGTCCCCACCATTTTGGTTGTCAGACCCAGCCTACCATTTCTCTCAATGTGCCGTCGTCGAAAATTGGCAAACGGTGTGTCAATCGAACGATTTTTTAACATTCGTCGTTTAATGTTCGAATGACACACTGTTCTCCGATTTTCGGCGATGAAACATTAGGGGAAATGGCCTACTGGGTTCGACGACTGAAAGGATAGAATCGGCGGCAACGATCAGCGGCGGCAGCGGTGAAGATGTGGGGATTTGGGATTTAGGAATTTGGAGACTATTTTAGAAATTTTTAAAATTTTTAAAATTATTAAAAACAAAAAATGAACTAAAATAAATTATAAATTAAAATATGACACGTGTTGAATTTTTATTGGTTAATAGATTTTTTTAGCGATAGTTAATTATTGGCCAACTAAAATTATAACTTTTGAAACTTTAGGCACCTATTTTTACAAAAAAATACTTTAGGCACCTAAATTTTAAAAGTAATATAATTTGGACAGTTATTTTTTATTTAAACCTTTTCTAATATCCCCTCACTTCTTTCTTTTTTCCGACTTTCTCTTGTTTAGTTTTTTATTTTTACATTTTTCAGAATTTAAAATTTATGTTATATTATTGTACCTTGGTTCTACATGTAATTTTAAAAATTATAATTTTTCGTTTCCAATTTCATTCCCTACCCATTTCCGTATCAATACAACATAGATTTCCACCCATCAGAAGTTTCTCCTCAAAGCAAATCAGTCATAAAGCCGAAAATCAAAGCAGTTAAACATAAATTGAGCAAAAAAAGAAATGAACCAAAAAAATCGAATGATTTGGATGGTAAATAGATGAAAACGAAGATATGAAGAGATGGAAGGGAAAATTCAGTCATTAGGCCTATTAATATTCGACGAGAGAGAAACCCAATCATGCGCCATCTCTCCGTCTAAAAGTACGTTGTTTTCCTACTGTCTATGAACAAAATTCGATCCACTCAAAAAATATATTTTTTAGTTTAAACACCAATAGAAGTATTTAAAAATATCCAATTTGAGTGACCTGATTTGTTGACCGTTGACCTAAACCTTTAAAAATTGAATATTTTTCTAAAAAAATTAAACGATCGGGCGGCTATCTGACCCATAATTTTCTTTAGTAGTCGGGCCTGATCTAGGCCAAAATATTTTGTAACCGGGACCTTTTTTTTGAAAGAAGGGTACCTGACCTGTACTTTTAATATATGGGGTACATTTTTAACTTTAAATTATTTTTTTATTTTAAATTACTTAATATTTTTATCTTAAAATTATTATTTTTAAATATCCAAAGCATGTGTTTAAAAGTATGTATATGTTTTGAGGAATTGAAAAGCAATAAAAGTAGGCACATCTAATACGTATAGGCTCACCTCAAGTCCACAGCAATGGAACAAAATTGTCAGCAGCTATAGCCTACAGACACCAGACCACTCAAAATAACCATTTCAACAGCAGAAAATAAAATAGAACAGATTGATAATACAAAGGTCGAAATGCTAAAAAGGCTCAAACCCTTTCTGTTTAACTAACAATTCTACAACTTCGGATCTATTTGATCAAATTTAAACCATCAAATTCTTTTATGTTTGTGTTATATATTTTTAAGTTTTAAATTTTTTAAAAATATTTGTATTAATTTGTCAATATAAGATTCAAATAAAAAAAGTCACGATCAAAATTAATATTTTAATGTCTTCTTTTGGTGATAAACTTTAATATATGTATATATGTATGTATATGTCAAAATATTTCGCCCTTAAAACTAACTTCAAATCACTAATTTGTGTGTTTGGATCATGTATTATGAACTTAAATTTTATATGTTTCATACATGTTTTTTTTAATTTTTTGATTTAAAAAAAATTGTGAACCGGGTACCCAGGTTTTACGGGTACCCAATAGTCACGGGCCGGTAAATATGCTACATGGGAAACATGGTACCCGAATTTGAACACCTCTAATGTAACGACCCGAATCTTGGGCTTTGTAAAATTGGGCATTGGATCCAATTTATGGGGCCTTGTGTTGGAAAGCCCAAAACAATGATAATTGGATTGGGCTTTGTGTTAAATAAAAAGAAAAGGAAAAAAAGAAAAAAAAAGAAAAGATTTTAAAATAAAAGGGGCTGATGTGATAGGGGAGAAAGGAGAAAAAGGAAAAAATGAGGGGAAGAAGATATTTTTGTAAGAGAGAGAAAGAAAATGGGTTTTGTAAGAGAAGAGGGTTTTGGCTCGGTTTGAGAGTGTTTTGCGCCGCCGTTTGCTTCACCGCTGCTGCCACCGGAGAGAGCTCGCCAATACGCACCTGTCGATGGTCTCTATGCTGCCATCGCCGCCGTCACTCGCCGTGGTGGTGCTCGAGAAGATTAAGAGTCACCAGAAAACAAGCTTCCAATGCTCAAAACTGAAAATTGTTGCCACCAGCGAGCTTAGAAGGTGCCAAAACTTTAGGCTGGAGGTCGCCGTCGCAGTCAGGTCGTCAGAGAGCCACCCACGCGCCACCACGTGCCACCGCTGCGGGTGGGCGTATCTCTAGCCAGGAGGGTGCACCGTGCCACACTGAAGCATGCTCACCCGGGTGCACGTGAGCTCTTCCATACTAGATCACCAAGGGTTGACCAGATCGTTGACTGGTCGTTGACCGACCGTTGACTTTTTTCGAGAGACCCTTCCCGGGGGTTTCTCGATGTTTCAGATCCAATGACACAGTTCGTTTTGCCAAATTCGAACCCGATAAGCATTTTTCACGCATTTGACCTTGTGAATTGAATACGAGATGCACAAATTAATGTCTATTCGTATTTGTTGATATACGAGGGTTGATCGAATTTGGATATCGAATAGAGATGATTTTTTGGGAAGCTCAAATAAGGATTTTAGTGGTTTCGACTTAAGGTTAGTACACATCAAACCCCGAAATACTTCATGAGCATCATAAGTGTAATTGCCTTGCATGTTAGTGGTTACAAATTAGGGGATGAGTATTAAGCATGTGTTGATACTGTTAGATCGAGGCTTGATGATTATTGGGATGCTTGATAAGCTTGAGAACGTTCGAGTCAGTTATGAGGTTTAGAGACCGTAGATGATTATCTGACTGTGTGATTGGGTGACTGATTGTTATATGATGATGCCTTGTGTGCCAACTAAATAAATTAATATATTTGATTTAATTTTGGTTAGAGACAATATTGATAATTATTTGATTAAATGGATAAAAAGTCGGTAAGGGGTAATAATTAATTAAGTACGCTAGCAACATACTTAAATAACTTTCATAAGCTTTAGAGGCCGAATAAGCGTATTCGAGTATCGTTACCCGCTGATCTGAATAATCGGAAATGCCAGATAAAGATAAAGTGAATAAGATATATTAATAAACTGATTTACGACTTAGTAATAATGAGAAATGGGTTGTGAGGGGAGTATCAGTACGCCTCCCCGTGTATCGGTACCCCTTGCATATTAAGGATTCTAGTAACGCTTTCGCGTACCAGTATGTAAGAGGCGTAACGGTACGTACTGTTACATTGCCTGAGAGATGCTTAGCGTACTGGTATGCGTAGGTAGGAGTATTGGTATGGGTTGGATCGGTACGGGGCAATCTGAGTACCGATGATGAGTATCGATACGGGTTAGGGCGTATCGGTACGGCTTGAGGGTTTAGTTCTTTCGAACCTAAATTGAGTATCGGTACCCATGAGATAGTACCGGTACCTATAGGGGTGTACTAATACCCATATAAGAGTATGAATACTCGATGGATAATCTGCCTAAGAAATTCAAGGTTGCGTTATGGGGTTCTATAATTTGAGGTAAAGGGCCCTAGGGGCCTGTTAAAGTGTAAAATGAATATTAAAACTGAGAAAATGGAAATTTAAACCCCATGTATGAAATAAATGGCTAATGACTCGTTATATTGGGTAAGCTATGTGAGGTAGTAACCCATAGGGATCCTTGGTGGATCGATTGATGTTGTGTGGTAATTTGATCCCTTGCTGTGCTGAAGGGGCGCCTATAAGGTTAAGTTTTATTGAATAACGAGATAAATTAATGAGAACGGCTAATGTGTATCTTCATAAATATGCTAATAAATAAATAAGTTCAATGGGGTGGCATAATAAATGATAGAAACCATAAGGTAACAGTTAGTGTGTTAGAGCTATATGCGGTATGATTCTTGTGTCGATGTTGTGTGCTGTGTGGTGACCAGGGTCCTTGATATGTGCTGATAGGATGCCTAGATAGTCGAGTTATCCCTTTTTGTTGGGATTTTTATACCCTAAAATATATTGTAACACCTTAAAGATTTTTGAATGTAGGGTCTCGATGCTATGTGGACGCGGGCCTCATTCGAAGATGCTTGATGAGGAATCCCGAGCATGGGTGTAGGATCCTGATATTTTGTGGACGTGAGCCTTACTCGTAGTGTAGGATCTCGATGCTTTGTGGACGCGGGCCTCACTCGGAGCGTATGATCCCGATGCTTTGTAGACACGTGCGTCACTCCATATTTTATGGTTATGACTTTTTGTTTTTCGCTCGGATGATCTGGTGGGATCCCGAGTATGTTTGAGCCTCATAGGCAATGTATGATGTTTTGCTATGTTGAGAGCATGTATTTAGGCAGCTAGCGATAGCGCCACATGTTTATTTATCTCTTCTTATTGTTCGTACTAGCTTGCATGCTTATGTTTATGATTAGCATGAAGTATAATAGAGTAGATGTGTACCACTGAGCTTTGTAAGCTCAGCGCTCGAAACTATTATTTCTGTGCGTAGGTTGATCGCGAGATCGAGGAGCACTGTCTGTATGAGATTTCAGCAAGCGGCGTTGTCAGAGTATGATGCTTGTATTTAGTGGGTTGTGTATTCATAGAACCTTATACGTTTGAGTCTGTAATCTTTATTTTGAAATTGTATTAATCAAGTTAAATATTTAAATTTTTTTATTTAATTGGAGCTCCTTGTAAATGTTTTAATCAATTAAATATTTATTTGATTCATGGCTTTTAAATATTTTTGACAATTATTTTATTTGGGCTAAACCAAGTCGAGAAATTTTATGATTTTAGTTTGGGCTTTTGGCCCAAATATGACATATGGGTTGAGGGTGTTACATTTAGTAGTATCAGAGCTTATGTTTAGTCAGTTCTAGGAAATCCTGGGGTGATATAGGTGTTATAGTGAGGTGTCTAGTGAATACAAGCCCTTAAATTAAGTTCATACTCCTTAAGACTGGAATTCTGATGGCGCGACCAATGTGGTAACGTTAAGATGATTACGTTTTTGGTCGAGAGGGCCGAGATAAATGTTAAATTGCTCATGGGAGTGACTATGAGGGTCAAGGTTACCCCAGATTGTTGAAATATGAGTTAGTTAAGTGATGTCAGATTCGAGGATGTGTTCTCCTCTCGCTACCTAAATGGTGTTCTTATCGCTTGGTGTAACAGTGTTGGAGCCTTCAGATGCTTATGAAAGTTTGTGGCAAGGAATGCTCGTTGTTATATGCGTGAATAACATTATAATACTAGTATGGATGATATGTTCTTGAATCGGTCAGTGGATGCACGTTGGGTGTTGAACCTTTTGTTTGCTTAAAAGTGAGTTCGTTGATAGTTGAGAGGTGTCGTAGCCCTTTGCGAAGACGTTTCTCAGAGATAGTGGATTCGGGATCCATTAGATTGTCAAAATGTGGCCAAGTTAGACGTTATACATGTTTGAAAGAGAGCTACCTTTTTGGGAGTTGTGGCACCGTGGAATTGTTTTGGTTAATTAAATGTGATGTGAGCCAGAACGTCAAGAGTTATGCCCAAGGCTTTGAGACCTCGAGCGAACCTAGCCTTTGGTGATAAGGATGTTGAATCGTTGCCATTCTATCGAGATTTTCGTGGTGATTGTTTGTAGAATGGCACAACAAGGTTATGAGGCATGTATGACCATTCGATAGATGCTAATGTGCATAGTTTGACGCTCGGGAGCTTTCAGACCGTTATAATGTTTGTTTATACTTCTTGGAAGAGTCGTCAGGGCTTCTTCCTTATCGAGAATGAAAGTGGATGTTAAGGCAAGACTAAGTTAGACGTCTGTGCCCATCATCGTTATCAATGGACACCAGCTCAGTTGAGAAAGTTAGAGGTTTGGTTGCGAAGGTGCAACTCAAACAAGGGTTTTTTGTCTAAGTGTTTCGCCCAAGGGAAAAACCGGGCTTGTTAGCTAGTAAGAAGTTGGTTTATTGATGTGATGCTTAAACCGTTGATAGCCCGTTACGTGGTATTGAAAGATCGTTACGTGCCTCCCAAGGTGGATGACTCGTTTGTCCGAATCGTGATGCACCCGTGTGTTTTCTGGGATTGGTTCAAGGACGAGATGGTTGTGTTTAAATTATCAAATGTTTGTAGTTCAAAACAAATTTTGGAATGAAGATTTCTCTCGTTATGGCGTGTCATGGTAACGTTTGATGTCTATAGCAATGTTTGGGGTGTTTCGGTGATGATAGGGTAAGGGACACCATATTGTCTCTCGAATATAAGTTTGCTACTTTGCTTGACACGTGTGAATGTACAAGGGATATGGAAAGATGAGCATTGGAAAGATAATTATCTTAATGACCTTGTGTTTGAGAATGGTTAGTTACCGTGTAATCGGTCAGGGAAACAAGGGTTTGAGACTTAGTAAATGCTTCTAGTTGTATCATAGTTTCTTTGAGGCAAGTCGAGGAACGTTGGTGGAAATTCTAGCTACTTGAGACCGTTATGCTGTGATAGTCTTGCTGACTCGATTAAAGTCGAGTAAGGTTTCAAGATATTCAAGGATGTTTTGTTATTTTGTCAAGACTGTACTTTTGTGCAAGAAAGATGACGGATGTGCCTATCCCAACAGCGTAATTTTTGGGTGCTCGATCTTTAAAGAATTTGAGAATTGGACAACGACGTAAGTTGAAGTAATTAAGAGCTATTGACCACATGTGATCGGTCACCACTTAAGTAAAATGAGCTTGATAAGTTGAAGTATATGCAGTTAATTCAGATTTGAGTATCAAGTCACCCATGTGAAGCAATCAAGGATTGCAAGTGGTGGTAATGTAAAGGAGTATCGATACCAGCTCTATGTGGTACCGTTACTTGTTTATTTCGGTGTCGATACTAATCGGCCAACGTCGATACCTGCGTGGTTTATATGGTCAAGCTTTGTATTGAGGATTGGTTTGTTTTGGAGGCCGTGAGAAGTATCATTTACTTACAATTAAGTGGGCTCAGTGTTATAGTGGAATTTTATGGCAGATAGTTTTTGAGGTAATATGAGATCTTGATGTTGGTGTTTAGGGAAGGACATGCCAAGGCAGGAGGTTCTTTTCTTATAGCGCAGTGGTCAGAATACAATGAATTTTACGAGCGACAATTTGTGCATAACTTTTGTAGCGTGTTTTGAGAGATAGTGTAAAGTTCTGTGATTGAAATAGTGTTAAGTGGCTGACTTATCGTCAGTGGGGAATTTAGCATTGAGTTCTTCCGAGTTGTTGTGATGTTTTGGTGCTACATAGTGGGAATTAAATGGATGGCCGTGGATTTTGTAAATGATTGGTGAATGTACAATTTTGATGGGATTTCGTTGAGTAATGGTACAACCCTTGGTGGGCAACGTTTGATATTTTTTGGCAAGGTGAGGTCCGAATAAAAAGTTCGCTTGGTTTGTTAGCATGATTGGTTGTGCGACATTGCGGTGTGTGCATGTTATCTTTTGATATGAGACTCGAATTTGTGATGGAGCCTTATTCCTTGGTGGAATTTTATGTGATGACAGATCTGAGTTAAGGTACAGATGACATATATTTAAGACGCGTTGTAGTTTGAAGTGTAAGTCTCATGTGTAAACCGAGTTATAAGAGTTGCTTTGGTTATTGTTATGAGGTAAGTCGAGACGCTGTTCGTTTTCAGAAATCTTGAATCGGGCAAGCGATGAATTTGATAAGGGATGCTTTTCGAGCTAAAGTCTCATTGAGAAAGTCGTCACGAGAGGAATCGTTTCGTTGTTGCAGCGGCTGTTTAACATCACGCTCTTTTAGATCATACAGAATTGTGGGGGAGAATTCGTAGTGCAACAAATCTTTTAGGATCTATAGCGTAAGTTAAGTTTCTTTGTTGACGAAATTCTTGCAGCAGCTTTATCGGGGTACCGTTGGTTTTCGTTTGCCATTTGTACTGTACCAAGCGAGGATAAAATTCTTTTCAGAGAATAATTAGTTAATACTATGTTTGTAACATTCGAGGACAATGTTAATTCTGATAAGTGCTGAGATCAGAGTAGCGCAGAGGATTATATTTGAAGACCTTGAAGAGTTAAGAAGTTTTTGTATCTTTCTGGTCTCGCTAGTATAAATTTCTAGGACGAAATTTCTTTTAAGGAGGGGAGAATTGTAACGACCCAAATCTTGGGCTTTGTAAAATTGGGTCTTGGATCCAATTTATTGGGCCTTGTGTTAGAAAGCCCAAAATAAGGATAATTGGACTGGGCTTTGTGTTAAATAAAAAGAAAAGAAAAAAAGAAAAGATTTTAAAATAAAGAAGGGCTGATGTGATAGGGGGAGAAAAATGAAAAAAAGGGAGGAAAGAGATATTTTTGTATGAGAGAGAAAGAAAATGGGTTTTGTAAGAGAAGAGGGTTTTGGCTCGATTTGAGAGTGTTTTGCGTCGTCATTTGCTTCACTGCTACCGCCACTGGAGAGAGCTCACCGATACGCACCTGCCGACGGTCTCTATACTTCCGTCGCCACTGTCACTCGTCGTGGTGGTGCTCGAAAAGATTAGGAGTCACCAGAAAATAAGCTTTCGGTGCTCAAAACCAGAAACTGTTGCCACCAGCGAGCTCAGGAGGTGCCAAAACTTTAGGCTGGAGGTCGCCATTACCGCCAGGTTGTCGGAGAGCCACCTACGCGCTGCCACGTGCCACCGCTGCGGGTGGGCGTGTCTCTGGCCAGGCGGGTGCACCATGCTGCGGTGCACCGCGCCACATTGAAGCATGCTCACCTAGGTGCACGTAAGCTCATCCACACTAGATCACGACCCGCGAGTGCACCATCTTCCGTATGTACTCGCCCGCACAGAATCAGGTACCTAGGGTGCGCATAGCTTGCTGTGCACCTGCGCCACACTGGATCACCAAGGGTTGACTAGACCGTTGACTGACGCTGACTGGCCGTTGACCGACCATTGACTTTTTTTGAGGGACCCTTCCTGGGGGTTTCTCGACTTTCCAGATCCAATGGCGCAATCTGTTTTGCCAAATTCGAACCCGGTAAGCTATTTTCACGTATTTGACCTTGTGAATTGAATAAAAGATGCACGAATTAATGTCTATTTATATTTGTTGATATACGAGGGTTGATCGAATTTGGATATCGGATCGAGTGGATTTATTGGGAAGCTCAAATAAGGATTTTAGTTGTCTCGGCTTAAGGTTAGTACACCTTAAACTCCAAAATGCTTTATATGCATCATAAGTGTAATTGCCTTGCATGTTAGTGGTTGCAAATTAGGGGATGAGTATTAAGCATGTGTTGATACTGTTAGATCGAGGCTTGATGATTATTGGAATGCTTGATGAGCTTGAGAATGTTCGAGTCGATTATGAAGTTTAGAGACCGTAGATGATTATCTGACTGTGTAATTGGGTGACTGATTGTTATATGATGACGCCTTGTGTGCTAGCGAAATAAATTAATATATTCGATTGAATTTTGGTTAGAGACAATACTGATAATTATTTGATTAAATGGATAAAAAGTCGGTAAGGGGTAATAATTAATTAAGTACGCTAGTAACATACTTAAATAACTTTTATAAGCTTTAGAGGTCGAATAAGCGTATTCGGGTATCGTTACTCGTTGATTTGAATAATCAGAAATGCCAGATAAAGATAAAAGTGAATAAGATATATTAATAAATTGATTTACACCTTAGTATTAATAGGAGGCGGGTTGTGAAAGGAGTACCGGTACGTCTCCCCGTGTATCGGTACCCCTTACACATTAAGGATTCTAGTAACGCTTTTGCGTACCAGTACGCAAGGGGCATATTGGTACGCACTGTTACATTGTTTGGGAGAGGCTTAGCGTACCGGTATGCGTAGGTAAGAGTACCAGTACGGGTTGGATCGATATGGGGCGATCTGAGTACCGATGATGAGTATCGATACAGGTTGAGACGTATCGGTACGGCTTGAGGGTCTAGTTCTTTCGAACCTAAATTGAGTATCAGTACCCATGCGGGAGTACCGGTACCTATAGGGGCATACCGATTCCCATATAGGAGTATCGGTACTCGAGGGGCAATCTACCCAAGAAATTCGAGGTTGCGTTCGAGGGTTCTATAATTTGAGGTAAAGGGCCCTAGGGGCCTGTTAAGGTGTAAAATGAATATTAAAACTGAGAAAATGGATATTTAAACCCCGTGTATGAAATAAATGGCTAATGACTCGTTATATTGGGTAAGCTATGTGAGGTAGTAACCCATAGGGATCCTTGGTGAATCGATTGATGTTGTGTGGTAATTTGTGCCCTTGCTGTGTGCTGAAGGGGCGCCTATAAGGTCGAGTCTTATTGATTTATGAGATAAATTAATGAGAACGACTAATGTGTATCTTCATAAATATGCTAATAAATAAATAAGTTCAATGGGGTGGCATAATAAATGATAGAAACCATAAGGTAATGGATAGTGTGTTAGAGTTGTGTGCGGTATGATCCTTGTGTCGAGGTTGTGTGCTGTGTGGTGACTAGGGTCCTTGATATGTGCTGATGGGACGCCTAGATAGTAGAGTCATCCCTTTTTGTTGGGATTTGTATACCCTAAAGTTTGTTGCAACACCTTCAAGATTTTCGAATGTAGGATCCCGATGCTATGTGGACATGGGCCTCTTTCGAAGATGCTTGATGAGGAATCCCGAGCATGGGTGTAAGATCCCGATGCTTTGTGGACGCAAGCCTTACTCGTAGTGTAGGATCCTGATGCTTTGTGGACGCGAGCCTCACTCGGATCCTACAATCCTAATGCTTTGTGGACGCGGGCGTCACTCCATATTTTGTGGTTATGACTGTGCAGTTCGCTCGGATGATCTGGTGGGATCCCGAGTATGTTTGGGCCTCGTGGGCCATGTATGATGTTTTGCTATGTTGAGAGCATGTATTTAGACGGCTAGCGGTAGCGCCACATGTTTATTTATCTCTTCTTATTGCTCGTACTAGCTTGCATGCTTATGTTTATGATTAACATGAAGTATAGTAGAGTAGATGTGTACCACTGAGCTTTGTAAGCTCAGCGCTCAGAATTGTTGTTTCTGTGCGTAGGTTGATCGCATGATCGAGCAGCACTATCTGTATGAGATTCCAGTGAGCGGCGTCAGAGTATGACGCTTGTATTTAGTGGGTGGTGTATTCATAGAACCTTATACGTTTGAGTTTGTAATCTTTATTTTAAAATTGTATTAATCAAGTCAAATATTTAAATATTTTATTTAATTAGAGCACCTTGTAAATGTTTTAATTATTTATATATTTATTTGATTTGTGGATTTTAAATATTTTGTCAATTATTTTATTTGGGCTAAACCAAGTCGAGAAATTTTATGATTTTAGTTTGGGCTTTCAGCCCAAATGTGACATCTGGGTCGAGGGTGTTACATTTAGTGGTATCAGAGCTTAGGTTTAGCCGGTTCTAGGAAACCCCGGGGTGGTATAGGTGTTGTAGTGATTAAATTAAGTTCATACTCCTTTAGACTGGAATTCTGATGGTGCGACCAATGTGGTGACATTAAGATGATTACGTTTTGGTCGAGAGGAGCGAGATAAGTGTTAGACCGCTCATGGGAGCGATTCTGAGGGTCAAGGTTACCCCAGATTGTTGAAATGTGACATATGGATCGAGGGTGTTACACCTAACCACCAGTATTCGACTTATCGATTAACTAATCTGGATCTTGTTTTACAAAGGCCTAATATGGGGGCGACCCTCTTAATCAAGTTTTCTCCATTCAAAACACCAAGATTCAAACAATGTTTAACAGACATAGCATCTCATCCTACTTGACCAACTAGTTGTTGGTTAAAAATATTTTTTTTTCTAATGTTCCTTTTTTATTTCTAATTAAAATTAGGACTAAATTGTAATGATTTGTAAATATTGAGGTTAAATTTATTAATTTTTTAAAATTAGGACTAAATTGATTGACTGTATAAATATGGACTAAATTTATAATTATACAAATTTACTTAACTGCCACATTATCATTTTCGTTAATTTTTAACGGTTAGTTGCTTGATTGATATCATTAAATAATTGAGTGTCTGATTGACAAAATTCATAGTTCGGTGGTCAAAATAAAATCAACCTCATAGTTTATTAATAGAAACCAAAAGGGTCACAGGGCTCTTAGAATAATAGAAAGTGTGTTTTGGTAAGACTTCATTTAATATGCTCTCTATTTAAAGGTGAAGAGAATTTTATGAAAATCCTAAAGAGAGGTCTGGGTTTTTTTAACAAGTCCTAAGGTTTCAATCTCCCATTCATGCCAAATTCAAGGTGTCCAAGCATAGAGAAAATGTTGAAACTTACCCAAGAGCCATGACAACAAGGAACGAGCGCATTGCAGGTGGTAAACGCCTTAAACTGGTAAGTTTACCAGTAGGCACTAAAAACACATTTTGAGCATTGCTATCTTTGGAGTTCGTTCATATCCCTTTCCAGTAATGTTCCTATAATCATTGGCAACAATTAATGGATTTGAGTCGAAGGTATTGTTGAATCAGGGGCAGGACTAAAAGGGATGTAATCAGAACCGTTGGTTTACTCAAGGGATGCTTTCCTTTTTGGAAAAGGGAAACCACCGACGACGAGAAAATGCCTACTGAAGAGGAGTTTATTGACTGGTAGAATTTAAATTTTTAAAACGTTCTACACACACGTGAATTGTATTTGCAAATCCACTCGCATTTGATATGAATCCCACCAAAGCATATATATTTTCAAAATTTCAATGAATACTATACATGTATACCTCTCTCTAATATGTAAAGACCGCTGACGATTTACTCTATATAAGCATCAAACTGCTGTGCACACATGCGAAGGTGCTTATACAATACCAACAACAGTATGTATGTATATATGTATTGTTACCAAAACATTACTGGTGAACACCGCGATTACCCAAGTCAGCTGCCGCTTTAGCTGCACGTTCTAATGCACCTGACACCCAAAGAGCTCCCTGGGAAAAGTAGCTGCTGTTGACCACAGTTTTCCCAGCAGCTGCAGCGGTTCTTCCTGCAGCATAAATGGCTGATTTGGTGTTCTCTGATACATGGTACCTTTCATCCACAGATCTAACAGCACCAACACCCACACGAAGTTTATCCGTGAGACCAATCCTCTCACTTAGTTCAGCAACTTTGGCGGCAGTGGTTGCCGAAACTTGATGAGATTCATCAAAGGCTTTGGCCTTGCTTAAAGCATCTTTGCCTAACACATATCCATTGGCCAAAATGGCTTTCACAGCATCCTGAGCGAATGAAACAGCTTCTCCAGCATGAGATACAAATTGGCTTCTCATTGGAGGTTGCTACAATAGGGGGCAAAGAAATGAGAAGATAGAATACAATTTACCAAAGTAAAATTTCCACAAGGACCAATTCAGGAGCACAAAAAGGATAAGAAATCACGTACCCATGAACTTGCTTCATCGCCATGGCTTCTTAAAGGGCTGCTAAAATCAAATTCCTCCTCATATTGCCCCCAGCGAGATATGAATATACGTTGATCAAGAAGTGTCGCACCCTACAATGATGAAATATTTTAAGAGCAAAAATACGAATAAATTATACAATCATCATGTGGGAGTGAGAATCACAATTCATGAATAAGATTCAGTATTATCCTGAACACAAATAGTAGCATAGTAAAAGGAATGGAACTAAATACACCAACGAGATCTACTTCACTCAAAAGTTAATTGAGGCAGTCGTAGGTTAAAATGCCCAAAGGTTGATATAACAATAAAAGACAGAAGTTACATCAACAGGATGATCATCAGTTTTAAAAAGAACATTATCATAATGCAGGAACGAACTGTATACTTGTATCAATCCAATAAGAATCCCCCATATACAATTTCCTCAAAACATGAACGGACATATTTTGAGTTCAAGGTAATAGTCCTACTATTGAACCAAAGTAGAACACTTCTTTTACTTGTTTATCTCTACTTATTATCCATTTGCCATGTAATTTCGATTATTGAAATTACGATTACAAGTTCAATACATGAAAACACCTCCCATAAAGTGCACATATATATTCTCCTGAATGGCTGAATCCATTTCATACTGATTAATCTACACCAGTCGCATAAAGTTCAACTTTACTTATACCAGAAACATGATGTCGGCAATGCATTTCATGATAAAATAGCTAGATTTATAGATGCAGAGATGAAAGCTGCCCTGAAGGCAAGAATCTAAAAGGCAATCTAAAGATTGTGAATGAAATAATGGGAATACATACACTAAACAAGATGGCAGTCTCCTGGGAATAAGCATTTTTGAATGTCACATAAGCAGTACTTGCATACTCACCAGACCTGCTTTCATCCAAAAAAAAAAAAAAAAAAATTCCAAATGACTACTTCAAGAAGATGCAAATATGAAGCATAAATATAACAACACAGGTAAATATGATTCAATATCGCAAGAATCAATAAATAACAAAAAGTTCCGGTAGTCAAAAGAAGAAATCCTGTTAAATATGATTCAATACTTGAAGTACCTAACAATTTCAACATGTTCAATGGCACCAGAGAAGGCGAAAAAATCAAAAACATCTTTCTCAGTAGCTTTGGGAGACAGGCCAGTCACTTCTACTGTATATCCCAAATCATTCATTTCTACAAGAAAGACTGCTGATCAAGGATTTCAAACCTAGTCAAACGATCACGAAAAATGAGCTTTAAAACAAGATAACAATACAGAAATTCCAGAATCGAGAGAATGAACGCAAATTAAATTGACGGAAATAGGAGAATGCAAGAACAGTTAACAACTAATCATGAACAAAAGTATTAATTAATTTGGTCATTAATTTCGTAAATAATTAAGCAGAGAGAGAGAAAAAAAAAGCGTACCTGATGAGATGAGAGATTGAGATTTAGAATGAAGAGGAAGAAATGGGAAGCGATTGGACTGGGGTTTTACCGGTCATTGAACGAGAAGAATAAAGAAGTCGGTTTGGTGGTTTTTGGTTACTTTACTTTTTGAAGGCGGTTTTTAGCCCCTTTTTATTTTCGGATTTCATGTGGGTAGTTTTGACCCGTTCACAAGAGTAAATAAAACCTTGAGTAAAGTTTATAAATGGTCACTAAATTATGCTTTAATGTTTATTTTAGTCACTAAACTTTCAATTGTTACAAAATAATTATTAAACTATTGATTTTGTTATAAAATGGTCGCAGAGCCTTAACTGCAGTTAGGTGGGGTGATGTGGCATTTTGAGTAAAATTATTTAATAGCATAATTAGTCCTCCGTATTAAACTATTAATTGTACAAATTTTATCAATTTAGTCCTATTTTTATTAGAAATATTTTAATATTATATTTTAAATATATTAATAATATTAAATAATATATATTTATTAAATATTTAATAATATACATTTATATTAAATCATTAATAATATATTATTAACACTATACATTTATATTAAATTATTAATAAATGTATATTATTAACAACGTATATTAATAATTATGTATATTATTAAATTGTTAATAATGTATATAAATGTATATTATTAAATTATTAATAATGTATATTATTAAAATATATTATTAATAATTTGATATAAATATATATTATTCAGTTAATAATTTAGTAAAAATGTATATTATTAAATTATTAATAAATGTACATTAATAAAATATAATATTAATAATTTAATATAAATATATTTTTAAATGTTTAATAATATTATTAATTATCATTATATATATATTATTTAATATTATTAATATATTTAAAATATAATAGTAATAGTTTAATATAATATTAAATTATTTCTAATAAAAACATGACTAAATTTATAGAATTTGTAAATAATAAGCCTAAATTTATTGATTTTTTTTTTCAAATTAGGATCAAATTAATCAAATATATAAATGACTAATTGTGTTGTTAAAAAATCTATTCAAAGTGCTGCATCACCCCACTTAATGGTAATAAGGGCTTACCATTTTGTAACAAAATCGATAATTTGTTGTAATTTTGTAACAATTAAAAATTTAGTGACCAAAATGAATATCGAGTCATAGTTTAGTGATCATTTATGAACTTTACCCTTAAAATTATTCCTATTTGGGTAAACTACACAATTAGTCATCAGACTACTAACATTTTTCTCTTTTGGTCACTCAACCATAAAATATTACAAAATGGTCACTCAACTTATCGATTTTTTTTTCACCAAACTCTGTAACAGGAAACAGATGTGACGATTTATAAATTTGACATGATAACAGATTTAGTCATTAACATTTACAAATTTAGTTATTGACATGATACCAAAGTAACCAGTGACGACTCTTATTTTTAAAAATATTTTAAAAATTCTCTTAAACAACCCTACAATTAATCGTTGAGCTTAAGAATCGTTTCGACAGCTTGACGATTGCACTAGGAACATTTGAGAGTTAGGAAAAAATTAATTATGCGTTTCAATATTAATGGAAATTATTGAAATTAAATTGAACTTTATTCAATGTTTCTTAATAGATGTAATATTCTGATAAAAGTGAATTTTAATGATTAGTGATTTTTACATTAATTTTTATATTAAAAAGAATCGATGATATGTGTTGCATTCATATCATTAAGATTTTTACCCGAGTTTCGCCCCTTAAGTAGAAGTGAAACACTACATATCTTTGTGAATAACTCTCCGTGGGTCAACAATTCACTCCCGGAATTTATGCCTTTTGATTTGTGAGTAATCCTCCGTGTCATTAGGTTATGTTTTTCCTCGAATTGAACTCAGTTCTCAAGCCTGTAATGGGCCAGAGTCGGAGTTCTTCTACCTTAGTAGGAAGTAATAACAGTTCATCTACCCTTGTCTAGAATCAAACCCACATGATTGAGAATTTAAAAATCACACCCCATTAAAACCACGTAGAAAGCCATAGAAAATTAAAAATTCATCTTGTTAGAGCCTTTTATTTATTATGTGTGTTTAATTATTTATTTCTTTTTTATTTAGTTTTTCATTTAATAAAAGTATTGATTATTATCTTTACTCTGTTACGACACATTTTTTGTTTGTGTTTATTTTTATGTTTTGTTTTTTATTTGTGTATTCATAACATTTTCATATAAAAGTATTGATTCACGAATAGTTTAAAATTAAAGACTTTTTAATGGGAGATAGAGTCTATAACGGAAAAGAAAAGAATTTTAAGGTTCAAGATTAATAAAAAAAACACAAGCAAAGATTGAAAGGGGACAATATTTGGCATGATCATGTGTCGGGTTTAGCTAATGTAACTTAAATTAATTTAAGTCAAAATCAATTGTCATAATTGAAAATTGTATGGAAGTCTTGAAATTATAAAATGAGAGAAAACTTAGGGATAATTGAAAATTGTCAAAATCAAGTTGATGAGCTATTATTGCAAACACAATATTGGAACCCATGATATAATTGTTTTACTTACGGATAAATTGATATGACAACCACTTTTGAGGAGTACATGACCATGATAAGCTGTAGTAAAATTGAAAAAAAATCAGATTAATTCTAAACCAAGCCTCCTCTTTTCTTCGGAGTACAAACTTTATTCCATCCAACTCGACACATCTTTCTCTTATCATCCATCGCACCCTATAAAAATGCCCTACGTATACGGTCAATCCTAGCCATCACACTCTTCGAAACAACAAAAATTCTCATATAAAATAAAGGAAGCGTCGACATCACCGAATTAATTAAAACTAATCTTGCTGCAAATGATAATAAACCTCGTTTTCAACCTGCGAGCCGTAAGCGAACCTTGCTTACTAACGATCCCACAATTGCATGCTCCTCGGACTCACCCCTATCAGACTCCCCAAATATGTGAACAGCAAATCTGTTGTTGCACACTCAAAAATTGCTGCCATCTCCACAACAATTGCATCCTCAATCTCAATGGGGAACATGGCCAATTTAGCATAATTAATTTGAAGGCCAGACCCATATTCGAAGCATGTAAACACTCTTTTCAAGTTATGTGCTTGTGTCGGACAGCCTTAAATGAATAACACAGTATCGTCCGCGAATTGTAAATGTGTTAACCTGAAATTGGCAGCAACACGTACCTCTGATATCAATCCCTTAGACTCCGCATTCAACAAATATTGATGCAATGCCTCGGCCACTATCACAAACAATAACGGTGACAAAGGATCTATTTGTCGCAATCCCCTTTCTATGGCAAATTCTTTTATCGCGGAACCATTCAAGGGCACCGAAAGCCTCGCGAAATTCACACAAATTCGTATCCACCACCTCCAGTCTCTCCAAATCCCATACGTTCCATAACATCATCCAAAAAATCTCATTTAATGCAATCATATGCCTTCTTAAAATTCAGTTTCAATATCACCCCTCTCTAAATCGTCTCGATTTCAACGAGTGAACTACTTCATTTGTCAACAAAATACCATCCACTTTTTTTCGCTCCTTAACAAACGCTTACTGAACATCACTTATCAATATATGTAATACACATTGTAGCCGCGTAGCCAAAATTTTTGCCAAAACTTTATAAATTTAGTTAAGCAAGCATATTGCTCGAAAATCACTCACCATTTGCGAATTCTCTCGCTTCGGAATAAGAATAACAAAAGCCGAATTGACCCCTCTTGGTAATAATCCATTCTCATAAAAGTTCTCAAGGAACTTCATTATATCCGCACGCAAGAAACTCTAGCCCTTCTTTAGGAATTCAAAACTGAATTCATCCGGCCCCGGTGCCTTCGCCCCCTCGCAACTCATGATCGCAGCCCTTGCCTCATCCTCAAAAAATTACATTTCCAATCTAGCTAAATCAGCATTCTCAAGCCGAGCAAACTCCACACCAAGAGTGTAAGAACCCACCACCTTGCACTTCGAGATATGGCGTCGAAATTCAAGAAACACATGGCATTTCAATCTTTTCGAATCCATAATCCAACGGGCTTTAATCCGTAAGCCACTAATGTTATTCCGCAATGCTTTAATTCTCGCTGCTCTGTAGAAAAAACTTGTATTTCGATCCTCCTCCTTGAGCCATAATGCTCTTGATTTTTGTCGCCAAATCGATTCACGTTGTTTGTGCACTTTCTACAGTTTTGCATTCAAACGGCAATATGTCTCGCTTCGATCTTCGTTGTCCGCTAACTCCACATCCGCATCCAATAATTCAATGCAATTAGTTAACTCGGCCATTCTACTATCCACATTACCAAATTCAGCTTTGTTCCGGCCTCGCAAAAACCTTTTTCATCTCACGTAATTTGTGCATCACATTCCCCCAACAAACAAAAGTGAAATTTGATCTCATTCTTTTTCCATCCGCGCAACATGGACCAGATTCTCCACCCAAATGTTTAGAAAACGAAAAGGACGAGGACCCCAATCCTTCTCCTCACTATTAAAGCGCAGAGGCATATGATTCGAGATACCCCTTGGTAAATTCAATTGTAAAAAATCAGCAAATCTCTCCACCCATTCTCGAGTGACCAAAAAACGGTCCAGCCTGCTTGCCTTATTTCTCGAACCAAACCATGTGAACCTTTTGCCAACCATCGAAACATCAACAAATTCAGCCGACTCAAAGAAATCATTAAACTCCCTTGTACCCGAAGTGAATTCACACACCCGCACCGTTCCCCAAGCTGCCTCACAACGTTAAAATCGCCCCCAATGCACCAAGGTAACGCCCTCGAGCTGATCAAACTTTGTATTTTCTCCCATAACTGTACTTGCTCTGCCGTCGAGCATGTCGCATACACATTAATCAATCCGCAATGCCATTCCTCGTCACTCCATCTCCCCGTTATAGCAACATAATTTCGATTCACCATTGAAAAATCACATTAATCGAGATCTTGTTTATTATGGGATTACTCTTAAAATTTAATTTTTTTAATATTTGTTATTACGGGTTCAATTTTTTTTCAATACATGTTATTAGGGGTTTATTTTTTCAATATTTGTTATTAGGGCTCTACTTTTTAAATTCATTTTCCCAATATTTGTTATTAGGGAAATACTCAATTTAATTTTTTTTCAATACTTGTTATTAGAGAGCCATTTTTTTTCTAATACTTGTTATTATGGGCTCAATTTCCCCCCAATGTTTTTTTATTAGGACATACTCTTAAAATTCATTTTTTAAATATTTGTTATTAGGGGTCTAATTTTTTTCCAATACTTGTTATTATGGGCATACATTTTTTAATATTTGTTATTAGAGAGTACTATTAAAATTTATTTATTTTTATCAATACTTATTATTAGAGACCTATTTTTTTCTAATACTTGTTAGTATGAGTCTACTTTTAAAATCCATTTTTTCAATACTTGTTATTAGGGACCTAATATTTAGGTTCATCCTTGGGCCACTAAAATCTCAGGAATGGCTCTAAACTCCAATCCCCCTATTATGATCATCCAGTTCTACGATGTACTCCGTTTTGTTATTGTTTTTCGCTCAACGATGTAGATATTTTATTTTTTATAATCATCGATATTCAACTGATTGACTAACTAATCAAGATCTGACATTACATAGGCTATTATAGGGGCGACCCTCCTAACCCAGTTGCTTCATACATAACAATAATATTTGAATCCTTAACTTTATTTAAGAAATCTAGTGACCTATGGCATTAGATTAACCGATTTTGGATATTTCATTAATAATATGTCAAACCATTAAACAATAGATTACAAGAATGACAAACATAGGAAATAAAAGTTCATCCGACCCCCTAGATCAATACACAAACCATAAACTTAAGAAACACAAGACTTAACAAAATTATAAACTACTTACACCTTATTCTAACTTTTGGAACCTAATTTTAGTATTTATGTGCATCCATTGCAATGTGATACCCGATTTTTACTTTTTGAGGCAATTAGATATTATTTTATAAAAAAATATATCTCCTTATATTTAAAATTTTAACGTCTAACTTTTGAATTTGTGACGCATATCATTCCTTTAATAAAACGGTGTTAAAATTATAAATATGAACCAATCCTAATTGAATTTGTAATTAAAAAGGGTAAACAACAACTTTTGTCACTGAACATTTTTTCTTGACAAAATCTTCACTAATGAAATAAAATATGTGATGATTTGTATAATTTGGACAGAAATCGAACCCAAATCCCTTTGCACAAGGCTCCAACACGTGATTACTAAACTAGACAAAAAAAAATCTTATTAATTTTCATTAAAACTTATATTTAAGTTATACACTACCTCAAAATTATATAAAATGCAAGTAGAGTTAATTGAACCTATGATCCCAACAAAAAGTTAATATTTAACCATTGAACCAAATTATATAATTACTAAATTTTTAACCAAACTAATAATTAACTTAAACTATGATTAAAATTGAAGAACAAACTAGAAATGTAACACCCATAACGTATACTTGTAATACGAATATACATTACAGATGCTACTAAAACATGTGCTGAAAACTGGCTTAATAATTTTTTTTCGGTAAATAGCACTTTTCAAAATTTTCATATGAAAACATTTCTAGACAATCGTAGCTAGTTTTAACCCTGAATTGGTTTATAAGTACAAAATTAAGTTATTTGAAAGAAAGTTTATTCAGGGTGAAAATGTCGCTCGCTGCCTAGATCCTTTCTTGTTTTTAAAAATTTTACGTGATAAGGTTTAAACATTGTGTCAAACCATTTTACTTTCATCGTACTAATAACATTATTTCATTTTCATACTTCATAATTTCTTATGCTTTCATATTTGTAAATTTTATACTTTGAAAGCTTGCCAAACAGCTATTTGAAAATATAATTACATGCCCACTAGTACTTGACTATTTTAAAGTTGTACGTACTTTCACTTACCGATAACTTGACTTCCAAATGAGTGGCTCCTCCTCGCTAAGTCTGATCTGAAGAACCTACGTGTGAAATAAAACACACGCTAAGTACGAACTTAGTGAGACAATTAAACTTATTTATTTACACGTGAAATGTTGATATATAATACTTCATATAAGAGTGCATTTCATATTTCTCTACGACAAGGCAAGTATATCACAATGTACATGTATCATGTATCATATAAATCATATTATCATTGCATAATATATTCTCTATCATAGACATGTTTTCATCATGTAATCATTTACGTAACATGTGTTCTATCATATAGCATGTAATATTTCTATCATGTATCATGTAACATTCTATCATATATCAATAACATTTCTATCTCGTATGTCATGTACTTCTTAGACATGTAACATGTAACTTCTTTTTCAAGTATCATGAAATCATGTAACATCTGTATCATATATCATGTAGCATCTATATCATGTTTCATGTAACATCTGTATCATGTATCATCTCTGTCATATGAATCATCTATCATTATGCAGTCATTTGCATGCTCATGATCTACCATGTAATCATCTTGTTATTATTATCATCGTGTCTATCTAGAGGCCCATGGAAACCCTATAGCCTATATGCACTGTAGTGCTTTGTAGAGTACGTACTCGGGATGACGCTCTTTGCTCCTCATATAAGGACGCTCTTTGCTCCTTATATTAAAAACACCTCGTCAGTGCCAATTGCACTATGAGCTTGGATCCCCAGGGTGTATCTTGTTTCATTTTAATCTTGTTATTGTCCATATTCCTTGTATTTACATACATTGCCATTATGCATAATGCATCATCATTTATGCAAACAATAATTCGTACCTGGTATTCCATCAAGCTTGCCATGTCGAACATTGTATCATATCATGTATTATAAAGAAATTCAATGCCAATTTCGATGTAATGCAAACATTTAGAAATGCACTCACCTGGGCCATTTATTAATATGCCTCACTAAGCTTTATTGATCCTTTCCTTTTATAGTACCTCGAATCTTCTTTTGATTCGGATCCAACTTCTTTTATCACATGAATATAAATAAACATTTGTTAGATTTACTTCTAACAATATTTCAACTAAGCTATTTAATCATTCAATATAAAAAAATTTCCATAAATTTCCTTTCTTCCTTATACTGTCAAAACCTCATTTTGGTTCTTAATAACCATTTTGAGCTTCAAATAATTCTTCTAAACTTGATAACCAACATTAGATACAAAATATCTAAATTTCATTTTCGGGCAGCTTTGTACAGCCTTCAAAGAAATATTTCTATAAAATAATCTATAACTCGAAATTCGATTCCGTTTGTTCTGAAATAATCTAGATTCAATAAGCTCTTCAACCATATAAATTAATAGCTTAAATTCAACTTGTACGATTTATGGTGAATTTTCAAAGTCAACTTCCAGGACTAAATTCAAAACAGACTGCTAAACTGTTTTTCTGACCTTTGATCACTTAAAAATTAATATCTTTTTGTTCGGAACTCGAAATTAGTTTCCGTTTGTTGGAAACGAAACTAGACGAACACATCTTTATATCGGTATAAAATTCAACTTCTAAATATTTTTGTGGAATTTATGGTGAATTTCCAAAGTTACTGCCAAATCCAGTTTTTACATAGTTTCATAAATAATTTCAAATCTTGTACTAGTTTCTTGCAATTTAATCCTTAAGCTTTATAAAATAACATTTCAGCCACTACTTCATTTTTGTACATAAATTATGTACAAATAAACCATTTACTTATTTCTAATAGTTTTAGAAAGTTTTTCTTAAACTTTCAACTTTATTCACTTTAGTCCTTCACTATTCCTTCATTTTCGAAATAGGCCCCTAAACTTTCTTCTCTTGTCATTTTCATCCTCCAACTTTCATAAAATACTTAAATCTTCATTTCTATCAATTTTCCATAAATTCAAAATCAATCCCCAATTTTTCTCAATTTGCCGAATTGGTCTCTAAGGTTCCAAAAATTTTCATTTTGGTCCCTAACCACAAATTTAAGCTTCTTTCATCGTAATTCAATGTTTCCAATGCTTAAATAAAATTCTCAATAATTTCCCCTAATTTCCATAAATTTTCAAAATGGTCACTAAAACACAAACTTGGGAAATTATTCAACATATCATCAGAATAAGTCTCCTAACATCATAATTCAATCAATTCCATCCTCAATTTTACTTTCTAACCAAAACCCCCAAATTTTAGAGTTAGGGTTTATAATCTCTAACATGGAATTTATCCAAATCCAACCTTAATTCCATGTTTAAATCATCAAATTAACTAACTAAAAGTCTAATTCCTTCATCAATTTCAATTTCCACAACCAAACTTCATCCACAAATAACTCATACTTAACCTTTATCATGCAAGAATACTATCAAATTAAAGAGAATCAAGTGTAGAACAATTTACCTTAAACAAATTTGCTTGAAACTAATCTTGATTTCTTCAAATTTGAGCTTGAAAGTTTGAACTTCTTCCTTCTCTTTTTATTTCCAGAATTCGAACAGCCTCTTATGGTAAGATGATTTTTTCTCTCTCGTCTTTTACCTATTTAATCCAAGTGTCATATGAAATAGTGAATTTACCATCTTGCCCTTTTATTATAATGGCCATGATTCAATCTCATAAAAAATCAATGGCTATGATTTAATCCATGTGTAAATATTCTTCTAAAATTGCCCTCAAAGTTTCAAAATATTTCAAAAATGCCATCCATGGCAAATGTCCAATTTGCCCTCCAACTAGACTTTATTTACAACAAGTCTTGAAAATTGTCATTCCATTACCATCTAACTAAATATAGTTAGAATCCAACCAAATGTAATAAAATTCTCATAAAATAATATTTTATGAGTTTTCCATAATTTCTTGGAACCGTCTTTAAAATTTTAGTTCGATCCGATATACCGATAATTACCGGGAAACTTTACCGGATGCCTTTCCTCTTAGAAATCTTAACTCCACAATTCATTTAGAACATTATTAACTTAAAATAAATCCTTTTTATCAGTCAACATATTAAATATGGAACCTTCCCATATGATCACCCATCCTTATACTACTCTGGTTTGAGCACGCTTAACAATTTTCATTCGATCCAAAAATGCTAATAATACAAGCCTCGTATGAAAAATCCGAGTAACACAGAAATGCCAATCTTGGGGGTGAAATATTCATTTACGGGGTTAACTTACATAACTTTTGGAAATTACACATTGGTCCCTGAACTTTTCCAAGTTCACACTTTTACCCCTCAAACTTTCAAAAATTTCAATTTGGTCACTAGTCCAAAAATTGGGATATTACAAGAAATAGTTTTCTCTTCATTCGGGAATACAACAAACTAATTAAATAATTAATTGTTTATTTTTATAAAATCAATCTAAAAATTAAATTGAATATATTTTTAAATAATTATTTAATTATTTGAAGCAATTACTTTAAATTAACTATTATGTTAATCAATTAATTTAAATATAGTTGATTTTTTTATATTGTATATTTCACTTGACTCATGTATATGTCTACCAATTAAATGTTATTTAAAGATGAAAATGATAAATTTAAATTTAAATAATTATTTTAAAATAATTTAAAGTATATTATATTCTAAATAAATATTATATATGTAATTTGTAGAATGATTCAATATTAATTATATAAAAAATATAAGTAGTTATTTAATTAATTATGAAAAAACAATTCTAGTTTGTTCTACCCATTTGCATTTTGACATAATTTTGAGGAGGTAACACAGTATAACTTAAATATAAGTTTAATTTGATAAAATTTTAACAAGTTTTTTAGCCTAACTCGCTAGGTATAGGACAAGTCTCTTTACTAGCATACAAGTAGCACATATTTTCTTTGGTTTTATTTGACCAATAAAATGATATCATGTACCACTACCATATTTGTCAAATAAAATTATCAAAAATTAACATGAAGATAGAAAATGATGTGAAGTTTTTTAAAAAAATTTAAAAAATGTCATATGAACATGGTGTTAAATTTTCAACCATGATGCTAGAAATGAACCTCTCGAAGCCTCATGATTTTGTTGGGGATTCTCATAATTGGGATATTCGTTTTGGGTTATCGTTTCCGAAGAAACGTTGTTGCTTTCGACAACAGAACTTTGATTGATCTGTAATATCCTAATTTTTTATTAGTGACTAAAATATAATGTTTGAAAGTTTAGGGGTTTAAAGTATAAACTTTGGAAAAGTTTGAGGACTAAAGTGTAAATTTCCTCAACAAGTAATTTTATTCAGTATAAGAGTGAATCGGATCGAAACATGTACCTTGATATCGATTTTAAGAATTAAAATGCAGAAAAAGGTACCGAATTTGGACCGAATGAAATAGTTAAGCGTGCTCAAGCCCGAGAAATACAAGGATGGATGACCTTCGGGAAGGTCCCATAAAAGTGTTTTTGATTGATAATTTGGACTCAGTAAAAGTAAAGAATATTCGAATAGATTATCGATAAAGGATTCCTAAGAGAAATTTTATTCTATGGAGATTTTCGATAATTACCGGAATAGTAGACTGAATTAGGAAAATTCAGTCTAAGTTCTGGTAAAGGAAGTTTTTATGATATAATAGAGTTTATTTCCCAAATATAGAAATATGGAATTTTTGGAATAAATCCAATAGTTCGGAAAAGGTAAAATCGCAGTAGAAGTATTTTACGAATATCGGGAGATCGGATCGAATCGAAATTTCAGAGGCTGTTCCATAAGCCATGAAAAAGTTATAAAATAATATTTAAGGAATAGTGACCGGTTGGGAATGAACTATTTTAGTTGGATTGTAATGGAATGGCATTTTTGAAGTAAACTAGTAAATAAAAACTAGTTGCAGGGCAAATTGGTCATTTTGTACCAATGGCATTTTTGAAATATTTAAAAAGTTACAAGGACAATTTTGGAAGAAGAAATGAAAGATTAAATATTGGCCCTTGATTAATGATAAGATCAATCTCAACTGTTGGATTAAAAAAGCATTTTAGTAATTTTACTATCTAAATGAATTTAAAATTCATTTATACAAGACAAGTGGCCAAATTGGATGAAAAACAAAAGATGAAGACCATTCTTCATCCTTAAATTCGGAAATATGAGGGGGAGAAAGAAAGAAAAATGGAGAAAAATTTTCCAAGTTCGATTCAAGCCCCGAAACTCGATTTTCAGGTAATCTCATCAACTACAAAGTTGTTCTACTCTTCAAGCTCTATCTTTTGGTGTAAATAATCTATGGAAAACATGCTTGATTGATGAGAATTTTGCATGAGAAGAAATTGGGGTTTATGGAAAAAGTTTGGGGCTTTTGGAATTTTATGATTTCATGATGAAATTCAAGTGGAAATCAAGCTAGTATAATGTTAAAATCATGTTATTGAGTTGAGATTTAAACCCTACATATTTTATTTTGTATGAAGATGATTAGGGTTTATGGGTTCGAGTTTGATTTGGGGTTTGTGATGTTGGATAAATGATCTAGTAAGCTTGAATTTGTTATTTGGAAGCAAAACCCTAAATTAATGGTATAAAGACCATTTTGGAAATTCTGAAAGTTAGAGGACTGATCTGATTTTTTACGATTTGAAGTGTATTTATGTTAATATTAATGTTGGAGATGTGAAATTGAAGTTAGAATGCAAAACTGATGTTAAATCGAGTTAGTAACCATTTTGACAAATTGTCAAAGTTAAGTGACCAATTCAAAAATGAGGTTTTAGAGAAGGACTAAATCTCATTTTAGTTGAAATAATAGAATTCAAGTAGTAATGTTGATTTGAGGACTAATTTGCAAAGTTAAGAAGCTTGAATCCTTATCTTTGCATTTTTAGTGACTATTTCGGAAAGAACAAAAATTAAAGGGAATTATTTTTGAATAATTATTTGATGAAGAAAGTGATTCTTTAGTGGTTTGAATCAAGTAAGGGGACCATATTGACAAATAGAAAAGTAAGGAGAAATTAGTATAAAGTTTGAAGTTATTTATGGAAGTTGTGTAGGAAAACTGGATTTGGCAATAAGTTTGAAAATTCACCATAAATTCTACAAAAATGGTTAGATGATGAATTTTATATCGATATAAAGATTTATTCGTCTAGTTTCGTTTAAAAATACGGTGATTGATTTCAATTCATATATCAAAAGATATGAATTTTTAAGTGATGAAAGGTCAGAAAACAGAATAGCAGTCTGTTCCGAAATTCAATATTGGAATTCGACTTTGAAAATTTTCCATAAATCGTACAAATTGAATATGGGTTATTATTTTATATGGCTGAAAAGCTTGTCAAATCTAGTTTCGCTTCCAACAAACGAAAACTGATTTCGAGTTCCGAGTTAAAAGATATTAATTTTTAATCGAATGAAGGTCAGAAAAATTACAGAACAGTTTCTGTCAGGATAGCCCTGTAAACGGGAGTTTGATGAATTTTCATATTTTTTGTAGATTTTATTAAATTATGTGGTTTATACCGTTAGAACCGTTATCGAATCTAGTTTCTTCGTATAAAGGAGATTAAGATTCAGTATGTATTTTTCCCTGTAGAAGTAAATCTTTGATGGTAGTGCAAGTTGACAGAAAATGGAAAATGAGACAATTTGTGTCTAAAGTAGGTTAGCAAGCTTGGAGGAATTATTTGAATATCAAAATGGTCATTAGGGACCAAAAATGAGTTTGTGAATAGTATAAGGAAGGAAAGAAATTTATGGAAAATTTTTATGTTGAATGATTAACTAGCTTAATTGAAATATTGTTAGAAGTAAATCTAACAAATGTTTATTTATATTCATGTGATAAATGAATTTGGATCCGAATCAAAAGAAGGTTCGAGGTACTATAAAGGAAAGGATCAACAGAGCTTAGTGAGGCATAATAATAAATGGCTAAGGTGAGTGCATTTTTAAATGCTTGCATTATATTGAAAATGGCATTGCATTTCTCTATAATACATGATATGATACATTGCTCGACATGGCAAGCCTGATGGAATACCAAGTACGAATTATTGTTTGAATAAATGATGATCTGTGTTTACCATGAATATTTATGATGAAGCATGAAATATGAAATGTCTATTTATATGATTAATTATGATGTTGAGTTGATGATGAAAAAAATGCCCAAGTATTGTGTATGAGAGTCCATGGTATAGTTGGCATGCCATAGAGTCTTTAGCAGTTGCACCCTCATGTTCATGTTATCAAAAAGATATTGTGACAAAATGATTGTGTCACATGCACCCTGAGGATCCACGCCTACTGTGCCCGAGTGCACTGTCGAGTTGCTTCATGTTTATGGGGACCAAAGAGCGTCCCCGAGTACGTACTCATCTTCACGTTCACGTTAGACACTGCGATATCATTTCAAGATTACTCGCGTACCTCGATCTCATATAGCGTACTTTGGGCAATGATAAAAGAATCATGTCATGTAAATGAATCATGTCATGTAAACGAATCATGTTACGTATATGAACCATGTCATGAATATGAACCATGCCATGTATATGAAATATGTCATGTATATGAACCATGCTATGAATACGGAACATGCCATGTATATGAGTTAAATCATGTATATGAATCATGTAAGGTAAAAGAATCATGTCATGTAAATGAATCAAGTTATGTATATGAATTATGCCAAGTGTATGAATCATGCCAAGTACATGAATTATGTCATGTATACGAAGAATGTCAAATATATATGAAATATGCTATGCATATGAATCATGCCATGTATACAAATTATGTTACGTATATGAATTATGCCATGTACACGTATCATGTTATGTATATGAATTAAGTCATGTATATGAATGATGTCACATATATGAATCATGCCACGTATATGAATTATGACACGTACATGGATTCTGTCATGTATATAATTCATGCCATTAATATGAATTATGCTATGTATATGAAGTATGTCATGTATGTGAATTATGTCATATATATACAAATCATGTCATGCAATGTGAATTATGCCATGTGTATGAAATATGCCATGTATATGAACTATTCTATGTATATGATTTACTTGGTAGTGATGGAGTATTGGAAACTAGACTAAGTTAGAAAAATTATGACTTGCACATGAATATTGACTGACTATGGAAACCTTGTTAGTACAATACTACCTTAGACAAAAACTATGCTAGGTTAATGTATAACGTGTATTGCTTTATTTTATGTTTTGATAAATAAGATCATTGCCTCACTAAGTTCGTACTTAGCGTGTGTTTTATTTCACACGTAGGTTCTCCGAAAATAGACTAGCAAGGTGGAGCTATTAATTGGGAAGATCAAGTTACTATTTGTAAGTACAGTACGTACATCTTTAACGTAATTTGGTAGACTAGTGGGCATGTAATATTTTAAGTGGGTAAACTGTTTTGTAAGTCTAAGATTATAACGTATTTATACATTATCATGGAAGTATGGACTTAAAGAAATGGTTTGCTATTAATAACTATGAATTTTGACGTAGTTAAATGCTATTTAACCCTGATCGCGTAAAAAATTGAAAATCAAGAAAGGGTCTAGGCAGTGTACATAGTTTTCAACCTGAATTATATTTTTATTTCAACTACTCAATTATGAATTTTATAAATCAATTCAGGGTCAAAACTAGTTGCAATAGACTGACATAGTTTTTAATTTAAAACTGAAAAAATGGTTAAATTGCAAGATGAATTTTGGTAAAAAAAAATTACAAGTCAAGATTTCTTTCAATGACTCCGTAACATCTTTAATGTATATTCGGCTTACGAGTATAAGTTAAGGGTGTTACATGATCGGTTCAGGCACTTGAAAGATATTATTTTTCGGGCTTTAGTCGATTCATTTAAGGCATTATGGCTCAAGAATCTGCCATTAGATTCCTCCTCCGAGGGGTTGGTTCAAGATTAATTCGGATGATGCTCGCAAGCGTCTTGAGGAGGGGTAGTTCGTGATCATAATAGACGATGGCTTAGAGATTTTGCTAAATTTGTAGGAATTTGCTCAGTTGTTAAAGTCTAATCATGGGAATATGGATCTGTCTCCACTGTGCTTGGAAGTTGGGACATCGTCGAGGTATAGTGGAAAGTGATAGTCTAGAGGCCATTCGGTTAATTCAGCTGCGACACAACGGACATGGTCAGTTTTCTATAGTGGTACACATAGCGTTTATGCTCCAAAGGAATGACAAATTGAGTTTCATCACACCGTCTGAAAGGGTAATAGATTGGAGGATGCATTTGTTGAAAAATAGGTTACTGCAAAATGAGGCATTAGCACTGACTGAAAAATAATAAAATAACTAAGCAAACGATAACCGTGTCATGGTATTAACCACTGCCTTATAAGTGAATTCACCCCGATGTGTGTAATTGGTACAATGGACGAATGCCCCCTGAGATTAGCACGGTTTCTCCGACAACTTGTACACCTAAATTTTGAAGTAGAGATCGGTGGTATTGCTTTTCTCTCATATAAAAACTTGGGCTGAGTAAAATAGCTGTAATTTTGTAAGACAAAAGGGAGTGTTTGTTCACAAAACTCAGTTGCCTTGGATATAAAATAGAGTTACTGAAGACTCTTATTTATAGTTGAAAAAAGGTTAAAACCCTAATTTGCACTTTTTAATAAAATCATAATAAATATTGATTTAATAAAGTTAAAACGGTAAAATTAAAACTGTTGTAACAGCTGCATCCCTAGAACGAATGAGGAATGAAAATAATCCAGATACGTCACTCATAATTAGCTATAAAATAGATGTTACGTGAATTAAGCTGACCAAAAAATTGCACCGTTTAGAATTTCAAAACCATTCTTACGATAGATAATTTTTCAGTGTTCAAATAAATTCTTCCTAATTTTCTATAAAAAGATATAACGCGGGCGTACATGTCGAAGACACGTGTTAACGCAAACCGAGCTGGCCGAACGGCGACTGCAACGGTACGCGCGTGCAAGGTCCTTGTCTACTAATCTTCAACAAGGGAGGCTACAAGAACCACTATATAAACTAAACCCAAGGTATTTTCCCACCCAATGTGGGATACATGACTTGAGCATTATCTAACAATCACCCACAAATGCGAAAGAATCTTTTGAAAATTAGTGTGATAAATGTGAATTTAAAAACGTGAGAAGAGCAATAGCGAGATTAGTTGCTTAAGCACTAGTGAACATATCTGGAACTAGTACATAGTGAAATGAGTAATTCTTCTTTTAGATAAGTGAACGGATCTGGAACTTTCTAAGATAAGTGTGAACTCATAGCACACAACTAACCCCTTTCATCCACTAAAATTCTCGATGTGTTAGAAAATATACTAATATATATATATATATATAAATATATATAGCCATCTGACCTCAGGATTCTAGTAAGTGTACTAGAAAAACAACCTAATATTTTTCATAGAAGGTGGCTAAACCTTCCCACTTACGTAGGTTATTTCATTAGGTTTATCTACACATAAACCACTCAAATAAGAACTATGAAATAATTAAGAGCTTTATACAACAACTCATCATCTCAAATGAATAGGTGAATTCTTCAAGTTCATTTAAAATGAACCACCCAAAATCTGGGATTAGAATTCATTAAGAATAAAAACTCAACCTCTTTGATCGGTGAATTCAATAAGTTTTTCTCAATAGAACAACCCAAAATCTTTGGGATTGAATTCATTAAGAGTTTAAGAAAACTCATCATTTCTAGCGGCAAGTTCATTCAGTCTTTCGCGATAGGACTACCCACTCAACACTGGGCTATGAACTTAGTAAGAGTATTTATTCAACCAAAGTCCGTAAATTCATCAAGTCTTTCTCACTAAGACCACCCAAAACCTGGATATGAATTTATTAAGAGTAATAAAACTCAACCTGGGCATGTACATTGTTTGTCATAGGGATATGTATTAAAAATGTACACTATAAGTACTCTTCATAGTTTCTTTTGACCACATTGAACTTAGATAACTAAGTTAGGTATCCACCATAAATTCCTCAACCAATGGGCTTTAGACCCATCCCCCTCGACGAATCTAGAACCAATTTTCGACTTAACCCTTTGGTAAGCGGATCAGCTAGGTTCCTTTCTGACTTCACATACTCTAAAGAGAGTACTCCGTTCTTTATTAAGTGTCTCAATGATTCATGTCTTACATGAATGTGTTTCTTCTTACTATTGTAAGATGGATCTTCACCACACATATCGCTGCTTGTGAATCGCACAACAATGACACTAGAGGAGTCGATTTTCCCCACAATAGAATTTTTGCTAACAAATTTCTAATCCATTCAGCTTTTGGCCCAGCGAGGTCAAGAGTAATAAACTCTGACTCCATAGTAGAGCGAGCGATACAAGCCTGCTTAGCAAACTTTCATGAAATCGTTGCACTATCTAAGGTAAAAAAATATACCCACTCGTTAAGCTTACTTCATCATTATCGATAACCCAGTTGGCGTCACAATATCCCTCTAAAACTGAAGGAAAGCCAAACTCGAGTTGCCAATTAGTAGTACCTTGAAGATACTTTAGTAAGCGCTTGAGTGCAATCCAGTGCTCACCACTAGGATTATGAGTATATCTACTTAACTTACTCATTGCATATGTAATATCAGGCCGAGTATAGTTTATTAAGAACATAAGGCTTCCAATAATTCTAGCATAGTCTTCCTGGAAAATAGTACTTCATTTATTCTTAAAGAGATGTATACTAGAATCATAAGGAGTTCGAACATGGATGACATCAAAAGTGTCAAAATTTCTTTAACACCTTCTCAATATAATGTATTTGATTTAAAGAAAGACCCTTCTCGGTTTTGGTAACTTTTACTCCTAAGATCATATTAATTTCTTCCAAGTGTGATTAGACTTTATTGATTCTAGTTCATCATAAACTGAACTTATTCAGAAACTAGCATCAATTAGAACATTATAGCTTCACTATAGGTTTTTGGATCCTCATCAATCAGGAAAGATTGAGCTATAGGTTCAGATATAGAGTCTAAATCACTTATTTCTGTAATAAAGGAAGTTTTATAAAATCTGATCTAAAGGTAGTAGCTACCTTTTATCTTTTACTTCTTCTAGGATTTAATTCAAACTCTAAAGAATCCTTGGCATGAGTACTAGAAGAAGAGGCATGATTCTCTTGATTTGTTAAAACACTTAATCTAGGCTTATTAAGAGGAAAGAAATCCTCAAAGAACACAACAATCCTAGATTCACAAATTTGAGAAATCATGTAAAGACATGAACAATATGTGGCACTATATGTAGCATACCCTACAAACACTGCATCAACAATTTTAGGTCCAATAGTGGTTTTCTTAAAGTTAGGCTAACCCACTTTTGCCATACACCCCCACACTTTCAGGTATTGCAAATATGTTACACAATTCGTACGGAGTATAGTCTAATTTATGAGGTACGAGAGAATGACTTCCCCACAGAACTTAAGAATTCATTGTCTCTTCTTTATTTTTCCCTCTTAAAAAATGTCATACATTTAAGGAAAAATGGAATAGATATTTCATAAATTATGTCATTATTCTCACATACCTTTTTAAAAAAATTAGACCCATATTTTATACCCATATTAGATCTAACACGTTTTATTCTCCTATCTAGCTGATACTCAACTTATGTCTTAAGAAAAAAGTTCTCAGCTTCATCTTTTAGATCTAAGGAGATAAACCTTTGTATATCAAGGAAAAACATCTACAAAGGTAATGTAACAATATTTTCCTCCCTTACCCCCACATTTTCTAAAGTGTGCTAGATCAAAATGTATAAAAGAGTTCAGATCTAAGTTTAGAAACTGTCTTAAAGAAGGTTTAGTATGCTTAGTTTCTAAACAAAACTCTAATTCGTTGAAGCTATTATTTTTTGGATTAGGTAGTAACTTCATTTTTATGAGTTTCTGTAACACCCTCAACGTATATTCGATGATTAAATGCACATTGAAGATGTTACTAAATTATTTAGCTGATTTCCTGACTTGAAAATTTTTAATTTTTTTAACATCTGACATAAAACTAGCTTATAAAATAACCAACGAATAAATTGATACATGCCAACTAAAGAATATCATCAATTTAGAATGTCTTACTGATGTTTGGTAGATTGCAGCTTGATTAACATGCTTGACTCTTCTTTCGGTAAGTTTCCAATAACCTATGTGTGAAACAGCACACACTAAGTATTCACTTAGTGAGGCAACTATAAATTGAAGTAAAGCATTTCATGCATTATAGCCCAAAGTACAAAATCATGTGATGTCATGGTACACGAGTCATCAGGACACCATAGTGTCTACGACGTCGTAACGTCTGCATCGACGAAGCGACTGAGATGAGTACGTACTCGAGGACGTCCTTTGCTCCTCATACTCGCATATTTTGTGCTACGTAACACCGTAGTGTTTGAACCGACTTCGTAGAGTCTAACTCGACTTCGTAAAGTCTATCTTGACCTTGAAGAGTCTATCTCGACCCCAAAGAGTCTATCTCGCACCGTAGTGCTATGACGCAGCTGCTAAAACCCTATGGATATCCAACTATACCAAAGACTCTCATGTGAACCTATGGTATACGAGTCTTCTCGACACCGTAGTGTCTGCAACGTCGTAGCGTCTGATGGTGAGTACATACTCGAGGACGCCTTCGGCTCCTCATTATCGTACCTTTTGTGCTAGTCGACACAAAAGTGACTTCAACGCCGTAGCGTCTGATATCAACACCGAAGTGTCTGGATCGCACCGTAGTGCTGGATTGCAGCTGCTATGACTCTATGGATATCCAATTATACCAAAGCCTCTCACACTAGTACTTGGGCATAACAATATAATATTTTCTTATTCAATATCCAATCCTTCAATACTATTATCCATAATTCGATAATGGCAGTTCATACCCAAATATCTAAAATCCGATTTATCTTAGATAAATCAATATGTCATATCAATGTATCACATATGCCACTTAATACTTCATGCCATTTACATAACTTTGATCAACATACATTTTCATTAATATTAAAGTTGACTTCTCGCAAGTTTCTCTCATGTCATATATATATATAATAAATAAAAATGCACTCATTCATATACATATATAATAAATAAGTAAAAATGCGCTCACCTTGGCCACTTGACACGATGCCTCACTAAGTCCTAGTTCGATCTTTTCTTTCATAGCACATCGAACCTTCTCTGATTCGGACTTGACTCCATTAATCACATAATTACAGTAAAATATTAGTTAGACTCAAATCTAACAATACCTTAAACTTGCTTTTTAGCATAATCATTCGAAAATAAAATTTCCAATTATTTTCCTTTCTTCCCATTACTTTTCAAAAACTCATTATGGTCCTTAGTGACCAATTTGAATTTCCATTAACTCTTCCGAACTTGCTAACTAACATTTAAGTACAAAATGTTTCAAATTCTATTTTCTGACAACTTACGCTACCTTCAAAGATTTACATGTACAGGGCAGAATACATATTGGATATTAATTTCCTTTATACCGGAAGAAACTAGATTCGATAACGATTCTATCAGTGTAAGCCACATAAATTAATAAAATCTAAAAAAATTATGAAAATTCTTCAAACTCCCGTCACAGAGCTTCCTAACAGAAACTGCTCTATAAATTTGCTGACCTTCATTCGATTAAAAATTCATATCTTTTAACTCGAAACTCGAAATCAGTTTTTGTTTGTTGGAAAAGAAACTAGACAAAGAAATCCTTACATTGATATAAAATTCATCATCTAAACATTTTTTTAGAATTTATGGTGAATTTTCGAAGTCACTGCCAAAAATTCAATCTTCTACATAGCTTTCCATAATAAACTTCTAATTTATATTAACTTCTTCTTATTTTTCTACTTGTCAATTTAGTCCCATCACTTGCTTCAAACCACCAATTCATAATATTCTTCATCAAATAATTATTCAAAATAGTTCCCTCTAATTTTCTTTCTTTGCCGAAATGATTACTAAAATACAAAGGTAAGGATTCAAACTTCTTAACTTTGCAATTTAGTCCTTAAATCAACATTACTACCTTAATTCTATTATCTTAACTAAAAATCAGATTTAATCCCCATCCAAGAATTCATTTCCTATTTGGTCACTTGATTTTGACAAATTGTCAAAATGGTCACTAATTCGATTCAACATCGGTTTAGCATTCTAACATCAATTTCACATCTCCAACATCATTAATTACATAAATAAACTCAATTTTCATAAAATTTAGATTCGGTTAACTTTGAAGCTTGCTGAATTGGTCCCTATATATTTAACTTAGGGTTTTGCTTCTAAACAACAAATCAAGCTTACTAGATCCTTAATCCAACATAACAAAACCTAAGTTAGACTTAAATCCATAAACCCTAATCTTCTCCATACAAACCAAAATATGTAGGGTTTAAATCCTAACTCAATAACATGATTTTAACATCATATAAGCTTGATTCCAACTTAAATTCAACCATGGAATCATAAAATTTCAAAAGCCCCAATTTGTTACCCTAATTTCTTCCTCATATCAAATCTCATCAACCAAGCAAGTATTCTATGAATTATTTACATCAAAAGATAGAGCTCGAAGAATAGAACAACTTTGTAGTTCGAAAGATTACCTTAAAACCGAGATTCAGGGCTTAAATCGAGCTTGTAAAATTTCCTTCTTCTTTCTCCTCTTCACCACGGTTCTGGAGAGTTTTTTGCTGATAATTCCTTCATATTTTCATGTATTTATGCCACTTGTATTATAAAAAATGAATTTTTAATTCAATAAATTTCACTTTCTAAAAATATCCCCCAACTAGATCTATATTTCTAATTTTCCATTTTGTAACATTCAAACTAGACTTAGTTGGATTATAATCAGAAACTATTCATCAACAAAAGAAATCTCAAAATTCTTTCCATGTCCCTTTTGGGCAAAATGACAAAAATGCCCTTTACCGATCAACTTATTCACAAAATTGCCATTCCATATCATTTCAATCGATTTAAATTTTTCCTGATCTTTTTAACATCCAAATAGTCATAAAATAATATTTTATGACTCTTCTAAGGTCCGTGGAACTATCTCTGAAATTTTAGCTCGATCCGATTTACCGATAATTATCGAGAATTTTATCGGCTACTAAATAAATTCCTTGATCAAAATAAATCATAGGATTCATCCTGAATCGAAGTAAAAATATTTCCAAAACTTGGGAATAATTTTTTTATCCTTCTTCTATCATATAGTAAAATTTCATAATTTTCCAATTCGATCTGGATACCCGAATTCCACTTAAACTTTGGCTGGGATTTCCCAACAATCGAAATATCGGTTCAAACCAGAATTCCACATTTGATCCACACCCTTAGGTGATATATCTATTTATGAAATAAAAACCCCTAACTTTTGGGAAATTACGACTTTAGTCCTTCAACTTTTCATATTTAGTCTTGTACCACACAAGTTTTGACTACTTAATATTTTGGTCACTGAATTTTAAACTTCAATTCCCATTCCAATTTTCCTCGGATTTCGACCAAACTTTGCAAGTACCCTAATTAACTTGCCCTCTATCATCTGATGCTTTTACATCTCAGAAATTCCTTTTCCATAACCCATAATCGAAGAAATCCTAACTTTTGCATTTTTTGTTATTTTAGTCACTAAGATAACTTTTAAGCTATTATCTTAATACTAAATGATCCTTAATCAACATAGTAAAATTTGGGGTATTACAGTTTTTTTAGTGATTTTAAAAATTCACATGCCCTAATCTAGCATGCCATACAAAAAGATGTTTTAATAACTTTATATGTCAAATATTATTTTCTTATTTTACTCAATCATACTAGAGTAATGAAATATTTAAAGATATTTCATCTTTTTTTTAAAGAGAATTTACAAGGAAATTTCAATACACTCCTTGTATAAACAATTCTTTTCTTTCTTCTTAAATTCTTTGAAGAGAATAACTCAAGAGTTAATGGCTACAAAAACACTTTTGAGTAGTACTAATGTCTTATTAAATTCTTTTTATATTAGTCAAAAATATTGACTTAAAGAGATCATAAAATTTTACCTACTATGACTTAAAGGAACCTTTCTTTGAAAGATTATTTATTATTATAACTTATGCACTAAGTTAGAAAAAATATTTTAGTCATAGTCTTTTATAAATTGGAATAGTAATGCACCAGGTAGGTTTAAAAAAAGAGGTGATGCCTAAACCACGCTTAAATACCAAGTCTTTCATCGAACCAATCCTAGACATGCATTTTCATACTATCTCATTTCCTTTCCAATTAGCCATTTATGAAAATTTCTTTTATGTCTCTTTAAAAATTATGCTTTAATATTTTCACTTTGAAAAGAATTTTATTAAGCATACACATGATGAGGTTTTCTACTCAAAAAGGTCATCTAGCCTTAGAGTATAGCCTAGTCTAAAACATGCTTACTGAGCTTACAGATTAGCTTAAAGGCTCAACATAAATTTATGTATCAAAAAGCATGAATTAATAAACAACAAATTTAAGTGATCTGACCTTATAGGTAGAACCATAGTTTCTCGATAAGGATATTTCAATCTGGAGAATTTTCCATTCCAGCATCATCACCTTCGTATTTCTCCAAAATTTACATCCATCCTGATTCCAAATGTATGTACGAGTAGCATGTGAAGCCCTTTTGCTAACCATTAGCTATCCATGGTTTGAATTTCAAATCCAGTCGAACATATTTTAACAGCAGTAGAATCCGCTTCTAAATTGTTGAAAAATAAGTTACTGCAAAACGAGGCATTAGCACTGACTGGAAAATAATAAAATAACTAAACAAAAGAGATAATTGTGTTGTGGTATTAACCACTGCCTTAAAAGCTAATTCACCCTGATGTGTGTAATCGTTACAATGGACATGACCCCCTGAGATTAGCACGATCTCTCTGACAACTTGTATACCCAAATTTCGGAGTGATCGGTGGTGTTGCTCTTCTCTCATATAAAAACTTGGGATGAGAAAAACAGTTGTAATTTGTAAGTCGAGGCGTAATTGGCATTTATCTGCTGATTTGTGACTCTACCTGCAACCTCGATTAGGGATGAATCCTTTTAGTTTTATTGTATGCAATTTATGTTGCTTCGACGAGGTTTTTTCTTGTAATTTGATTATTTAATAATTACTACGTGCATTCTATTTTTCGATTAAGTTTAGGAGTTAATAATCCTTTCTTCACCAAAAAAAATTCAACAGTAATGATAAAAAGTTATTTTAATTGAATTTTATTTTAATAAATGACCTTTTCAACCCTAACTGAACTAAATCCTTCGAAATATCTCCCAGACGTTTAAATATTTCGACATATTTATCCACTCCCCACCTTATCTCAATTCAACCCTCCATATTCTCCTAAGCGTACTAAAAAGATATTTATAATTATTGTAATTATTGTTTCGTCTACTCTTGTAATTTAGCTGGTGGTGATCGTGTTTGTGCTTAGTTTGGGTTGTTGAATATTTGGTGTGAGGTGTTGTTTTTAGCTTGAGCCCGGAGTGTATTGTATGGTTTATTTTTACGTGTTTCAATGTATCGTTTATGGATTTTACCTACTATTTCAATAGGTTTTTAAGTAATAACAATATTTATTTTGCGAAAAATAAGTATATGTTCAGAGTTAATAAGAATCTCACTGCTGCTGCGTGAACATTCATCGACTGATTTTGTCCGAACAAATAAAATACGTTATCAAGAATTCACGGGTTCAAACTGCAAAACTATTTCAAAAGAACAGTATTGATAATGTTATACGACCCGAGCAGACTTTGGTGTGCGGCAAATCACGTGTCAGCGATTCTCATCAGCTTTTGAGGCTGACCTCTCTTGCCTTCTCAAAATCCAAATACTCCTCCATTAACACAAACACCAACGTACTTTGAAACTTTGCCGATTGCCGTTTTCATCCATCAATAAACCAACGTATTCTTCAAACACAGCAACATAACATATTCATCAGAGTAAATTAAGTCTCTTTTTATTATATAAATAGATGATGATAGACTTCAATAATATACAAAGTCTGTTGATGACAAGAATCACCAAATCCTTAGATATAGAAACAGTACGTACTTAATAATGTAAAGACCAAAGGTACTGATAGAGAATGACAAGTGGACATTATTATTACATAAGTAAGCTTCTGATAATGGCTGCTTGGTCGCTATCGCTGTCCGTGGAAGCTAGCAGCTGGGTTAACCGGTCGCTTAGGTCGTCCACTTCTCGGTGCAAGCTTCTGATATAGTTGCAGGTCTCCTGCAAGACCTTCGAGGATGATACCTGAATAGAAATTAAAGAGAAAGATTAATTAAAACAGCGTGAATTTTGTTTTGAAGTAATAATTGGATTAAGTTTTGGTGATATATTTGAGTGTGATGGGTAAATTAAATTTCATGACGTGCTAAAAAGGAACAGGTTGAGTCCCACACCTTCAACTTGTTGGTTTGCTAGATGTGAGGCTGTGAATATCTAAGACTTATCTACGAAAGTGAACCAAGTCCTCACAAAACAATGGATTTATTTATTTATTATTTTTTTGAATTTCAATGTAGAAAGAGAGAGGGGTAGTGTTGCTCTTTGAACCTTTCATGGGATAGTAGTGTTGTTTATTACCATCATGCTATACTCTTTTCCTTCGATTTAGGATTAAGGAGTTTTTTAATGAGGCATGTGATAATACTTTCACTGTATGATTTTCGCCTCCGAATAAAATCACTGTTTTGATAAAAAAAAAGTGGAAGGAATGGTACCTTGTCAAAGCGCCGTTGACGAAGCTCGGGGATAAGCTGCTGCAGCTTCGAAACAAGATCGGCGATCTGGTCGTCGGTGATCCTGGAAACACTCGACTGCTTGGAACGTGATCTTCTGCCTGACATTGTGTATAAACTGAGGATATATGCAAGTCTTGAATAGATAGACAAATGGAGTTGTGAGCAAAGAAAAGCTAAGAAAAATGGGAGTAGAGATATTATAAAGAAGAGGGGAATTGGAGCTGAGAAAAGAGTTAACCAAGAAGAAAGAGAAGAGCAATGAAGGATCTCTTGAAAATGAATTACAAGAGAAAAGAGAGGTGCGTTGAAAACTGCCGTGGGTATTGCTGCTTATTAAATAGGGTTCTTCTACTCCTAGTGTGCATGCACCCAAGAAGAGGATTGAATCAACGAAAATGAAAGAAAATGCGTCCGCTTGATATCATTTTCACCGCACGTCATTTGGAGATTCAAGGGTAAGAATAAGATAAGATAACTCTTTAATTGAAAACTACATTTTACGATGAAAACACAAATTCCTGTTTTTCACCATTTTTTCCATAGATCATGCGGTTAAAAACTTTTAGTTGACAATTTCCCATCTCCTTTAAGTTTAGGTTGTGAGTTCAATACCCATGAGCAAATTTTCTCTCACCTCTCCCTAGATAAGAATTGCTCAAAAAATAGAAATATATAAATATTTAATTAATATATATGTAATGCAATATTTTATGTTTATATTAACTTGTATATGTAATTTTTGGTTTTATAATGGGACAAAGACATGATTACTTAAACATGAGATAGTTTAGGGTTGGAGTGCATCATGATTGAAATTATGCCAAAAAGGAGGAGGAAATTGAGATATGTATGCCATACCGTCCTTCCCCAAATGTCCCCAAACTGGGGTAGTAGGCAAAATCAAGTGAAATTAAGGGCAAGATGTGATATGCTCCATATAATCACCCAACTACAAGGCCCTCCTTTCTGTCAATTTAGCATGCAAGCCTTTGTTATCCTCTTATTATATGTTTCAAGTATACTATTATATATATATATATTGTAACACCCTGTTTAAAAAAAATGAAATGAAGATGAAAATGATGAATGAAAAAAAATTAATTGAGGGATTGCAGCCAAGGGGGTAAAAAATGAAATGAAGATGAAAATGAAAATGATGAATGAAAAAAAATTAATTAAGGGATTGTTCAGCCAAGGGGGTTTTTGAACCCGTGACATTGGCTACATAAGTGAAGGTCATAACCATTTGAGCTATTACTCATTTGTGATATGAGTTTAAGGAAATAATATTTATTAATAACTTAATTAGGCTACCAATTAGAGGATAAATCTAAGCCTGTGACCTTTCGGCTCTAGGGTTGTTAGAACCATTTCCAGAAATTTCCCAACTCCTATCACCGAACCTATTCGGCCACCTTCTCCGATAACCATTACTGCCACGCCGTGCCGGTCATCGCCCTTCCCATCTGAACCGTCTCTCCACCCCAATCAAAACCCCCAAGGAATCATGCTCGGATGTCGCGCTGTTCGTCGGTAAACTCGAATCTAAGGTTTGACGTAACCTAGGGTTGAAACTCATTCTTTTCGTCGTCGATTACGGAAGATTTTGTCGTCCGTTGAAGACGACGGTTGCACTACCGTCTTCCCCGCACCGTGACGAATCGAGCCGTGGCTACCGATCAACCAACTGACGATGTTCGGGTCCTCGCCGGCGTTCAACAGATTAGGTAAGAAAGGTGAGTTTTCGGCCGATTTCTGAGATAATTTCATGTGTTTTGGGTTGATTTTTGAGTTCTGGGATGAAATCCGGCCAAAACGTGCATTTTGGGCCAATTTCTAGCCGTGTACGGCAATGCGTGGGCCCCACGTGCCGTCCAGGCAATTTCTGGCCGCCGTGGACGGTGACAAGTCTGAACTTGGTTTGAACCGGGTCTGAACTGCTTTCAATCGGTTCTGTTTTAAACCGGTTCTGACCCGAACCGTCTAACCCGACCCGGTCAAACCTGACCAAACCGAACCGACTTGACCGACCCGACCATTGACCGAGTCAACTTAGTGAGTTAAATCGCCCGAGTCAGCCCAGTGAGTCAACCCGTCCGAGTTAACTTAGTGAGTCAACTCGCCCGAGCCAACCCAGTTGATCGCTGACGTTAGCGTTGACTGTTGACGTCAGCATTGACCGTTGACTGTTTCCTGATGATGTCAGCGTTGACTTTGACTGCTGACGTTAGCGTTGACTTTGACTCAAAAAGTCAACTTTTCAGGAAAGCCTTGTTTTATGTTTTTCGACGTCCTGAATCCATTTTTGAAGTTACTTTTGTGAAATTCGAACCCGAAAGCCTTCAAATTGGACCGTGAACTCAAATTTGAGTTTGTATTTAATTATTTAGTTAATGTGAATTGAGAATAAGGATTGATTTTAATGACTAAAATGAGTGAGATAATTGATAATACGAATTTGGTCGAATTGGGAAAATGACCAAAATGTCCTCCGGTTTTAAAATTCCTAAATTTACTAAAACGACAAATATACCCTCAAGTCATGAAATAAATGGAAGGTTTAGAAGAACCGAAATGACCAAGATAACTGAATTAACGTCAAGTGCGTTAATGACTGAAATACCCTTCTTACTATAGGTAAGTGGAAGATTAGATAATCATGAAAATTTTGTTAGACTGCAAATGACCATAATGCCCCTGTAGGTTTGAGGCATGTAAATCAGTCATTCTTGACACTGTAACAATAATGGAAAGATACTACATGATCGTGATATTCTAAAATTCTGAATGGTTCAAATAAACTAAGTTCTCAATGACGTATGGGCGTCATTATTCACCGTATCCCTCGTATGATAATCCCTTTCGAAAAACTATTCAAAATCGGTAAAGTATACTTTTTGATATAATACTGTGACTATCTATGTTGATTCAAAAGTAGGATTATTTTATAAAATGAAAGTTCGATATATGATTTCTGATGATTTCTTGTCCACTGGCTAAATTGATATTTTCTGGGGTATTACTGGAATATGGTTTGAAGTCTTGTAGGCAGCCTTAATAAAGCTGACCTCTAGTTAGGCTTTATGCCTCCAGATAGGCTTTGTGCCTCCAGGTAGGCTTTATGCCTCCAGATAGGCTTTGTGCCTCTAGATAGGCTTTATACCTCCAGACAGGCTTTGTGCCTCAGGCCTAGGACCAGCCTCCAATTATGGGGAAATTACACATTGGTGTTCGGTTGAAGGGTAGATAGGTTAAAGGAATCCGATCAAGGATCTATGACCAATATCAGTTCGAGAATTCCCTTTTCGTTACACGTGAAGTACGGTACTTGTGTACTAGAGGGCATGTATGTCACGTTTTATTTTATGATTGTATCTGTATTATGTCTTCTAAATTTCAGTTTCGTGTGAATGAAATTTTAATATAGTTTAACAGAAAATTTATTTTACACCTTTCAATGTAGTTTTTAGAGTTTTCTTCTGTTTTTACTATAGGTTGCTCCGGTGACCTGAATGTGACATCCTAGACTAGGCGTATCGCATAGACAGGTTTAAGGGGTTACATTTAGTGGTATCAGAGCTTAGAATTATGTCATTATGGGGTACCAAGTCAGACTGAAATGCTGAGGACACTACCAGATTGATCTGTGACCGTCTGGGAAGTCTCGAGAACAAGCATCCCGTTGAAGAAAAGAGGAAAGAATAGTCTCTGCATTCCTTCAACTCTAATAAATTTCGAGGACAAAATTTATTTTAAAGGGGAGAATTGTAACACCCTATTTAAAAAATCAACTGAGGGATTGCAGCCAAGTGGGTTTGAGCCCATGACCTTAGCTGCATAAGTGAAGGTCTTAGCCTTTGAGCTATTGCTCATTTGTGATGTGAGTTTAAGGAAATAATATTTATTAAAAACTTAATTAGGCTACCAATTAGAGGATAAATCTGAGCCTATGACCTTTCGGCTCTAGGGTTGTTAGAACCATTTCCAGAAATTTCCCAACTCCTATCACCGAACTTATTCGAACACCTTCTCCGATAACTATCACTGTTGCGCCGTGCCGGTCACCGCCCTTCCCATCCGAACCGTCTCTCCACCCCAATCAACCCAAGGAATCGTGCATGAATGTCGCGTTGTTCGCTGGCAAACTCGAATCTAAGGTTTGACGTAACCTAAGGTTGAAACTCCTTCTTTTCGTCGTCGATTACGGCAGATTTTGTCATCTGTTGAATATGAAGGTTGCACTACCGTCTTCCTCGCACCGTGACGAATTGAGCCATGGCTACCGATCAACCAATTGACGGTGTTTGGGTCCTCACCGGCGTTCAACAAATTAGGTAAGAAAGGTGAGTTTTCGGCCGATTTCTAAGATAATTTCATGTGTTTTTGGTTGATTTTTGAGTTCTGGGATGAAATCCAGCCAAAACGTGTATTTTGAGCCAATTTCTGGCCGTGTACGACCGCGCATGGGCCCCACGTGTTGTCCAGGCAATTTTCAGCTACCGTGGACGGTGACAAGTCTGAACCTGGTCTGAATCGGCTTTGAATCGGTTCTGTTTTGAACCAGTTCTAACCCGAACTGTCTAACTCAACCTGGTCAAACCCAATTGAACCAAACTGATTTGACCGACCCGACCTGACCCATTAACTGAGTCAACTCAGTAAGTCAACTCGCCCGAGTCAACCCAGTTGACCACTGACGTCAATGTTGACTGCTGACTTCAGCATTGACTGTTGTCTGATGACGTTAGCATGAAATCAGCGTTGACTTTGACTGTTGATGTCAACATTGACTTTGACTCAAAAATTCAACTTTTTTGGAAACCCTTTATCTATGTTTTTCGACGTCCTGAATCTATTTATGAAGTTAGTTTTGTGAAATTCGAACCCGAAAGCCTTCAAATTAGACCGTGAACTCAAATTTGAGTTTGTATTTAATTATTTAGTTAAAGTGAATTGCAAATAAGGATCGATTTTAATGACTAAAATGAGTGAGATAATTAATAATATGAATTTGGTCGAATTGGGAAAATGACCAAAATGTCATCGGGTTTTAAAATTCCTAAATTTACTAAAATGACGAATATACCCTCGAGTCATGAAATAAATAGATGGTTTAGAAGAACCGAAAGGACCAAGATAACTGAATCAACGTCAAGTGCGTTAATGACTGAAATACCCTCCTGACTGTAGGTAAGTGGAAGATTAGATAATCATGAAAATTCTGTTAAACTACAAATAACTGTAATGCCCCTGTAGGTTTGAGGCATGTAAATCAGTCATTCTTGACACTGTAACAATAATGGAAAGATACTACATGATCGTGATATTCTGAATGGTTCAGATGAACTAAGTTCTCAATGTCGTATGGGCGTCATTATTCACCGTATCCCTCGTGTGATAATCCCTTTTGAAAAACTATTCAGAATCGGTAAAGTATACTTTCTGATATGATACTGTGGCTATCTATGTTGATTCAAAACTAGGATTGTTTTATAAAATGAAAGTTCGATATATGATTTCTGATAATTTCTTGCCCACTAGCTAAATTGATATTTTATGGGGTATTACTTGAATATGATTTGAAGTCTTGTAGGCAGCCTTGATTAGGCTTTGTGCCTCCAGATAGGCTTTGTGCCTTCATATAGGCTTTGTGCCTCCAGGCCTAGGACCAGCCTCCAGTTATGGGGAAATTACACATTAGTGTTCGGTTGGAGGGTAAATAGGTTAAAGGAATCCGATCAAGGATCTATGACCGATATCAGTTCGAGAGTTCCCTTTTCGTTACACGTGGAGTACGGTACCTGTGTACTAGAATGCATGTATGTCATGTTTTATTTTATTATTGTATCTGTATTATGTCTTCTGAATTTCAGTTTTGTGTGAATGAAATTTTAATATAGTTTAACCGAAAATTTATGTTACACCTTTCAATGTATTTTTTAGAGTTTTCTTTTGTTTTTACTGTAGGTTGCTCCGGTGACCCGAATGTGACCTCCTAGACTAGGCGTATCGCATAGACGGGTTTAGGGGGTTACATATATCATTATAATAACTTATTTATCATTTAATGAAGTATATTTTTGAGCATTTTTTAATTTTTTTATATTTCATTTAACTATATTATACTTGTCAATAATCTCTAGAGCAAGTGGTTAAAGTTCTCAGTTGACACCCTCCTTGTTCCCTAGGTTGTGGGTTCAAAACCTATTATGAGCAAATTTACCCTAGGTAGAAATTGTTCAAAAAAACTATGTTACACTTTAATATTTTTATTTATCATACAATCTAATCATATATAATATTTAATTTTAATTAAAATATTAAATAAATTTATCATTTAAACTCAACAGTTAAGTTTTTAGTGTTTAATTTTTTTAAACTTAATTTTTCAATATATAATTTTCCATTCCATCAAACATTATTTTTTAAAAATATTTCAATTTCATTCAAAACCAAAATCCCCCTCTTTCATTGATTTTCTCTATTCAGCTGAGCCATATTGCATAGTGATAGAGATACCGACATATATTGAGTTAAGTGTAAAGACTAAGGAGTTTGATATCTATAAGTTTTATATTCAAATCTTGTGGATGAAAAATATTGACGTAGAAGAGTTCTACTTGCAGTTCAAGGATTTAATTCGACCATTGGTGGTATGGGCAATTGTCATGGGCAAAACCAGAAATTAAAAGTTAAAGGGGCTGAAAATTAAAAAAAAAAGTTTAAGGGTATAAAAAACCCTTGAACTTTTGGAAAAAAAAAATAATTCAGCCCTTAAAATTTTTTTCACCCAATTAAGCCCTTGAACCAAGAAATTGAATCAATTAAGCCCTTGAATCGATTTTAACCATTAAATCTTGATAGTTTTTTTAAATCTGTTGGTCAGTGCGTTGTATCATGGTGTCTCGACTTGACATTTTCAAAAAAATATTTTATTTAAAAAATTGTTTAAAAGTTCTAAAAATTCTTTAAAACTTATAAATATAAAAAATATTTTTTGAAGAAATCTGTAAATGCAACATAATAGAATTATAGTGTATCTTGTATCAGTAATATATAAAGGAAAATTTTTTCAAGATTTAATGATCAAAGGGCTTAATGAATTCAATATCTTGGTTCAAGAGGTTAATTGAGTGCAAAAAAAAAGTTATGGGACTTAATTGATTTTTTTTCAAAAGTTCAAGGGATTTTTACAGCTTAGCCTAAAAAGAATAAAAGACTGAAAACGTCATTAATAGGATTTGATTCACTAAATTCAAGTAAAACAAACTTAATTTCGTGTACACGCTTTACCTCTAAGACAACATCTACTCTATAATATCAAAACAAGTAAAATAAATTATAATTTAAAATTTTAGGGAGCCAAATTAAAAATATAATTGACCGTATGGGTGAACCACGGGGGTTTGGCCCCTACCTGTCCCCATGTGGCTTCGCCCATGGCAATTGTAATGCGAGTGATCGTTTATGGTCTCAAAAAGGTTCCAAAACAAGTTAAGTTAAATGTTTGCAAGAAAAAAAAATAAAAAAAAATAGTTCTGAACTAGCGAAAAAGCACTTTATTCAAAATTGTGTTGTACTTTATGGGTTTGAGTCATGTTAGACTCATTTTTATTCAAAAGTTAACATGTCATGCACATAAGTCAATACACATTTTTTTTAATTGAATGTCATATTTTAATAAATTACTCAAGACTCTTTAAATCTTTAAATAGTCCCTAAATTCAACTCGACTTCAAATATAAACTATACACATACAATTATTATAAAAATACCAAACTCTAAAAAAAGATGGCTAGTTAGAGGAGAATGAGCTAGCGTGGTGTTTCTTCCTAGTTGGGGTGTGAAAGTCGCAAAGATGGAATAGGGAAATGAGGTAGCCTAATCCGGGAAGGTAAGGGTATAGTAGGCGATTTTGTTGACCGCTCTGTGTGTCACGTTCTATCATCCAAATGTCCCCTCGTAATCTATGCATGTCTTGTTACAAAATTCGATTCATTATAATTGCCGATGTTCAATTTATTAAAAATAATATTTTTTTATTTTTTATGAAAACATGACCAAACACCCCCAATAAAAATATCTACATAATTATTGAATATGAAATGTAATAATCCCTTTTTTCAAAAAAAAATAATCTTTCGGATTAAATGTATCAAAGAATCTACCCAAATTTATGCATGTAATTTTTTTGAAGATTTAGTTAATAATATTTACACTAACTAGACTTCTTTCCTATCATTAATCAGATGATATTGAGCACTTAAGCATATTTTATTTTACATAGGGGCGAAAGCTTTTAAAGAAACCTGTGGGGCCATAGCCCCTCCTCAAATTTTGGAAAACTAGATATTAATCCCTTCAATTTTCAAAAAAAAATGTAATCCCCTAATTTTTTAAAATTCATATTTTCAAATTTTCAAATTTTTTAATTAAATCTCTTCCATAATTTTTAAAAGTTCTCACTGTGCCTCTCAAAATTTTAAAAATTATAGTTAGACACCAAATTTTAAAAAATTGTAAATAAACCCTTCATTTTAAAAAAAAATTTAGTTTAAACCCCTATTTAAAAAAAATAAGTTGACCCCTACAAACTCATTCGTCATGTTCCGCCACTGATCCTACATCCTCATGTATGTTATATCAAATATTTAATCTCGGATTACTAATGAATAAAATTAAACTATATATTAGTAGAATATGACTTAAAATTTTGGTACATAACTAATCAACACCCAAAGCTCGACGATTGAATGGTATACTCTAGTGTACGTGTGGATTAAGTAATAAAGTGATTAGTGATATCATTTCCCCCAAGACCAAATTCTAAGTTAACAAGTACAAACTATCCACTTTTATTTAATCTAGGTCAATAAAATAATTTTTAATCAATATTGAAAATAAATGACACATAATAAAATAATTAATTAAGCTAATGGCAATGGAAGCTTTCGGATTTCTCAATCAAATTGTGAACATGAAACTCTAAGTTCACCTAATCCAATTAATCAATTACCCCTAATCCAACTGTTAATTTTATGTAATTTCTAATATAGGATTCAATGAATTTAACTGTAGGGACTCTTATAAAATATTTGCTTTGCGAAAAAAATTATATTCTTATATTAGGCAAGTTGGGATAATTTATGAAGTGCAAATCTATTGAAAAAAGCATCAAATATATTTATATTTAGGAGTGGTTATGGAGCGAGTTGATCACGAGTTGAGTAGTGTCCGACTCGTACTCGTTAAAAAATTTTGTTGCTCGACTCAACTCGTCTCGTTAAGCTCGATAAAATTTTGCTCGACTCGTGCTCATTAAAAAATCTCATTGCTCGACTTGAATCGTTGCTCGTTAAGCTCGCCAAAATTTTTACCTTATTTTTTTAAAATATAGGTAAAATCTAGTGATACTGTTAGAGCTTAATATAAACATACAGATTTAGAAAGAAGAAAAAACGTGAGGACTGAGGAGATAAATAAACGAACCTGTCATGATCGAGTTAGAGAAGAAGTCGATATTTGAGTGTAGAACTCTTTTTAGTGTCTCAACAATCTTCGATGAACAACAAAGGAGAGAAGACCTTAGGAATTTTGGTGTTATGAAAACTGAAGACTTTAATAAAAAAAGAAGGAAAGACTAATTATTATAATCTAATTTTTTATTAATACAAATTAACTTTCTGAATTATCGGGAAATACAAAATGTTTTGGAATATGAAACCAAATATTTTATTGATAAATTACCTAAAAAATTACTAAACTTTTCTAGAGTTTTCAATTAGCATTTAAACTACTTGGAAAATGATTTTTTTAAGGTAGCCATAAAAAGATCTTTAAAATCTATAAAAAATAATGAGTTGCTCGCGAACTAATTGAGTCGAGCTCGAGTTCGAGTCAAATCAACTCGAGTCGAGCGTTGATCAAGTTTTGACCGAGTCGAGCTCAAATTATTTGCGAGCTGCTCAACTCAATAAGCACCTCTATTTATATCTTAACTTCAAATTGATTGTTGGTCTATGCTACTTGAATCAATCACAAGGTATTAAGTCCATATTTAAATCCCAACTTTCTGTTCCTACACAAAAAAATCTCAAAAAGCTTTTTTTATCATAAATATCTCTAAATTTTGGATTTTTTTATAATCATCGGTATGACTTATTGGTGTACTAATTCGAATTGAGTATTACAAAACCAAAAGTGATCTTCCTAATATAATTTGTTTCATTCACAATATCTGAATCAAAATAGAGATTTTGAGTTTTTATTGCAGCATTCAACCGAACAATTTCCAATGGAACGAAAAATGTAATAAAAAAACTATTCTAAAATTTAGAATTTTCTCACCAAAAATGGGATAAAATAAATCTAAATATGATAATTATTAATGGTTTTAAAATATACGTAAGGTTTCGTGATAAGTGTTCAAAAGTACTATTTTTCTTACCCTTTTTACTCATATTATTGTTAGACTTAGGCTCATATTAGTTGCATAGTTAGCCATTCATGCATTAATTCATGTTTCCTTCAATCGTTGAGCTTGATTACATAACTTGGTGATTTTTTGTAGAAATAGATGCTGCTTTGGTGTGTTTTTGTGTGTGTATGTGCAGGATCACTTGCCAAAGCAATGCCGAGCTAGTTGCCAGGGCAATGCATGAAGGATATGCCGAGCTAGTTGCGAGGCGGTGCATGAAGGAGACGCTGAGCCAGTTGCCATGGCATTTGTCGACAAAGACCAAAAGCAATATGGATGTCGAAATTCATGATTTTACAAGCCCAAGATGACATGGAGCAAGGTCCAAGCCCAAAGGAATTTGATTGCCATGCAGAGATTAAAGAAGAATTAAATTCCAAGAGGATAGGAGAAGTTCTAATAGGAATAAAATTATAATAAAGAATTATATTCTTTAAAGATAATTTAATTCCAACTCAAACTCCTCCTCAAAGAAGGACTTTGGCCTAGCCCTATAAATATCAAGGAGATTTCGACAATTCAAAGGGAGAGCAAGAGGGAAATTTCGGCAAGTCCAAGTAGGGCAAGAGGAGAGAATTTTCGACAAGCATCAAGGGCAAGGAGGATTTCGACAAGCCTCTTCCTTCATCTTTGTTCGATTGGGTTCATGCTAGGGATTAATTATCTTGTGTTTCTTTGGAACCTAACCATGAACTAAATTTACTTGGCTATGGTTATTGTGTTTTGTGGTTGTGAGAAACTATTGGTTTTTGTTTAGGTAATAAGAGTTTGCAGTTTTCTATTTCAAGGTTTATTCATTCTTGGTTCCTATTATTGTTTGCGAGTGAATTGGGAGAGGATCTCGTGATTTCATCCATTTATCTAATATCGGGAGAGTTAGATTCAAGAAACGAATGAATATGATCTTTATTCAATCCAATGATGGTGAAGATTAATCCGGCTTAGGAATAAGTTAAGGATTTCAACGGCTAAGAGGAGCGCAAGATTGGTTGTTGTTCACCCTTGATTCACGCAGGGATGTATTATCAAGGCATGCACAAATAGCTAGAGTTTCGACTTAGGGATAAGAAGAAACCATTGAAGAACGCTCCGCCGAACCTTGAAGTTGCTGCCCAGTTGCCCAAGTAGTTGCCCAACTAGTCGCCCAAGCAACCATCAATTAGTTGCTACGGCAACCCCGTCGTGCAAGTTGCCACGGCAACTGAGTTGCCCGTGCACTCTTTTACCAAGACAATCCAATCGGCTATCACACCTCAACTCACGATAACCTAGCCTATCTCTCTCATTCGAATTCATCTTTTCTTTTACTTAATTGCTTTCTAGATTAGTTATTAGTTAAAACTTCTATAATCATTCACTTGTGTTTTTACTTTTTTTACGGTGCAAGAGACTAGATTCTTGAAGTGGCACCAATCCTCGTGGAGACGATATCTTTTATACTATAACTTGCGACGTGTATACTTGCACAATTGCGTAGCACTTATTACGCAACAAGTTTTTTTGGCGCCCGTTGTCGGGATTGGCAATAGCGACTTTGTTTTTACTTTCTTGCACTTTCTTTTATTTTTCTTGTTTAAAATTCAAAGGGCTAACAAACTTTGGTTTTGCATTGGTATATGACAGGCGAGACCGACTTCACCGTAATATCCCTTTGATCCGTAAATCGAACGAACCTTACAAAGACTTAGACGAAGGATAAGAGAAGCAATGGCAAATCAAGACGGCAATATTAATCAAGATGTTCGGCGGGAGGAGGAGTGATTCTTGCACGAAAAATGTAACTATTCGAGACTATCTTGAAGAAAATCTTGATGGACTTAACCCAGAGTTTTCGCGACCGAAATTGAAGCCGACCACTTTGAGTTGAAATCGGTAATGTTTAATATGATCAACACAATAGGTCAATTTGGCGGCTCAAAGAATCGAAGATGCACGACAACATCCAAATCTTTCCTCGAGATTTGCAACTCGTTCAAGATACACGGAGTCACCCCGATGTCTTACGATTAAGATTATTCCCCTATTCACTAAGGGATAGGCGTAAAGCATGGCTAAATAGCATTCTGCCGGATCCATAGCATCTTGGACTGATCTTTGTCGTGATTTCCTTGCTAGATTTAATCCTACAAATTTAATCGATAAGCTTCAGAACGACATTACTTTTTCGGCAGGTGGATGATGAATCCATGTACGAGGCTTGGGAGCGATATAGAGAACTTCTACACAAATGCCCTCTACACGGATTCCCGGTGTGGACTCAAGTGACAATGTTTTACAATGCCGTGAATACACCAACAAGGATGATGCTAGACGCCTCGGCAAACGGCATACTCCTAGATAAGTCACCGGAAGAAGCAATGCAAATTTTAAACAGCTGGCCAAGAATGATTATCAATTCCCATCTACTAGAAGAGGAGGAGTTAGACGCTAAGCCACAATACATGAACTAGGATCATCGATTCAATTTCGCACAATTGGCCGCTTTAACCAAGATGGTCCGAACATGCAAAAACCAAACAACACACATGAAGTCAAGGTAATGGATTCTTTTTGTGAGTTATGTGGCGATAACCATAATTCTTCCGAATGTATGCGAGAATCCGGAATCTAGCTTCTATGTGGGGAATTACAATCGGGCAACAACATGATGTCAAATACATACAATCCAGCTTGGAAGAAGCACCGAATTTTTCATGGAGTAATCCCAACAATGCTCTAAAACAGAACAATCAGAATGCACAAGCATCGGGATTCCAAAGCAAAATATGCCACGGCAACGGATGCCGCGGCAACAACCGACAACATCTAGTTCTTTGGAAAATTCTCTAAATGCTTTTATGATGAAAACTGAATCTTATATGGCAGAGAATAGTAGTTTCATAAAAAGAATCGATGCTTTTATTAACAGGACCGAGATGAGATTGCAAAACCAAGAGGCGGCAATCAAATCATTGGAAAATCAAGTCGGACAATTTGCTCAAAATTTGAACACTAGACCACAAGGAGGTTTACCTAGCGATCATCAAGTCGCAAGAGGAACGGCCATGAGCAATGTAAGGCAATCACCACCAGAAGTGGCCAACAACTTAGAGAGGTTCAAACCCGCTCGTCAAACAAAACTCCACAAAAAGAGCAAGACGAACCTAGCGGCAAAGTCTCGGATCTTTGAACCAAGAATTGCTGCGCAACCGGCAATAAGCATGCCTCGGCAATCGATGACGCCTCGGCAACTTGCGATAAGCACGCCTCGGCAACCCTGGGTTGGTAACACATCGAACCCGGATGTCCCCGTAATGCCGTCAATCAGGTTTCAAACCAATGAAAAGATCGAAGATATCCGACTTCCACCACCATTCCCACAAAGGTTGAAGCGACAAAAGCAAGAATACCAATTCAAGAAGTTTCTTGATATCCTAAAGCAAGTCCACATCAACTTGCCATTGGTGGAAGCAATTGAACAAATGCCAAACTATGCCAAGTTTCTTAAAGACATTGTGTCCAAGAGAACAAGGCTAGGAGAGTTTGAACAATTGCCGCAACAGAGGGATGCATGGCAATGTTGCACAATCGTATGCCGCCCAAGTTGAAGGATCCCGGAAGTTTCACAATACCCTGTTCTATTGGAAATCACTATGTCGGGAAAGCACTATGCGACCTAGGGGCTAGCATAAACTTGATGCCTAAATCGGTTTTCCGTAAACTAGGAATCGGGAAGGCAAGACCTACAATGATTATGCTACACTGACTAGCCGACAGATCCTATGTGCATCCAGAGGAAAAAATCGAGGACATACTTGGTAAAAGTTGATAAATTTATTTTTCCCGCTGACTTTATTGTTTTAGATTGTGAAGCAGATGAGCATGCGCCTATCATTCTCGGAAGACCATTCCTAGCGACAGGGAGAACTTTGATTGATGTTGAAAAGGGAGAACTCACAATGAGGGTGAATGACCAGCAGGTAAAACTAAATGTGTTCCAAACACTAAGGCATGCCGATGATCCGTAAGAATGCCAACTACTTCATGCCACGGCAGAGTTTAACTTCGATGAGGAATTTAGTTGCCTCGGCAACTACATTGCCGATCAAGAGGAACCTGAGGAGTATGAAGAGCCGGTCGATGAGGAACAACCAGAAGAGGCAAATTGGCTAGTCAATCGACCAGGTACATACTTTGAACCACTGGACTACTCAGGTAAGGAAGGTAAGATCGAAAAACCCTCTATCGAAAATCCACCAATTCTTGAATTGAAACAATTGCCAGAGCAACTGAAATATGTATACTTAGGGATCGATAATACATTACCTGTAATTATTTCCTCTAAGTTACAGCCTGAGCAGGAAAAGAAGTTGATCAACATGTTGAAGCTACATAAAAAGGCAATAGGGTGGACAATTGCCGACTTGAAGGGAATTAGCCCGGCGGTGTGCATGCACAAGATCTTGTTGGAAGATAACCACAAACCTTCAATTGAGGCCCAGAGGAGACTGAATCATGCCATGAAAGGGGTTGTAATGAAAGAAATCATCAAGTGGCTTGACGCCGGCATTATATACCCTATCTCCGATAGTACGTGGGTAAGTCCGGTACAATGTGTGCCGAAAAAGGGAGGTATAACAGTGGTAAGCAATGAAAATAATGAACTTATCCCAACCAGGACTGTGACCGGTTGGAGGGTTTGTATGGACTATCGAAAGCTAAACAAAGCCACTAGGAAAGATCACTTCCCATTACCCTTTATTGATCAAATGCTTGACCGTCTTGCAGGTAAACCCTTTTACTTTTTCTTGATGGTTATTCAGGTTACAATCAGATTGCCATAGCACCAGAAGATCAAGAAAAGACAACCTTCACATGCCCCTACGGTACTTATGCCTTCCGAAGGATGCCGTTCGGATTATGTAACGTCCCGGCAACCTTCCAAAGATGCATGATGGCGCTCTTTTCGATACATGGTCAAGACTTCCTTGAGATCTTCATGGATGATTTTTCGGTTTTTGTAATGACTTCGACGGCTGTCTCGGCAATTTAGAGAGGGTGTTGGCAAGATGCGAAGAAACAGATTTAGTCCTCAATTGGGAGAAATGCCACTTTATGGTAGATGAAGGAATAGTGCTCGGCCATAAGATTTCATCCAAGGGAATTGAAGTAGACAAAGCCAAGGTGGACGTGATCGAGAGATTACCCCCACCAAATTCGGTTAAAGGAATTCGAAGTTTTCTCGGACATGCAGGTTTTTACAGGAGGTTCATTCATAACTTTTCTAAAATCACTAAACCTTTGTGTAATCTGCTTGAACAGGATAAAGTCTTCGATTTTGATGATTCTTGCACTCAAGCATTTGAAACCCTAAAGAAAAAGCTTGCCTCGGCACCCATTGTTGTTACACAGATTGACGCTACCTTTTGAGCTCATGTGTGATGCAAGTGATTTTAGCGGTAGGAGCAAATCCTAGGCCAACGCATGTAAGACCTTCCATGTGATATACTACGCTAGTAAAACTCTTAACGATGCTCAAGTGAATTACACAACAACGGAGAAAGAGTTACTAGCTGTAGTTTTCGCATTTGACAAGTTCCGATCCTATTTAATTGGTACAAAGGTAATTGTTCATACGGACCATTCGGCAATCAAATACTTATTTGCTAAAAAGGATGCTAAACCTCGTTTGATTCGTTGGATATTACTTTTACAAGAATTTGATATTGAAATTAAGGACAGGAAAGGAACAGAAAATCAAGTGGCCGATCACTTATCACGTTTGGAACGCAATAGGGAAGAGGACGCGAATCTAGAGATATGCGATGCATTCCCGGATGAACAAATTCTAATCGCCTCGGCAACCCTTGACGCCTCGACAGCCCATGACGCCTCGGCAACCATGGAAGCACACGCCTCGGCAACTCTCGACGCCGCAGCAGTCTTTGACGCACACGCCTCGGTAATTTTGGGAGCAGACACTACGGCAGCACATGCCTCGGCAATACCCTGGTACACAGATTTAGTTAACTTCCTTGTTTGTGGTATTTTTCCGTATGGCATTACTCACCAAGGGAAGAAGCGGTTCCGCCATGATGCTAAGCATTACTTTTGGGACGAGCCTCTTTTGTTTAAACAATGTGCAGATCAGGTTATACGCCGATGTGTCCTCAAGAAGAGCAACAGAATGTACTCCGCAATGCCATTCTTCACCCTATGGAGGACATTTTGGAGGAACTCGCATCGCGGCCAAAGTCTTGCAATCCGGTTTGTATTGGCCAACATTGTACAAAGATGCCCAAGACTTTTACAAGCAATGTGATCGTTGCCGAGGAGGACGGGCAATATCTCTAGGCGACATGAGATGCCACCCGCAACATCATCGAGGTGGAACTGCTCGATGTATGGGGATCGATTTTATGGGACCTTTTCCATCTTCATTCGCAACCTCTACATCTTACTCGCCGTCGACTATGTGTCTAAATGGGTAGAGGCAGCTGCAGTTCCCAACGACGATTCCAAGACCGCAACGATTCCCGCAGAAAAACATATTTACACGGTTTGGGATGCCGAGAGCAATTATCAGCGACGGGGCAAGCATTTTGACAATGACTAATTGCCAAGATGTTGCAACGCTCGGCATATCACACAAGATCGCCACGGCATATCACCCACAAACCAATGGGCAAGCGTAAATCTCCAACCGAGAGTTGAAGGGAATACTTGAGAAAGTTGTAAATCCCTCAAGGAAGGATTGGTCATTAAGACTAGATGACGACTTTGGGCATATATCGACCGCATTCAAAACACCCTTAGGTATGTCCCCTTCCGGCTTGTCTATGGTAAAACATGTCATCTACCGGTGGAAATCGAGCACAAGGCGTCTTTGGGCAATCAAGACCGTGAATATGGATTGGGAAAGTGCCGGACAAAAGCGCTTGATTGATCTCAATGAGATAGAAGAATTTCGTGCACTCGCCTATAACAATGCACGAATCTACAAGGAGAAAACAAAGCGATGGCACGACAAGAAACTATTGCCACGGCAATTCACGCCAGGGCAACTAGTTCTCCTATTCAATTCTCGGCTAAAACTTTTCCCGGAAAGCTGAAATCAAGATGGTCGGGACCATTCAAGTCGTCAAACCATTCTCTCATGGTGCCGTAATAATCAAGTCCATCTCTGACAATCATGAATTCAAAGTTAATGGACAAAGATTGAAGCACTACAATGGTGCCCATGTGGAACGTAACAAGGAAGTGGTCAACTTAGGAGATGCATGAGCATGCTCTCCTCTCAAGATTTCCTTTTTCTTTTTCTTTTTATTTTTATTTTTATTTTTAGGAGATATTTTTTTTTCTTCATTATCTTTAGTTTTCAGGTTTTCTTTATTTTCTTTTTCACAACAAGACTCACAACTACTATGCTAAGGAAATTTACTGCCAAGATCCTTGCCCCGGCAACCAATGAAGAAGATGCCGCGACAACTTACTTCATGCATGCACAAGCTGATGCCACGGCAACCAACCCTGAAGATGCCACGGCAACCAAAGCTGAAGACATCCCGGCAACAAGAAAACAACCATTGCATTCAAGCAAGAAAATCAAGACGCCAACTAGAAGGAAACTAATCATCTACGATGACGAACTCTCGGAGTAAGTCCTCGTATGCATTTTTATTTTTATTTTTTTATTGTTATTTTTCGTTATTTTTATGCATGCATTGAGGACAATGCCTCACTCGAGTTTGGGGGGGATTGTTATTAGTAATTACCATGTTTAGTTACATTAATCTTAAGCATTACATTTAAGATACATAAATTGCTTGCCATACCTTTAATTGGAACAAGAATTGCTTAGATTTGATGAATATTCGATGATGACTTTGCCAATGCACTTAATTGATAGAATTTTTATTCTAGGATAACCATGGAAAAACTTAGAATTTTACTATGATGCTAAATTTGATGAAACACTGTTGTGGTTTGATTGATTTAAGGAATTCTAGTAAACTTAGGTCGATAATTAATAAATTGGGGGATTAGAATAAAAATTGGATGAATGCTAGAGGTGCCCGAAATTGGCTCTAGCATATGCTAAAAAATTGATCACTAGAGGTGCCCGAAACTGGCTCTAGGAGGCGTTAAAAAAAAATTAACTAGAGGTGCCCGAAACCGGCTCTAGTCGATTAAATTAACTTAAGAAAATTAAAAATAAAACACTAGAGGTGCCCGAAATTGGCTCTAGTTAAAACATGTTAAAAAGAACCCAATGAAGTAATTTGAAAACCTATTGTTTGCATAGAATCCGAAAAATCAACTCACACAACAACTCCGCACACACTCACAAGCAGTATAGTTTGATTCCGAGTAATTCCTCGTTTTTTGAAAAATAAAAAGCCAATCATACTTTGTGCCCCGGTTGAGAATTGAAATCAAGTTGAGCTAAGCTTGTGAAAATTTGAAGTCTTGGCGGTAATTATGAGTTTGCATTGCTTGAGGACAAGCAATAGTTCGAGTTTGGGGTGTGATAAGTGTTCAAAAGTACTATTTTTCTTACCCTTTTACTCATATTATTGTTAGACTTAGGCTCATATTAGTTGCATAGTTAGCCATTCATGCATTAATTCATGTTTCCTTCAATCGTTGAGCTTGATTACATAACTTGGTGATTTTTTGTAGAAATAGATGCTGCTTTTGTGTGTTTTTTGTGTGTGTATGTGCAGGATCACTTGCCAAAGCAATGCCGAACTAGTTGCCGTGGCAATGCATGAAGGATATGCCGAGCTAGTTTGTGGCGGTGCATGAAGGAGACGCTGAGAATTGTTGCCATGGCATTTGTCGACAAAGACCAAAAGCAATATGGATGTCGAAATTCATGATTTTACAAGCCCAAGATGACATGGAGCAAGGTCCAAGCCCAAAGGAATTTGATTGCCATGCAGAGATTAAAGAAGAATTAAATTCCAAGAGGATATGAGAAGTTCTAATAGGAATAAAATTATAATAAATAATTATATTCTTTAAAGATAATTTAATTCCAACTCAAACTCCTCCTCAAAGAAGGACTTTGGCCTAGCCCTATAAATATCAAGGAGATTTCGACAATTCAAAGGGAGAGCAAGAGGGAAATTTCGGCAAGTCCAAGTAGGGCAAGAGGAGAGAATTTTCGACAAGCATCAAGGGCAAGGAGGATTTCGACAAGCCTCTTCCTTCATCTTTGTTCGATTGGGTTCATGCTAGGGATTAATTATCTTGTGTTTCTTTGGAACCTAGCCATGAACTAAATTTACTTGGCTATGGTTATTGTGTTTTGTGGTTGTGAGAAACTATTGGTTTTTGTTTAGGTAATAAGAGTTTGCACTTTTCTATTTCAAGGTTTATTCATTCTTGGTTCCTATTATTGTTTTTTGCAGTGAATTAGGAGAGGATCTCGTGATTTCATCCATTTATCTAATATCGGGAGAGTTAGATTCAAGAAACGAATGAATATGATCTTTATTCAATCCAATGATGGTGAAGATTAATCCGGCTTAGGAATAAGTTAAGGATTTCAACGGCTAAGAGGAGCGCAAGATTGGTTGTTGTTCACCCTTGATTCACGCAGGATGTATTATCAAGGCATGCACAAATAGCTAGAGTTTCGACTTAGGGATAAGAAGAAACCATTGAAGAACGCTCCGCCGAACCTTGAAGTTGCTGCCCGATTGCCCAAGTAGTTGCCCAACTAGTCGCCCAAGCAACCATCAATTAGTTGCTACGGCAACCCTCGTCGTGCAAGTTGCCACGGCAAATCGAGTTGCCCGTGCACTCTTTTACCAAGACAATCCAATCGGCTATCACACCTCAACTCACGATAACCTAGCCTATCTCTCTCATTCGAATTCATCTTTTCTTTTACTTAATTGCTTTCTAGATTAGTTATTAGTTAAAACTTCTATAATCCTTCACTTGTGTTTTTACTTTTTTGGTGCAAGAGACTAGATTCTTGAAGTGGCACCAATCCCTGTGGAGACGATATCTTTTATACTATAACTTGCGACGTGTATACTTGCACAATTGCGTAGCACTTATTACGCGCAACATTTCGTTTGGTACAATGCCTATAACTATTCTAATCTCTCAATATCCAAATCGAAAGATAATGCATGTTTAAACATGTCTGAATTTATATCTTTCCAAATATTATAATTTTTATCAATCGCACTAAGATTTATTGGTATCTATAGTATATATAGTTTTGTTTAATATAGAAATTGAGTAAATATATATATATATATTGAATGTATATACTATTGACAGTATATCATATCTTATAGCAATAAAAAAGAGGTTGCTTGGTGTCCACACGTGATATATATATATATAAAGTTGGTCTTGCAAGTTTTTCCGGCTAGATTCCCGCAGGTACATTGTAGATTTCCACCACCCCTTCTTTATCTGAAGCAATAGATCTGCAGCACCTGGATGATGACTGATGATCCCAAAACATGTTTTTTTAGCTATGGAAAACAACTTATTTTTAGTTGGGTGAATATTCTATCGATTCGAGTTAATTCTTTTAAGTTAGTTAAATTAATGAATTTTATTTTATTTTTTAATTCAATTTGATTTTTTTCTAATTTAAATCAAGTAAAATGAAATTTGAGTTGAATAAATTTGTTCGATTTAAATTAAAAAAAAAGTTAAATGTGTTAAATTAAAACATTGTTTGCAATATAATTAAATTTCAAGTTAGGTCACGTAAATTTAAGACCATATATATTTGAAAATATTTCAAAATAAAATAAAGAGAAATAACATATTTTGGTATGATAAACATGTTTTGATAACTTCTTTTTTTAGGAAAATTTTACAACGTGCGACGAATACCATTAAACACTACTAACGTTAAACACCGCTGAACACCATTAAATTGATTAATAAAGATTAAAAATTTTAAGAACTAGATTTATAATTAAAATTATTTCAAAAGAAAATTAAAAGTAAGATTTAATAAACTTTTTTATATTTCTCTATACTATTTTTAATTGATATATTATAACCAAATATCTCAAAATCTCCTTAATATCAAAAACCCTAAATCCAGCCCCTTTATTTCCATTTCTCCGCCGCCGCCATTGTTACCGATTGGTGTATAGAAAACCATGTTCGGCGGCGCTGTTCTCCATTGTTAAAATACAGTCATATATGTATTTAAATATATATTATATTTGAATTTAATTTGGGTAAAAAAGTTTTAACTTTCTTTAACATTTAACTTTAACTTACCATCGCCGAACGTATAATGATAAAAGAATCATATATGTATAACTTTAACTTAGCGACGGCGGCAGCGACAAAATGGAAATAAAAGGGTTGGTTTAGAGTTTTTGATATTAAGGAGATTTTGGGATATTTGATTCTTATATATTAATTAAAAATAGCATAAAGAATTATAAAAAATATTAAATTTTTAATTTTAATTTTCTTTTGAAATAATTTTAATTATAAGTCTAGTCTTTAAGATTTTTAATCTTTATTAATCAATTTAATGATGTTCAACAGTGTTCAGTAGTGTTCGTCGCACGTGGTAGACTCATCCTATTTTTTAAGTCCTCAAATTTATCAAGTTGGAAACTTATTTTTTAGAATTAATATTTTTATAGAAAATTTTAAAATTTAATAGAACTTTTATAATTTTTTATATATATTTTAAAATTTTATATGATTTTTTATATTTTCAAAAAAAATAAATTATGGAAAAAAATGAATTTTTGAAAATCTTTTTAAATTTTTTATATATAGGAACCAAGTTTCACATTTTCAAAACCGACAGAGATCCAATGAGTATCTACAACGAATTGTTATTCAGCTTATTCAATTTGAAAAATTCAACTCGATACGAACTAAAATTGAGTTACTCAAATAATTTGATTCGATAATCAAATAACTCAAAATTTAAAAATATTTTGATTTTTCTTAATCAAATCAAATTTTGTTAACCCTAATTGTTGGATCAAAATTTAAAAAATTAACAACATATTTTAGTGGTCACGTTTTGCAAGTATAAAGTTTGTATTTTATTTGTTAATATGTATGTTCATCTGAGAGTTTATGTTTGGGGTGCGAGACTACCTCTTCTAATAATATCATCTCCAAAGTTTTGAACTCGTGTCTTCTCCTTAAGAGTGTAATGTGTCTTACCAATGCACCCAACACTTGTTACTATAAAATTTTTATTTTATGTTTCTTCTTAAACTTGAAAATTTAACTATAATAATCACCTTACCATATACACATAATTAAATACTTTCGATAAGATTCTCTAAAAAGAAATAAAATCCTTCAATAATGTTATATTTGGGATTCTACTCCATGAGAATTTATATATAGTTAACATTTATTAGTATTGAATATTGTGATACGATATATTAATTATATTCATAAGAAAAAAAATGAAATTTTGAATCTTAAAGATAGAGAAGAGCAAGAACCCTAAACGTATATCATTGAACATGTATGAAAAATATCAAATATTAACTATGTGCACAATCACGACATCATTCTTCTCACGTGTTTTTGAACATGAAAAAGGGCGAAAGAAGTCATGAGAAACGACGTAAGTTGAGGTTTTGAGAAGAGCACGCATGTTAGAAATGAAGTAATTATAAAACACATGAAATTAGCAATTGCTTTGTTGATCAATGATTGAGTGCAAGGACGGACGCAAAAATTTATTTTTGGAGGCTAATGTATAAAATTGTAAAAGAGATGAACTTATAAAATTTTAAAGAGCAAAAATAGATTTTTAATAAAAAATATATAATATTTTTTAAAATATATATATAGTTACATAAAAATTTTAAATTTTTAGGATGAGCGACCGCCCCCTTTAGCCCATTTAGGTCGATCCCCGATTGAGCGTTGTCTATTTTTGGTGGGAAGTGGTCCATGTGCGTCCATTGACAAATCGTACAACTCTCAAACTCCCAGCATGTATGCATCTCATCTCTGCATTAAAATCGGCAACCATCAAGGGAATCACAAAAGTCCGCCCTAACCTAAACTAGCTGCTCAAATAGTTAACCCCTGCTTTACTAATTGCACAAGATATTATTTGGATTTAATGCAAAGAAACATGATGAAAGTTTTATGTTTCTCTTGTTTAATGATCGCTATCCGATCAATTAGTTTATTAATTCGGATCGAATATTAATTCGTTTTATTTATAATGTCAGGATTTAAAATTTATCCTTTTTTTAAGAGACCTAACACCTCATCATGCTAACCAAAGTTTGGTTAGATGTTTCGTTTTCTCATTGGATTGATTTCCATGAAAGTCACTCAAAATCAACGAAAATCTATTAAAATGTCTAACATGCTAATACCTTGATCTCCTCCGACGGCTGCCCGATGAGGCTAGTTTCGATATATGTTGTTTTGTCTTCTCAAAAAATGCTTCTTGCTGTTTGTTTTTTTAACAAACACCCCAAACCCCTCAAATCCAAGAAAACCCCCAAACCCTAAAAATGGTAATTTTTTTAATTTCATCCATTTTTAGTGGGTTTTTGTGAAAAACCAATGCGAGGAGAAAAAATGAGTGAAATATGAACATTTTAATATTGATCTTCTTGCGAATGGTGACAGGTTCAATCGAATCTGATTATGAAGGGGTTTTAACGATGCCCATTTCTTGTAAAAAAATGGTGACTGGTGACAGGCGACGAGTGATCGACAATGACAATCAAAATGTTTAGTGGCTAAAATAGAATCATTTAAAGCTTAGTTTCAAAACCGATACACTCATAAACTTCAATTCTTAAAACGACTTCATTTTGGGCCTCAATAACCACATCAAAATGATGTCATTTTGCCCATGTCATCACGTCGTTTCAATTTAACAGCTCAATAGCATAATTACAGCAAAATGAAAATTCAGTATTATAATTGAACAAATTAAAAGTTTAATGACATAAATAATACGACGCTTAAAATTCAATGATATCTAATATAGTTACCCTTATATTAATTAATACCGGAATTTCTCTCGATAATATCATGTGTTGTGTTCGTAATAAAAATGTCATCTCCTATGATATATACTGACTGCTTGATTTTGCACTCTTTTAAGTACTTTATCCTACCCACATTTTATTATCTATTACTCATTTGTAAAATGGTGGGCTTGGAATTATTGAAATATTTGATATAATACAAAATATCCGAAAAATTTTATTTTATAAATTTTAGCTTTTTATTAAAATTTATTCGAACCCACAACGTTCAATAATCGAAGTCAATATTTAATGGTTTGACTAAAAAATAAGTGCTTAAACTATGTTTTTTTCGTAATAGATGACTAAAGTATTTTTTTGCTGAAATATATGCCTAAAGTTTCATTTTTGGCTGAAATAGGTGCCTAAAGTATTTTTTGGTTGAAATATGTGTCTAAAATTTCATTTATGGCATGTTCTAAAGTCAATTGAGGCACCTACTTTGGCACCTATTTCAGCAAAAAATAATATTTTAGGCATCCATTTCTGCCAAAAATAAAATTTTATGCATCTATTTCAACAAAAAAATACTTTAGGCACTTATTATAAAAAAAAACGTAGTTTGAACACTTAATTTATAATTAAACCATATTTAATTTAGAAACCATTCACATTACCCTATTCAAAAAGTAAAAATTAATAAGTAAAATTCACTTATCATCTACTATCCACTACTAAAGTTCCATATTCATCAATTACTTTTTAAATGTTGTTTACCATCCATTACTTATTAGTCAAGTTTTACTTTTCATCTATTACCTTTCAAAATGATATTTATCTTCTACAATTTTTCAAAAAATTGTATCATCCACCCTTTTCTGCTAGTCAATTGTTATAAACTGGGATAAAGAGAGTCTAAACTTTGTAATTTTTTTTTAGTTCCTGATATTTTCTCTTCATATTATTCTCAAAATTTTCACAATTTTATCGCAATACTTTAATTCATTTTTTCAGAGAGTTACATTGTTGGATTAAAATCCAATTGTGGGCACATATGTAAAATGTATGATGCTATTATAAAGTATGACACAAAATCAAGTGACCAATTATGTTAGGCGTGTCATAAGTATTAAAGTATCATGGAACTAAAAGTGTAGATACCGTAAGATATATTTATAATTCAATCAGGGGCAGAGTTATAAATATTTAATAGTTGATTTAATAATTAACTATATAAAGAGGTAGTGGTTCCCAAGAAATAGGTTAACTTAAATTACTCTTGTCCCGTCAGAGAGTTTTTATGGCAAGGGCTAACCTATCTTCTTGGAAGATCACAACCACCTTTTAGGCGATCTTCATCAAATGATTCAAGGTTTTCATATATCGGTTAATTCGGGTACGCTTTCGCTTTCGGTTTATTGTTCTTGATGATTTGACATGATAGATCATGGGTTTAGATTTCATATTAATTTATGGTTTGGTTCTAACAAGTGGCATCAGCGCCTCATCATGTTGAATCACTGAGAACGAATTTATTTTCTATTTTTTTTGGATCGATTCGTTCATATGGTTTTATGAATTTAATATTTTGATTTGGTTTGATCTTTAGATTAAATATGGATGTTGAAGTTTTAAGTTTTTTATCTATTACAGACGAAATTTTTAGAGTTTTATGGTGATTGATATTTAAAATTTATATCGGACGTAAATTACAGATGATGGGTTTCAGGAAATTTTGGGAATTGAATTTCATTAATATTGATGGCTTCTTAGGGTTTTGATTAAGATTTTAATTAAAAAATTTGCACAGACGTCAGGCACATGTGCGCCTCTTTTAAGAAAAGGGATAATGACGCGCTTAATCATTCATATTCTCAATTCATTCAGTTTAGTTCATACTTGTTTCTTGCAATTCAGTTTTAACGCCAAACAGATTCTGTCTTTTATAATTCAGTCCAGTTTTTTTATTATTTTAAATAATATACACTGGAAATAATGTCTGAGTTCATTTTAGTTTTCAATCAATAAAAAAAGGCATGAGTGAAGTCTTAGCTTCAATTGAAGTATATATACTTTGGATTATATAATTTTGGTATTGATTTTGGAATTTAGTTTTTTTTTTATTTCTCTGACATGAAATTCGATCTTATTCAGATTATGTGATCTATATTTAATTTTAATTTTGACTTTAGAAGTATGTGATTGCATAATTCTGAAATATCATATTGTTTTATTTGATAAAAATATACCTGACTTTACTTTTGGAAAGTATGTATAGTAAATGCAATCTATGAAATATATATCTAATTTTAGATTATATATTATTGGATTCAGTTTGATTATTTTTTTTAATTTTGATTATTAGGTTATTATGGATATATTGAAGTTTCATGTGATCATTATATGAATTTAATTCATATCTATAATACTCTGATTTCGGTTTTTAATTAAATATTAATTTATTCATGTTTATGTTTTTGGCGATTGATATATATTAAGGATTAAGATTCGAATACACGCAAGTTTGAATTGAATGAAGTTTCATGGTGCTACGGATATTACAATGTGTTAATTATATTCATGTTTGGTTTCTTATATTTTATGGTTATTGAAACAGTATGCACTTAACTATATAATTTGGTTTTGTAATGCATTTGTTGTTATTAATATGGAACATAGATTTAATTTAGTTTGTTTGTAAATCCAGTTTAATGATCTATAAATTTTGGCATTATGTTTTATAGTATCAATAAAAATGGCTAATGCATGCTTAAGGTATATTTTGAGAAATGGTCAAAGATTTTGATTTTTCGATTTTTGATAGCTCCATTCAGACAACCTTATTTTGGGTTATTTTGGAAACTTAAGTGTTATCAGAAATTTCAGTTTTGACTGTTACAAAATTTTAAATTTGAATATCGGAATATTTATATTATATATTTTAAGATAAATTAATTGAAGCATTAAGTCACCAAAGTGACCTCTATTGTAGAAATTATTTTATTTTAATATATAAAAAGGTTTTATGCATGTAAGTCAGATTATGATAGTATTAATCGGCCCAAAGGAAGGTTAATAATTAACATTATTACATGTGCAACTGTGGTAATAAACATGCGGTAATTATTCAGTTTAATATGTGAGCAATAAATCGGCCCAAAGGAAGATTTATGTTTGACATGTTCTTATTATCAATGTTTGATTATTGTACCAAGATATTACTTGCAAGTTAATATTTTGTCCAAAGCTGAAATATTAATGGAGTGTCTGGTATCTTGATATGAGGTTTACCTTTATTCAAATTTATTATTATTTTGGTTATCTTTTAATTTGATTGAAAGATAAAATTAAGACAAATATTTCGGATGTCTAATATTTTAATGGATTAATTGAAACATAATCTCACCAAAGTGACCGCTTTTGTGTCGATTAGTTTATTTAAAATATTAAGATAATTATGGGTTTTTGTAATTCATGCGTTTATTAATTGGCCCAAAGAAAAGTTAATATTTGGCAAAATTACAACGACAACTGTGGCGATAAATGTGTGACAATTATAAAGTATTTTATGTAAGCAATACGTTAGTCCAAAGATTAATATATTGTTTGACAAAATTTATTGTCAATGTTTGATTGCTACAACAAGAGTGTCGCTTAGAGTTAATATTACTGTCCAAATACTTGATATTAATGTTGTGCTTGATATCTTCAAGGGAACTAGCCATTATTTTGAATTTATTTGTTTACTTATGAATAATTATGTGAGCTTGTTTTTATTTTATTTACTTATTTTTGTTCTTTATTTAGGTAATTTGTCTTTGATGTCACATTATCTGTTAAATACATTCTACGCTCATGTTTAGTGAAACTAGTTTCAAGGAATAGAAAAGACACTTACATATAGTATTTGGTTGTATGAACATAGACTTTGCACTAAGGGAAGAATAACTTACACCTCTCACCGCGGTAAGCACCCATAAAAGGGATTTTGAGAGGTGAGATTGTTCAAATTGCATGAGTCTAATGATTATAATGAATAACATTCTATAAGTCTTTAGGAGTAAAAAAATCTAAAGAGATTACTCATATTAAGGGTTTCCTTGACGAAATTAAGAAATATTTTACCCAAAACATTAAGGTTAAGATGACATCACTTATGCCTTCTTTGATGTCTATGAAGTATAAGGGTCAAGGAAATGTGAGGGAGTACATTATGAAAATGTTTAATATTGCTTCAAAATTTAAGGCACATAAGATCGAACTTTCTAACAATTGTTTGTTCTTATGGTTTTGGCACTGCTTCCTATATAGTTTAACCAATTCAAGTTACAATTGTCAAATGGAGAAATAAACTCTATTTGGGCTCATTTCTCATTGTATTCAAGAGAAAGAAAGGTTTAAGCATTATAAGTGTAAAATAATCATTTAGGCAGTGCTTATTTAGTTAGCGTCTTTAAGAATAAGGGCAATAAATAATATTAGAATAAAGTTGCTAAGGTCCAACTCAAAAGAAATAACAATAAGTTACAAATGGTTGATTTCTTCTGTAACAAGTTAGGATACATGTGAAGTAATTAAACTTCAAAAGTGAGCAACTACTTCGATTATTTTGAGTGATCCATGGGCTGTAAATTTTATGATCCCACAATTAAGATTATTTTAAGAAGAGATTTATAACTTTTTTAGGATGTTGAGTTTGGAGGGAGAAATAAGGTTAGATGCATTGCTATTGAGGAGGAATTGGATTATAATTTAATTCATACTATCACTTTTGACAATGTTTAGGTTTTCACACCTATCATTTTCAAGAAGTGAATCCAGTACCTCAGCAAAACAATGTTGAACAACTGTTATTCAAGATAAGATAATTGTTTCAAAAGAACAAACTCAACAACCTAAAAAAAATAAGTGTCATTAAAGAGGTCCACGAGAGAAAGGAGAAATACTATTCGAGATTATTATATTGTATTTCCTCAAGAAAATAAGGATAACAATGTAATGATAGAAAGTGACTCAATTATTTTTATCAGACCATAAAAGTTCTAACTCTCAAAAGTGGATTGATGTCATTCAAGAAGAGTATATTTTTATACAAGACAATAAAGTTTAGGAACTTGTCTCATTACCTTAAGGTGCAAACCAATTGGTTGTAAATGGATATTTAAAACCAATAGGGATGGAAATGGTAATGTGGATAAGTATAAAGAACGTCATGTATATAAAGGATATACTCTAAAAGAAGACATTGAATTTGTAAAGACTTTCTCTCAAGTTTCATTGAAAGACTCTTTCAAGATAATTATTACACTTGTTGCTTTTTTAGTCTTAAGCTACATTAGATAGATATTAAGCTTGTTTTTTCCAATTGCGACATTGAAGAAACTATTTATATGGTACAATCATAGAGTTGTGTCTTATGATACAATATCAATGATATGTAAATTAAAGTAATCCATCTATGACCTTAAGTAAGACTCTCATTAATGAAATTATAAATTTCATATTGATTATCTCATTTAATTTTGAGATAAATTTGGTTGACAATTGTATGTACTACAAGTTCAGTGAGAGTAAACCAAGTGATACTCATCTTGCTAAAGAAGACAAATATTGTCTTACTCAATGCTCTAAAAGTAACCTTGAAATTTAAAAAATACAAATGATTCCATATGCATAAGCTATTGAGAATCTAATTTATGTTCACGCATGTATGTGTTTGGATATTGCGTACATTGTTGGAATGTTAGACAAATATTTAAGAAAATCTAGTATGGACTATTGGATAGCAGCCAGTAGGGTTATGAGATATCTTTAGAGAATAAAAATTACATGCTCACATATCGGAGTTTCGGTAAGTTAGAGATCATCAAGTTTACAGACTTTGATTCTATTAGAATATTGATGCAAAAGAATTTTGTCACATGGGCTGCTAATTATAGATTGATTAGAAAGACCACTTCGGTTATTTTGTGACAATAAATATGCATTCATTTATTCTATAAACAATAGGATCACTTCAAATTTAAAGCACATAAATATTAAGTTTCTAGTTGTTAAAAAAAATTCATAGTGGTTGTGTGTCTATAGAGCATGCCGGTACAAACTCCATAATTGCGCACTTATTAAGAAATTATCACCCTAGGTCTTTCATGAGCACACTACTCGTGGGTATAATGTTATTTAAGGATATTCGGTTTAGTGGAGTTTGTAATTTAAAAAAAATGCTCATTTGGTCTAGACACAATTTCGGTTACTTTAATTTAAAGTTATTTTAAGATTATTGTCTGCAAAAATAAAGTTCTTTTGGTTTATGCAAACTCTGAATTCAGTAAAATTTGATCTCATTAAGGTTTAGGAGGACCAGTTGGAAATAGACATGTTCGATTCACATTTCATGTAATTTTCCATGCTACGCATCCATGATTGATATATGTCATTTGACTATATTTGTATACGTGACCATTGATGGGTCTAGTCATGATTGATATGGCAAAGGCTGCTTTGATCCTATATGGATATAGTTGATGGATGAGATTGTTATAGAATATCTATTATATAATAGCAAATTTTTGAGCTCATAAGGTTGTACATTTATTAGGAAACATATGTTTCCCAAGTGGGAGATTGTTGGATTAAAATCCGCAATTGTGGGCACATATGTAAAATGTATGATGCTATTATAAAGTATGACACAAAATCAAGTGACCAATTATATTAGGAGTGTCATAAGTATTAAAGTGTCATGGAAATAAAAGTGTATATACCATAAGATATATTTATAATTCAATGAGGGGCAAAGTTATAAATATTTAATAGTTGATTTAATAATCAACTATATAAAGAGGTAGTGGTCCCCAAGAAATAGGTTAACTTGAATTACTCTTGTCCCCGTCAAAGAGTTTTTACGGCAAGGGCAAATCTATCTTCTTGGAAGATCACAACCACCTTTTAGGCGATCTTCATCAAATGATTCAAGGTTTTCATATAATGATTAATTCGGGTACGCTTTCGCTTTCGGTTTATTGTTCTTGATGATTTGACCTGATAGATCATGGGTTTAGATTTCATATTAATTTATAGTTTGATTCTAACATACATTACACTTTGAAATTATATCTTGTCATCACTTGAAATTTTTAAAAATTTATACATTTTTATAATATTTTTTTATTGTGTTGTTCTTAATGACATTCATATTAATACAATGAACTGTATCGATATCCAATATGAGAAGTACTCGATAGATGTGTTCAGATGGATGGTAAATTCTTGTTTTTGAATATTCTGGTGTGATTATATGGTAGAATAGGTTCATACTTTTTAAACCCTTTGATGATAATATGGTAGTTCCTACAATTAACATCATTCACTTTTCCATTGAAACCACTTGTTGGGTTCCGATGATAATTTTTTTTAAAAGATCACGGACGATGATTTAAAAATAATGAATAAAAATAAATTTTAATAATAGATGATGGATGGATTTACTCAAAATTTGATGTAATAATAGATTGAATTAATGGATATAAAGAGTGATTGAGTAATAATAATGGAGGAGGGAGGCAAGCAGGCATGTTGGGCAATGATGTGAACGAATAAGAAGGATCACGTTTGACAAAGCCACGACACCGCCCATTTGCTGCCCAAACGGCTGACTATTTGATGTTGTTCAAACCCCAGACAAGCTCAAGCATCTGCACCACCACCACCCTCCATTTCTTTTATTTATTCGTCAAAATAAATCTTTTTCCATACGTCAATATTACCTCAGCACAAAATACCAAGATTATCATGCAAATAACTACTTTATTTTCTTTAGGATTTTGTTATTTCCAGGTATGAATTAAATATATATATTTACTTCTGTTTATGCTTTGGATCTCCTCTTTTCTTTCTCAGTTTGATAGCTTTTTCTGTTATTTTATCAGTCTTGTTTTTTTTTTATCCCATGGCTTTGAAACTTTTGATCAACAAACATTACACAACAGCCACCCATGATGTATTTGGAGGCATCGATATGGACACCATAACCAGACATTAAAATGTGAATGTTTTTGCTCCATAGTCTATATTATTCATGTGACTGTTAGCTTTATTGTCTGAGAACAGTCAATCCCCCTTTGAGACTGGCCCAAATCGCCATGCAAGGAGAGAGGGATGTGGTCCAAGAATATGTGTGAAACCAAACCTTGAGCCATTCTCTTTGCAATTTCACCATGTGGCGTGTTCGTTTCAGACATCAATCTTGAAGGGCTTCAAGTTATGCATCCTAAGACTGCAACAACCCTGCTTTCATATGGAAATTAGAACCATGTGACAGTTTCCTCTGTCGTTCTTTTAAGACAAGACATCAACCTGAAAACTGTTCATGATAAGTTGGTAAAATAGCTGAACTTGTTTTTCAATTTGGATTTTACAGTATTTTTGCTTCAGCAGTGTTCATAAGAAATGTGATGGAGGATGAACAAATGCGGTAATGCATATTCTAAGGACGCACCAGTGGGGACAAGGGAATCCAAATTTGTCAAAGATGGGAAAAGTTGAGTTTGATCTCTCAAAGACATGAGGAGGCTGCACATGTAATGTTTTTTCAGTTAATTGAAAAAATGGCAGAGAAAAGACAGAAAAGGTTTATAGAGAGACAGCGAGTCTCAAAATTATATACCCAAACTCAATCATACATATGATTATGATATCCCCATGTTGTTTAGGCACATCCACATATCAAATGTTTGAGTAAATTACAGTTGATGACAGTAAAAGTCAATGTATAAATAACCAACTGTTTTAGAACAAGACAAGAGATGCCCTTAACCATGTTCATGTAAGAAAAAAATACAGATAAGGGCTTTAGATTTCCATGAACCTACACAGTCCCCTTTTGTTCTGGTAACAGAGTGCTACAAAGAAATTGAAAGATTTATAGATTGATATTTTCCCAGATATCAAGCAATTGGTTTTCCGCAGACCGCGGACTTTAATCACAGTCAGCAATCCCTCATAGTATTATTGTAGGTGCCTGATGGTGACACAAGTTCACTAGGTCAACAAACATTATTATTTCTCACAAAGTAAAACCAAAGGAATTCAGGTCAAGATACATTTTCTTTTGTTCTTTTCGAACGAGCTAGGTACAACGTATCGAACACTTTTCAGGTCACCAAATTTCTACCAGAACTGGAATCTGTAATGCTATCTCTGACTTTATAAAATATCAAGGTCTTGGCCATTTTCTTTGCCGATCCAGATGTTGTTTAGACATTCAAGGGAAGCATTTCATTCGCTGCAATGGAACAGTATCAACCAAACTTTACAGACAGAAATCAAATGATGCTGATTTTAATCACACAGCAATGAGGATTCTTAAACACCTTACCTGTCGTTCAATTTCAACAGCAGAAGCAGCAAGCCTTCGCTTCAGGATACCCCTTTCCTGTTCGCAGCTCTCCATCTCGGTATCTAAAATCAATTAAAATAACAGCAAGATTAAAAATGAGTAATAACAGAATATCAAAATCAATGATATTCTCATTTCCATGTCAAACTCGAGCAGAATCAACACTATGAGCAAGTCTACGTTATCTTCTATTCTCTTTTTCTTATAAGTAAAGCTTGGTTTATCTGATTAGGAACTAGTCGGAGTTTACACTGAATAAAGAGTCTATCATGTACTGTAGTTTTAGTCAGCCTAAACAAATCAGTAACCTGTTTGCCCTGCTTCCCATATAATCGAGAATTCCTTTCTTGCTAAATAAAAAACCATAGGTTTTCCAATCCAATTTGAGGATAATTAACCTCAGGGATTTGCTCTTAATTTTCAATCAGACATGCTAATTCAACCTGCCAGATTTGGATATTATGGTCTTCTCACAAGCTTGAAATATCATATGCAAAAGCTGGATAGAAATGAAACACTCAAGGGAAACATATAGTCCCTTTTCTCAATGCTAGATCCACAAGGTAGACGCTCAATAGGAGTAGAGAGACCCCAACCTTGATGTGAGCTTCAAGTAGACGATCTGCCATAAAGTGCAAGCCAAGAAAAAAAGGAGTCTTGTGGAACATTAAACCGACTCCATATCAGTTTATGTTAATCAATAGAATTGACAGCTCGGCATTATCACATTTAACATTTGCAGATGTAATTAGTCAGCTTGTTGTAAATTGGTTATGCCGTTACAGTTTACAGCTGAAGCTGCTTGATATATATATACACACATATATACAATTATCTACTTTGGAATAGACAAAGCAATCAGATTCATCAATAGCTCTCCTTCTTCTTTAATATTTTCTCTTGTTTCTTGTCACTTTCCTAAGAAATTTACAAACTTTCCTACAGTTTATGCCAAATTACTTTCATCTGCTTGTGCTGCAAAGTGTTCCACATTGCTGCTGAATTGTAGTGCAGCACCATTGTAGTCTTGTCCCCTGAATAGTTATGGGGAAGGAACGTTCCCAATTTCCGAATACCCTTAAAAACGAACTGCATCCTCGCTTGGAGGAATACCCAAGATGTTTTTCCCTTTCAAAATATACCTCTAGCCATGTTACCCGTGGATATGCTGCCTGGGGGACAAAGAGCTATATATTCCTAATAAACAGATTTTATCCCTCAGCCTTTTGAGTGGCATATAACTTCCCAGGTCACTCTACGTTATAACTTAATAGATAATTCGACTCTTCAAAAGGAGACTGAAACTTCATGACTCGTCAGAGAAAGACCCATGTCTCTTTAAGATTTTTTTAATAGAAATTTTAGGATTTTATTATTTCATACCACCCTTTAACAAGGACCAGCCTATTTCATAAATAGAAATATACTCGCCGGGGTTCCTCTTTTAGGCTATGACCAACCTTCCTCAACCAACTTCATACAATCGGGGTGATCAACCAAAAGATTTAAAAACTTGGAGGACTTGGGAGGAGAGAACTCTTCAGACTTGAGTAAACTCGAAAATGATCTAACATACCAATTGGGGTTGGCTAGCACTCTTTCTAACTATCTGGAAAGTGTTCCTTCCAACCTTCGGTTACACCATCTGAACAAGGGATCAGAATGAGGATGGTCAATGAAGCCTAGCTAAGAAAAATACTATATTACTATTTAACCTTCAGATATTGTTACGCAAGCCACAAGGTCTAAAGAGTGAACCTTTGCTACAAAAGTAAGGTTACAAGATTGTGACACTATCCACAAAGTCTAACCAGGAGCGTAAACCTTGGTGCAAAAGTGAGGTTACGGGATTGTGATCCTAGAAGTGACCGGCTCAGAATGTGAGACAACCTCGAATAACTAGAAATTCCAAATCCAACAATGTGAGAGCCTCATGCATTGAGAGGCCTTTTTTACAAAAAATTTTACCTGATATTGGAACCCTATTTATCATGAGACTCATAAAATTTTGCATTCAGGAACTCAAGCCATGCATGCGTATGAATTGTTTTGAGACCTGCAAGTTGATTGGTTTGATCCAAGTAATCAAGTTTACTTCTAGAAACCGCTTACTCTATTTGAAAATGAAAGTTTCACATGTTAGATACAATAAATAACCAGGATAAGCAATTTCCCAGTGTTGTGATTCGTCTAGGTGTAGGTAAACATTAATATTTAATGATAATGAATCTTCTAGCCATAGATCCTTAGATCCCGAGGATTACTACTACTCTTTAAACTAGTGTTTCGTGAGAAGGTGAAAAGTAAACTATTTTGTATGATTTAAATTCTAATGGATGAGATGTAAAACCCATTATGTAGGCCATCTAATTATACCAGTCACAGCACTAGCCATCATCCAAGGAAGCTTTTTCCTTTTGTTTAGATGTCCAAGGAAGTTCAAGATTGCTAAAAATAGAAAACTCCATTAGACTACAAGCCTTTTCAAGATTCAGCTTTCACCCTCAAATGGAACCATGTTCTCTCAAGAATTTATTTTTTTTCATTAACAAAAAAGTCCCAGAACTTTGTGCTTACCTATTTCAAAAAGGCCCACATCTTTTCCGTTTCTCTAGAACCAATCTCAGAAATTAGCATCCAAATATAGGTTTTCCAGAAGCATGTGATAGTTTTTTCTTTAGCTGATAAAAGGATCAATGGGGGAAAGATAGTGGATTGGTAGAAGATCCCATAATGGTTTATCTTATGCTACCATATTATTTTGTAAACCGCGGATGTTTAATCCTTCCAAGTGCAAAGTAACAACTGGATGGTGTAATAATAGATTTCATACCTAGGCAAAGTATATACAGGGAAAATAATGGACTGAGCTTAGTGATTTTTGTGTAATAAAAGACTGAGCTCAGTGAGATTTTGTTGTAGATTAGTGAGCCTAATATCTGGTCAATGCTGTAGACCAGAATTACGAACTGTACATCTTTGAAAAACAGCCAGATAACTGTATCATATCACCTACTTGACAATATCCAGGAAAGCTAAAGTGCTCAAACTTTTTAATGCAATATACTGATCAAAACTTGTCTATGGAATCTATCACTTGCTTCACAATATCCTGGGAAACTAAAGTGCTCATATTTTCCAAATGCAATAGTGATTAAATTTTTTGTCCATAGATTAGTTTATGTAACTGTAAGGAATGACGTGCATGGAAATCTTGCAGAAATGAGAAAAAGCAAGAATGTACCATAAACTAATCAGCCAAAAAATGTAAAAAAAGGCTGCTTAATTCTTACCATAATAGTAGGATGAATGAATTGTGATGCGCTCCGTCGGCTGGAAAAGAAACAAAAATAAATTAGTATTCCCAGCAGAGATGGATTAAAATCAACCACAAATTGAAATAAACATCACTTGCATTCTAAATTCCTATCAGACTAATTGGATAGAGGATTAGAGCAAAGGTGAAACGTTTAAGACATAATTTAAGGGTACATTTACAAAGGAATAACAAACAAAGATACAGAACAGAATTTTGTGCATGAGTGCTGAATAAGAAGATTATAACTGATCACTAAACTAGCTACATTAAGCTCTATACATCAAGGTGAAAGTCATATGAGTATGTAACAACCACTTCCTGATTTAAACAGTACTTTGCTCATGTTAGTGTCTCCCATCTTACTTTATCTTTTAATTTTCCCCCCTTTTATGGATTATTTGAAGATAAAATAAAATAAAAGAGGAAAATTCCCTCTTTACGAGAATGAAAGAAGCAGTGCCATAAAGGTGAAACAAGTATAGACCATGAAGGAAACTGTTGGATCCACCATGGCAAGACATCCTGAATTTTCTATTGCATTACAAAGGGAAACAGAAAGTGTGACACATTTATACCATTACAAAGATCCCCTCACGACGGGTAGGAAGTTCCTCAAGCTTTCTCAAAGTCTCATCACCTTTGGTGACCTTACCAAATATTGCATACTGAAAAGATAAACAGAAATAATTATGTAATATGTACGGTATATATCATATAAGATTCAGAAATAATCATCATAATAATCATTGCAATGATACTCAGCAAGTGTGACTGGAATACCTGGCCATCAAGATGAGGAGCATCTCCAAGAAGCATTGAAAATGAGGACTGTGCACTGTCTGGATCAGAATACCTACACCAAAGCAGAACTCGAATGCATATAAATACAAAGAAAATCATATAAAATTAAATTAAACACGAACGTTGAAACTAGTAAGGTGTGTTTACCTCCCCATAGAAAGAATACCTCTCACATGTTTTACATCACTAAACTCCCCAACAATTGTCTTTTCAGCTTCCCTTCTTTGCTCCTCATTCATGGGAGCTGATCGGCCACCTGCAACATCTGCCACTTGGGCGACAAAGCCCTTATCAACCTACAAAAATTTAAAAATGATAATATATCCTCAACAACATCTCACAATCAAATTAATTAACTGACTTAGCAACCAAATTCCAAAATCCATGCTTTTTTTTTTTCAAGTTCTGCCACTTACTCTGAAGAAGTGATTGGTGTTATAGCCACCAAGACGGACAAGCTTAAAAATGTGATCAACAGTTTTGGGTGCAACACTTGGGTAAAATCCAAATTCAATATCTCCATAATTTGTCTGCATTACAACGAATAATTCTTCAAACAGCATCAAACCAACTAACAAATTTGATACATTCTCAACTACTGGCATCAACAAAAGGAAAATCCCACTCGTTACATAATTCACAATATATAAAACACAAGTAATGAAAAAAAATTGACCCAATTCACATATTGAAACTGAATTCACGAATTAGTGGAGTTAAGCTAGACACACAAAAAGGCAAAAAAGAAAGAACCTGGAAAACAACACGAGCAGAGCTTAGCTGGGGTTCTTCAGACAAAGCACCAACACGAATAATTACAAACACTAAACACACCCAACAAAAGATCTTCATCTCTTCTTCTGTCTTGGCGCTTGATCTAAATCTGTGTTTGTCAACTCCCAAAGTATTTCTTCTAAAAGGGAGAAAAAAAATAAAGTGAGCCGGGTCGGGTCTCTTTGTCAATTGTGGCCCAATGTATTCATATGACTCTATTGAGGCCCATTATGTTCTATTTATCTTTAGCTTCCAAATTCCAATAATAAAACAGTGTGCAATTGTTTTCTTTTAGGGGCTGACGATTTCTATTCTAATCCAATATGGTTTAGCTCGAACTCAATTTGAAACTCATTGCTCGAAATTCAGTTCAATCTTAATTGAGTATAAGAGTCTTACAGATGTCTCTGAGGTCACATGGATCAAGTTGTGTTAAATGATATTAAAATTAGTTTTAGAGACATTCCTAACATCTGGTGTGACAACACTAATACAATAACAATAGCAACAAACCTTGTGCTACATACAAATACCATGCATGTAGATCTTTATTTACATTTTGTCCGCGAGAAAGTTGTTTCACAGTCGTTGCGAATAAACTATGTACTCACTCTCAAATTGTTAGATGTGTTGACCAAGCCATTGGTCATTTATAGTCGAAGAATTTCGTCGACAACTATGTTCGATTGATTTTTAAGAAGTTTTAAGGAAAAAAACAGCAATTAGGTAGTCTACAACTGTAAATGGGTGGTTTGTGTGTTGGTAGTCATCTGGGTTTCAGAATTCATTCACATTTCACCCTTACGCATCCATCTCTGTGCACTGTGCCATTAGTTTTAACATTTCCCAAACTGCTTTTTTTTTTTCAGGAAACTTCCTTCTTTCACGTTCAAGCAATTAAAGGAGGTAAAACCAAAGAATCCCATCTTGTTTTCCCCTTTTAGCATAGGCTTGGTTTGAATGGGTGCAATTAAAGGCAATTTTAAATCAATATCATTTTTATTATTTAATTAGAAAAATAACCTCATCTAGGATTATTTGAAAAAATTACCCCAAATCGTCCACATAAGGCGAACTCACTTTTTACATGACGCGAATTTGAAACTCGCTTTTTACAAAACACGAGTTTCGTATTGAGTAAGTTGATAAAAAAATTAATTTACCGCGCTTTTTAACATAGAACTCGCTTTCTACAAAAGCGAACTCACTTTTTACATGACGCAAATTTGAAACTCGCTTTTTACAAAACACGAGTTTCGTATTGAGTAAGTTGATAAAAAAATTAATTTACCGCGATTTTTAACATAAAACTCGTTTTCTATAAAACGCGAGTTTAAAACTCATTTTTGTAAAACGATAATTTATCTTACGTAGACTGACAATAATTCATTTTCCTAAATAATTTTAGACGATATTAATTTTTTTACTAATTAAATAAAAAAAGTGTATTTATTTAAAATTGCCGCAATTAAATGCCTCTACTTTATAAAGATCACATTTCACAAAGGTACTAATGAGCTATGGACCAGACTGCCAGCTATTGCCATCTCCTTAGGCTATGAGGGCTACCAAAAAAAGTGAGTAACCAAAGAAAAAGTTTCCTTTTTTAAAGGATTCTGTTTGATTTTCATGGCTGCACCACCGGTATTGCCATCCAAAGAAAAAGTTCCTTTTCATGGCTGCACCACCGGGGGGGCATTGAAGTAACGAAACTGTTCAATTTATAATATAAAGATTGAATTTAATTTTCCCTAAGACCCAGAAAACAAGACCAAAACATACAGCCGACACTAGTTTTATGTATTAAATTTTAGAGGCTATACGAACTCAACGAGTGTTCCAAGTGAAAATAAATATCATATTCATTCTGAGAGATCCAGATTTAAAAAAGTATTTGTAAGGTGTGTGACTTATCAAAGGGTTAAGAAAAAATATGAACAAATATTACATTATAATCACCTTAAGACTATTGAAATAAATTAGATTCTATATCTGTCATACCCGAATTTTGACCGGGCTTAATAATAATAATAAATAAATAAATACTAAATAAATAAATAAAACCTGAAATGGTCCAAAATGTCCATAAATGTCCTTTTACAAATTAAAAGCCCAAACATAAATCCAAAAGCCCAATTTACATTTGTTTCCCGCCCAATTACAGTTGTTTACAACCCATTACCAGCCCAACAAACACAAATGGCCCAAAATCAGATTTTTTCCCACCCAAAAGGACACGTGGCAGACTCTCATTCGTCCAAACCCACCTCACTCGGATTTGCGTTTCTTTAAACATAGCTGGCCATCCGCTGATGTCATCATCTGACACTCCTATAAATATCTTGTAGGAGAGAGAAAAAAATAATGATTAGTAATTAATAAACTATTAAATAATACTAAAATAATAAGAGAGAAAGGCTTACCTCGGGAATATCGAAAGACACCAGGTAGCTGGAGGGTCGTCGGGCAGTTGAAGAGACGACAGAAGAGTTGATCGACGTCGGAGAAAACACCAGCCATCGTGCAACTCCACCGAAGACGCCACTAGGAGCGTCACTGGAAGATATTTCATTCCTTAACTTTTTCATTTCACATATAAAAAACATAAACAAATGGTTAGATTAAGCGGCAATATTAAAAGCCGAAATAAATAAAAGTGGCCGAAAATTTTATGTGGTGGCCGGAGTGGTTGTAAGCCAAGGTCAGAGTTGAAAATGAGCGTCGGGATGGGTAGTTAGTTCTTAGGCCGGGGAAGAAGGTTGGATTCAGTCAAATTCAGGCTAGATCTAGTGTATTAGGGTTAAAAATCAGGAATTTTTTTGGGGGGGAAGGGGTTTAGGGTTCGATAACGGCAATCGGTGGTGGCCGAAAATCGCCTCACGACAGCCGAAAATCGCCTTGCGGTGGCCGACCGAAGTGAGGCAGTTGTCGGAGTTTGAGACACGGTGGCGGCGAACGGCTGTTGGTTACCGAAGTGTGGTGATTTAAGATTAAGGGGTGGAGTTTATGACGGTTTTTGGTCGGAGTATTTGAAGTTCATCATGTTCGTGAAGAACAGTGATGAACATCAAACAAAAACGAGGGGTTTTGATCTGTTTGGGTGGGATTTTCGGGTTTAAAGTGTTTGTCTTCAGAGAATTTGGGGAGGAGTGAGATGGTAGAGAGAGAGGGTTCGGGCAATATGACTGAGTTAGCTCTGATTAGGCTTTATATAGTCCGAGTCAAACGACACCGTTTTGGTGCTGGGTTGACTCAACCCGCGAGCTAGGTCGGGTCGGGTTCCAGGATCAGCGTATTTTAATACGGGTTGCCTTTGGTTTTGGCCCAAAATTTTGAAATCATTCAATTCGGTCCCTAACTCCTCTTAAATTGACTCTTAGGTTTTGCAGTTAGTTCATTTTAGTCCTCATCCCTTAATTGTACCCCCTAGGTTTACATGGTTTCAATTTGGTCTCTTAGGCTTTGTAATTTGGACCATAGTTTTGTAATTGTTTCATTTAGATCCCTTATTAATAAAAATCATTTTAGTGTTTCATTGTTTGTTTTAATTTAATTATTTATTTATTTGTTTTATGTAATTAAATGTATTTAATTAATATGTTTGATGCATGTTTTAAAATTAGCATATAGAATATTATGTTAGATAATTAAATGCACTTAGATATTAATTAATAGAGTCTTTAGTTTAGATTTCTTTAATTAGGGTTCAATAATTAAATAGGGTAGATAATTGTAGATATTAAAAGTATATTAAATATGATTTTAGAATCCAAATATGGATGGTGTTCCATTGTTTACAATGGGGTGTTATCACATGAATTTCTTTAAATTATATTTAATATATTTCTTACTTAAAATTGATTATTAATTTAATTTTTTAGCTAAAATCAAATAATTAATACATTTTAGTTAATTAAATGTATATCGAATAGAATCTTTGAGGTTCAAATCTGGATGGTGTTCCATTGTTTACAATGGGGTGCTATCTCAGCCTTGGTCATAAAGGTGTATATTCGATATACATTTTCACTTATAAAATTGATTAAATAATTTATTAGAGCCGTAATTAGGACTAGAACTTTAACTAAGTAGAAGAATTAATCAATTAGGAATGTGTTTAATTTAAGAGCTTTAAATATATGGAAGGTGTTCATGAAAAATGACATTTTCTCATAAAAGCTATTAAATTAATTAACATTCATAGATTTAAATAATCAATTAAATAGAGCCTTTTTAGGAATAGAACTTAAAATTGACAAGACAATAAAATATCATTCATTAAAAACATTTTATGTTGGAAATTCATTTTTAAAATACGAATGGGGGTGGCACCTAACGGGGTGCCTTTAATCTCGTATTCGAACAAAATGAATTTCCTAATAAAAGGACATCTGCATTCAGAATTTAAATTCAGTTAATAATTATGGGATAAATTAAATTCAAATTATTATTCGAAATGCCAAAATGCCACGTAAAATTAAAGGTACCGATAACGGGCGTTCGTAGGGGTGCTAGTCCTTCCCTACACGTAACCGACTCTTGAACCCAATTTTTAAAGACAGAATCTCTGGTTTGTTTTTCTGGTGTCGGGTCTACCACGAAGTGATTAGTGGCGACTTCAATGTGTTTTTAAAGATAAATAAAGGAAAATCTGATTTAATACGAAAAACCCTAATTTTCAAGATTAAATTAAAAATGGCCAAAAACCCTAATTTCCAAAAAGAATGATCGTCAGGCTATTTTTACACGTCCCGATTTTCAAAAAAATGGCCGCGACAATATCGAATAAGAAAATGGCATCATTAGAATGCCAAACCCTGCCATGTTCTATTCAAGAATTTCCCATGCCCAATGCAATTTGTCTCTCAAATTTGGATATATTATTTCAAGTTGAAATTAGCTTTTAAGAAGCTAGTTGTTAAAAAGAATAATGTACTTGAAAAAGAGGTAGGCCTTATTTGGTAAACAACGATTTAAGTTAAAATTAAAAGTTTGAGCTAAAATTAAAAATTTGATCGGTTAAATTCGTTAATTTAGATGTTTGGTGAATAGCGGATTGAAATGGCGGATTTGAGTAAAACCTTTAGTTTTGGAAAAACTGCTAATACGAGCTTTTTAAAATTAGAGGTTTTGACATTAAAGTTATAAAGACCATTTTACCTTTAACAATTATAAAAAATCTCCAAATAACCTAAATTTAATCTTTCCTATTTTAATTATTTACCCTCACATATTTATAATGTGACATTTGTAGACTAATATTTTTTTGTTGTTTTCTCACACATTTATATTTGTATTTAAATTTAATAATTAATTAAATTGTATTAAAAATAATTATATAAATAAAAAATTAATTTATAAATCTTTCAAATATGCTTAGTAATGTTATGTTAAAAATTTATTTTTTATAATCTAATTAATATTAATAGATACAAAATATTTATAGCAAATAAACTATTCAAACAAGTTTCGAATATAATCATGTTCTTATATGTCATTTTCTTGTTTAAATAACAAACAACTATCAGCTATCAGTTAATTTTACCAAACACTTTTATATAATCAGATAATACAATCCGCTAGTCAAATCAACTAAATGCAATTAGCTATCAACTAATATAATCCGTTATCAACTATCCGTTAATTGTCAAATATGGCCGTACTAAAATTAAATTTTAAAATTATTTTTAATAATAATTGTGTAAATCAAATAACTAAAACAATAAACAAAATCTCTTTTCATTCATTATTTTTTTTTATCCAATTGATGTTGGACTCCTACAATCCTTATCAAATAGTATCAGTCTCCATCAACTTTTTCTTCTTCTCGAGAAGTATTTCTTGCGATAAATGAATGATTAGTTGATGTAAATCTTGTTGACCAAAATCCATTAATATATATATATATATAGATAGATAGATAGAAATAATTGGTGAGAAATAATATTCTAAATCTTATATTCAAAATCTATATGCGGAATTATATACATCTTAATTTATATTTCAGAAATTATTTTATGCACAAGTTTACCAATTTTATTGTTTAAGAGTTTTATTTAGAGTTTTTGAATTTTAAGATTTAAAATTTATAGTTTAAATTTAAATGTTTAGGGATTATAGTTTAAAATTTAAGAGTTTAAGGTTTATAATTTTAGACTTTTAAGATTTATGCTTAAAATGAACGACTTGTATAAAATAATTTTTATATAGTATTTGTATCAAAAAATAATTCTTCATATTTCCCTGAGAATCTAAAACGCCCAATCGCTTTCGTTTTGTTTAGAGTAGTTCTTTTTTCAATTAATACACGACTCTTACTAAAATTTAGTTTTGACTAATTGAATTTAACATTTTAAAAATCATGAATTTAAACGTATAAATACTTCAAATTAAAATTTTAAAAGAGAATATGAATAATTTAATCATTATATATAATTTATTCGGGGAAAGTTATTATTTTTATTTAGTGCACAATATTTGCTGGGCAGCATAAAGTGAAAAGGGGCTAAAGGTTTAGTGGCCAGTGGCCGCTATTCGGGGATTAAAATTCCTTTTGATGCCTAAACAATAATGACCTGTGATTTATGTGCATCTTCCACTAATTGCAACAGGAAGCATAATAATACTCAACTATATTGTAATGATTTTTTTGTTCATAATATTGTAATGATTTTAGTAAGTGCAGAATACGGAACATATATATATATATTAGTCAAAAAAAGAATATTGGAATATATATATATATACTTGATATGAATATTAATTTGGAAACAAATTTAATTCCATGTAAAAAGTGAGATTTTGAATATCTAATTACATGATTGTTAATTAATTAAATCTTTGAATCAAATTTATTCAAACTTTAAAAACAACACAATGTAATTATTTAACATTATGGGTATAAAACGTGCAATGTGCGATTTAGGGGCTTCTTTTAACGTTATGCCACTTTCTCTATATAACTCACTGTCTGTTGAGCCCTTGAAGGATACAAAGGTGACAATGCAGCTAGCTGATCGATCCGTAATATATCCAGAAGGACTTATCGAGAATGTTCTAGTAAAGATAAATGACCTCATATTTATGGCATACTTCTATGTGATAGATATGGAAAATGATCGGTCAAACACTTCCTCAGAAATATTTTTCGGATGCCCCTTTCTAAGAACAACCTATACAAAAATTGATATAAGATGTGGAATTCTCACAATGGAATTTGACGGTGAGGTTGTTAAATTTGATGTTTATAAAGCAATGAAATACCCTGACAATGTTGCTAGTATTAACTATATTGATATCATTGAACATGTTGTTGAAGAATATGTTGAGACTAATTTCATTAATGATATGTGTAGAGAAATCGAAGAACTTGAAAACGACATTGGGGAGTTCGAATATATTTTTTTGATTAATGATGAGCCGAATCTTGCACCTTCACAATCTAAACTTCTACCTTCGATTTTGTAGGCACCAAAAATCAAACTTAAGCAGTTGCCGGATCACCTCAAGTATGCATTTTTAGGGGAAAAAGAGACATTGCAGTAATTATTTCCAACAAGCTATCCAAAGAAGAGGAAGATGATATGGTAATGGTGTTGCGAGCACAAAAAGAAGAAATCGAATGGACCATCACGGACATAAAAGGACTTAGTCCCTCAACTTGTATGCACAAAATCAAGATCGAAGAAGGAACGAAACCATCACGACAAGGCCAGCGCCGATTAAACCAAGCACTGATGTAAGTTGTAAAGAAGGAGATACAAAAACTCCTTGATGCAGATGTAATTTATCCAATTTCAGACAGTGACTGGGTAAATCCAATTCACGTGGTACCTAAAAAGACTAGAGTTACGGTAGTCAGAAATTCAGAAGGTGAGTTAGTTCCAACACGAGTTCATAATAGACGTCGGGTTTGCATCGATTACAGGAAGTTGAACTCCTTAACTGAAAAAGATCATTTCCCATTACCGTTTATAGATCAAATGATAGAACGTTTAGCCGGTAAATCTTATTATTGATGCCTTGATGGTTTTCAGGTTTCTTCCAAATCCACGTGGCACTTGAAGATCAAGAAAAAATGACTTTTACATGTCCGTTTGGAATATTTGCCTATCTTCAAATGCCTTTGGGCTCTGTAATGCGGCAGCTACGTTCCAGAGACGTATGGTAAGCATATTTTCTAATTACGTCGAGAAAGGATATGGATGACTTCACGATTTACGGTAATTCTTTTGGTGAGTGTATATTGAAATTAATAAATGTTTTAAGATGATGTCTTTAATTTAATCTTATGCTAAATTATGAAAAATGTCATTTTATGGTTGATAAAGGACTAATATTAGGACATATTGTTTCATCTAATGGGATTGTCGTAGATAAAGCTAAAACATATATTATAGGCTCACTTCCTTACCCCACAACTGTGAGGGATGTTCGCTCTTTCCTCAGTCATGTAGGATTTTACCGTAGGTTCATCAAAGATTTCTCAAAGATAGCACAACCGTTATACAGTTTACTTCAGAATGATCAAATCTTTGATTTCAATGAGGAATGCAAGGAATCGTTTGATGTACTAAAAGAAAAACTTGCGACGGCACCGATTGTTCAACCGTTGAACTGGGAATATTCGTTCGAGCTAATGTATAACGCGTCGGATACAAGTGTTGGAGCCGTTCTTGGCCAAAAAATCAGAAAAGAGACACATGTCATAGCTTACGCATCTCGCACCTTAGATCCAGCTTAGAAAAATTATTCAACAACAGAAAAATAATTGTTTGCTATTATTTTTGCACTAGAAAAGTTTCGATTATATTTGCTTGGCACTAAAATTATTGTGATTTCTGATCATCCAGCCTTGCGATATTTGATGAGCAAAAAGGAGACGAAACCAAGGCTTATCCGCTGGATCTTACTTCCTCAAGAGTTCAATATGGAAATTAAAGATAAAAAGGGATGCGAAAACCTCGTAGCAGATCACTTGAGTCACATTCCCCTTTTCGCTTCCGATCCGCCGGTTAAAGATGATTTTCCCAAAAAAAGGTTGATGATGGTGCAAAAGACTACACCATGGTTCGCGGACATGGTCAATTATTTGGCCACATGTAAGTTACCACTAGATCTACCTAGAGCTGAAATTAACCGACCAAAGCGAGAATCCCGGTTTTATATTTGGGACGATCCATACCTTTGGAAGCATTGTTCAGATCAGGTAATTAGGTGATGTATCGCTGAAGATGAGGTAAATTCAATCCTAAACTTTTTCCATTCCTACTCATGTGGCGGTCATTTTGGACCAAAGCGAACTGCACACAAAATTCTTGAATGTGGTTTCTTCTGGCCCAACATTTTTTGCGACACGTACTTATTTTGTAAATCATGTGAAAGATGTCAACATGTAGGAAATTTAAGTCGTAGGAACGAAATGCCCCTTAACCCAATTTATGTATGCGAAATATTTGATGTTTGGGGAATTGATTATATGGGTCCTTTTGTTTCTTCGTTTAGAAATTTTTACATAATTCTTGCTGTAGATTATGTATCTAGGTGGGTTGAAGCTAAGGCTACCCGAAATAATGATGCCAAAACCACAGTAAATTTTCTAAAAGATTTCATTTTTTCTAGGTTCGGCACACCGCGGGCGATAATAAGCGATATGGGAAAACACTTTATTAATCGAGTAATTGATTCTCTCATGAAGAAGTTTGGAGTTACTCAGCGGATTGCAACATCTTACAATCCACAAACCAACAGGCAAGCGGAACTGTCAAACCGTGAGATTAAATCAATACTTGAGAAAATTGTAAAGCTGGATCGTAAAGACTAAAGTGTTAAATTAACCGATGCATTTTGGGCATACCGAACTGCATATAAAGGTCCTATACGAATGTCGACATACCGCCTTGTTTTTAGGAAACCCTGCCATTTACCGGTTGAATTAGAATATCACGCGTATTGGGTGGTACAACAATGTAACATAGAAATGGATGCAATCGGTGAAGCGCGCAAACTGCACATCCAGAAACTTGAGTAAATCCGTAAAATCGCTTACGATAGCGCTCTGATATTTAAAGAAAAGACTAAGGATTTTCATGATCAAAACATTTCTTTTAAATCTTTTGCTATCGGAGAAAAAGTTTTGTTATTTAATTCCAAACTTAAACTTTTTGCAGGTAAACTACGATCAAAATAGCTCGGACCTTTTACAGTTACTCAAATCTTTCCTCATGGTGCGATCAAAATTAAGGACGACTCGGTAGAGCAGTTTAAAGTTAACGGTCAGAGATTAAAACAATATTATGAGAATGCTCCAATTGGTTTAGTCGAAGAACTCAATTTGGAAGAACCTGTAGTCTGATTCAAGTCGTCGAGTTAAACGACGTTAAATAAAGCATTGAATGGGAATCAACACATTTTTAGTTTTATTTTATATGAAATTTTCTTTATTTTCTCTATTTTATTTATTTATTTATTTTTGCCTTAAATCATCTAATATCGCTAGTTTTTAATCGAAGTTTTGGGTTTGCTGCAGTGAAGGAAACACGATGGTGCACAATAGCACTTCCCTTACCATTCAGAGCACATTAACTGGCCCCAAACTATTCCAATTTCAAAACCAAAAATCAATTTCCTTATCCATGCTAGTCAACGATTTTAAGCCAATCCGAAAACCCTTATCCCCTTCTTTTCCTTTCAAATTTTAAACCTCCCATGGACCTACCTCTAATAACCTATCACATCCCACACCATTTGACCAAATTTTTTCTCTTTCCTTTCTCTTTTCACGTGATAACCTAAAGAAACAAACCAAACTCTTATTTCTCTAAATCACCTAGCCGCACTCCCCTTCCCCAATACCTTTGGCCAACACAAAAAACACCCAGCCCCCTCGATTTTTGCCAGCCAACATGGTGAGAACACAAGACCAAGCCCGTCGTCTTTCTCAAACTCACGAGCCAGTCTCTCTCAGTGGCCGTCGACGATTTGCGCCACCACAGTTCATGGTCGTTCCCAGCGATTCCAACTCGCAGCCAGCTCCGCAGCCACCTCCCCGTCATACCAGATAGCAAGGATGGCAAGCACCTCCACTACACGAGCCGAAAACCACTGCGCCACCCTCTCCTCCCCCTCGTCGAAGTGGACATCGACGATGAGCAAACATTGCTCCACCACCCGAACCCGAGCCAGCCCCGTTCCTACAACCTCCTCCTTGTGGCTTTGCAGCGCAGCAGCAACGAACCGAGCAAGAGCCGGTTCGGGCATCGGCTCTTCCTCATTCGGCCTCACTCAACCGCTCTGCCTTTATTCGGCAGCAACGGACATCGTCTCGATCTTTTCATTCCATGCCTACTGTCGATTAGTTGGCCCATCCCACCACCAACAGCCGGCCTTGACCTCTCATTCTATGCACTCAATAGACCCTAATATTCACGACGAGGTAAACTCTGAATTTTATTCCGTTCAACCCTTGCTAATATTCTATCATATTTTTGGCTATATAGATAATTTAAATTTCGACTTTATGGGGAGGATTTAACAGAGCAGCCGAATGTCGAGAATGATCAACCAACCTCGTCTTATCCTAATAACGAGCCACCAACTTTGCCATTATTTGCAGCCATCACCGGTGAAGGCGCTATACCAACCGACTCCCAAGATGGTAACAAAGAAAACGCTGAATGTTACCACCGCAGCCGTACTTATTCCGTTCCAATTGAGGATAATCTGAATGGATACTTGGACTTCGAGCTTGAGGAGCTAAGGCATTTCAATAGCATATGGCATCACACATTTCAGGTTTGCAAATACATTCATGAGCCAACGCTTGATATCCTACATCTGCGTGAATCTGTTATGCATTACTTCGAAGCTATAGGATGGTCTTTATACCCTGTAGTCCGATGTAACAGTACTATGAGTTACTTTTTGAATTTTATGCTACATTCTCATTTAGGCAAAGGCATGTTATTACTGTACATTCACCTGATGTTATATTCTTCCGTTTGCTAGGACAATATTTTCAGATATCTATTACAGATTTTAATTTTTCCATGGGATTCATGACGGATGTCACGAATCAAGGCTATTTGACTGCGTTACTTGAGATTTCATAGGATTTCGACACTGATATGGCCTATGAAGCGCTTACTGCCACTGCAGGGGCAACATTCGATGCTCGTACAACCAAATGATAGAACATCCATAGCCTGACTCTTTGCTATATCCACCGGTTCTTAGCAAACAACTACTCTGGGAGTAACGACACTTCATCATGTTTGGGTAAGGTTGAAATTTTCTTTTTATGGTGTATGCAAGCCGGTATAAAGGTAAACCTACTATTTTGGTTCACTCGTGCCTTTGAGCATGTTGTGCAAAAAATTGCCCACTAATTCTCGGTCCTTATATTACACATCTTGCGCCTAGACTTTTTCCACTAACATTTAATACTTCCCAATTTACTTATGCTTTTACCATGGATGCTCTAGATACGCGATGTTTAGATACTATGGGACTCTTGGCTGGTATAGTTGATGCCCCTTATATTGTTCCTCCGGGGGTCACTACATCTAGGAATGCTCGCGTCTACCTTCAACAACCCGCACCACAATCAGCACAAAGAGAGAACCATCAGTCGGACATGAACGAACGCCTCAACACCATCGAGACCGACATCGCTGAGATTCTCTCTTACCTTCGCCTGGGCACGTCTCGTCGAGGCCATGGCTGTAATTAGTTCAGGGAGTATTCTATTCCCTCTCTTTTTGCTTTATTTTTCATAATTGGGACATTATGACTTAAGTGAGGGGGTGGAAGTTGCATCAATTTTTACTTTGCTTATTCAATTGGTTGGAACTGAGTTTTTCTTGAATTGATGTATTGAACTTGATGGTTGCATATCTCATTTTTCACCTTGTTTCTTTGTTTTTCTTGTGGATTTTAATCTCGCTTTTGTTAGAATTTAGGAAACATGACGGGAATTGGCATGATTAGTTTTTCTTTAAGATTTCAGTTGACATTCCATGCATTTGTTAGTTGAATTGATAGCATGACTTAGTACAGTTTGAACCTTTCATGTGAGTTTTTGATCCTAATGAGCATACATTTGCATTCTTGCTCTTTGTTTACTTGAGTGTGCTGACTAATTCTTGGCATTCTAGAACTTGTACCGTCATGCTTTTCGAGACTACACGATTGAATATGTTGCTTAAGTGTGATAGAGGCATTAGGTTTTAACCTCATTCTCTTCCCAAAAAATGGCCTACCCTTTGTTTATTTACCCCTTAGATAACCAATTTTGAGCCTTATCTTTTTCCTTGATTTACCATATTTTTAACCCGAACCGATTTTGTTGTTTTTCCCTCTTTTTGTCACCCTTTTTCAGGATAAAGTTAAGGTTATTCCGAAACGAAAAAATAGAGATTCGAATATATATATATATATATATATATATAACAGTGCAGTTTCGAACAATGCAAAAAAATACAGTGCAGAAAAAAGTACATTGTAGAAAAAAGTGCAGTGCAGTGCAGAAAAAAGGTGTAGTGCAGAAAAAAATAATGCAAAAAATTCGAAATGATTCGAACAGAAAAAAGTGGAGTGAATAAAGCTTTGATTATCTCATTTCTTATTTCCTCCTTTCGAATAATCCTTTGGAATGATCTTTTTGTCTTGAATTTTTAAACCCGATTTTTGGCCTTTATCCTACCCGAACCTTAGCCCCATTACAACCCTTTTAAAGACCTCTTGATTATTGCATCATGTTCATACTTAGTAGTGGAGATTAGATTTAGTTACAAGCTTATGGTAATGCTTTGATTAGTTAGGCTTGAGCGATTCTTTTTACCCGAAACACTTGAGCGGAATGGGTGAACCAATATTAGGTACTAAGTCTTGCTTCTTTGAGATTAATGAATAATTGGAATGTCATGCTTTGCTATTACTTGTTTTTAATTGTGCCTTTAGCTTGATTGCTCTTGACTTTTATCAGTTGCTATGATTTTGATTTACTTGAAAGACTTAGAAATTTTGTGAAATAGAGATGGCAACTTGAGGTTTTTGATACATTGATTGAGAAATGCTTGAGGATAAACATTGAATAAGTGAGGGGGAATTTGATGAATGATTTAAATATTTATTGCTTTGTTATTAATTACTCCTTGATTGTTGGTTGATATTGCTAATTTGGGATGTTTCTATTTGTTTTTGCTCAGGACCTCAATTTCCAGAAAACAACACTAAAAGAGCATCTTTTGCAGTTTTTTTATTTTCTGGAATCAAGGCCGAGTTAGTGGGCATGGAGGTTGACGTGGCGTCCAGTCAGCAGTTTCTAGAATATGACGTCAGCAGCATCGGATAGCTTATCAGCCGCGAATCGATAGCTTATCAGCTGGGATTTTAAATTCAAACTTAGGATTATCATTTGTATTTAATTTAAATATTTTTAGGATTTATCTTTTAGAGTTATTTTTAGGGTTTTGGAATACGATAAATACCATATTGGGGTAAGCTAGAAGATCATCTCTCATTTTTAGCTTTGTTTTTACTTTGAAAGTTTTATAAAATTCTCTTTTCTTTTTTGTTCATTTAGTTTTTTTTTACTTTCTTTTAAAATGCTAAGCATGGTTTTCACCATAATTACGCTTAGCTAAATTTTTCTATTAGCCAAGGGCTTAAAGAGAAGCTTCGATTCATCTTGTGAGAATTAAAAAGCACTTAACAACTTTGTTTTACATTCTCAATTTTCTAAAAATCTAGATCGGCAATCGGCCTTTCTATTAAAATCTTTTTGCTTTCATTTTAAAAAGCTAGCGTTAACTTGATTGTTGTTGAGATCTAAAGTTGGGAGGAAGGAGCGACGATATTCATGGTTTTGACTTCCTATGAAAACACTTAGCGACGGATTCGCTAAGGGGAATTGAGATCGGATTCGATTTTCATTGAGACAACATAATCCGAGTAAAAATTTATTTTAGATTTTAGATTATCATTTTACCAAATAGAAAAACAAGTTACAAGGGTTGGGCCTTGTAGACTGTAACTGGCATGTATCCAGAGTAAAAATTCTTTTTCAATGATCATTTCGAATTGAAGTGGAGCAAAAGCTTGAGGCTAATTAATTTAATCAATTTATTTTTTTACTTCATTTATTCTTGCATTGATTTTACTCTTACTCTCTAGTTTCTTCGATCAAAACCCTCCCTCATTCACTAAATTATCTTGCAACAGTCAGAATCAGAACAACCATATATCACAACTCCTTAGTCCCTATGGACCGACACCTTCTTCTCTATACTACGTTTTTATTTATTTATTATGAGATTAAGGAATATTATTTTGACATTTCACGATGCTTGTCACGGAGTCTTCTAACTTCTTTGTCAAGTATTCGTATTGGCTCTTCTAGCTTATCATTTTACCAAATAGAAAAACAAGTTACAAGGGTTGGGCCTTGTAGACTGTAACTGGCATGTATCCAGAGTAAAAATTCTTTTTCAATGATCATTTCGAATTGAAGTGGAGCAAAAGCTTGAGGCTAATTAATTTAATCAATTTATTTTTTTACTTCATTTATTCTCGCAGTGATTTTACTCTTACTCTCTAGTTTCTTCGATCAAAACCCTCCCTCATTCACTAAATTATCTTGCAACAGTCAGAATCAGAACAACCATATATCACAACTCCTTAGTCCCTATGGACCGACACCTTCTTCTCTATACTACGTTTTTATTTATTTATTATGAGATTAAGGAATATTATTTTGACATTTCACGATGCTTGTCACGGAGTCTTCTAACTTCTTTGTCAAGTATTCGTATTGGCTCTTCTTCATATGATAGGTCGGGATTTAATTCAACTTTTTTAGGTTCTAGAACATATGATTGATCAGATTGATATTTTCTAAGCATAGATACGTGAAAGACATTATGAATCTTGTCAAATTCACTAGGAAGTGCCAATCGATAAGCCACTGTACCAATCCTTTCAACGATTTCGAATGGTCCAATGAATCGGGGACTGAGTTTCCCTTTTCTTCCAAATCGAAAGACTTTCTTCCAAGGGGACACTTTCAAGAAAACATTGTCTCCAACATTGTATTGGATGTCTCTCATTTTCAAGTCTGCATAGACTTTCTGTCTATCAAAGGCTTGTTTCAAGCGATCATGTATGATTTGAACTTGTTCCTCAGTTTTTCTGAGTAATTGAGGTCTCAATACTTTGTTTTCTCCCAGTTCAGACCAGCACAAGGGAGTTCTACATTTCCTTCCATATAGAGCTTCGAAGGGAGCCATATGGATAGATGTCTTGTAGCTATTATTGCAAACAAACTCTAATAGGGGTGGAGATTTCTCCGAGTTCTTTCTGAAATCTATAACACAAGCACGTAACATGTCTTCAAGTACTTGGATGATTCTTTCAGATTGTCCATCTGATTGAGGATGAAAGGCTGTGCTAAGGTGCACTTTAGTTCCAAGGGCTTTTTGTAAGGAATTCCATAATTGGGAAGCAAATCTAGGGTCTCGATCGAAGATTATAGATGTAGCAACACCGTGTAATCAAATCACTTCATGGATGTATAGCTCAGCTAAGTTTTCCAAGCTCATGTTCATTCGAACAGGGATAAAATTAGTATACTTTGTGAATCTATCAACAATCACCAATACATCATCATTCTTTCTTGGATTGGAAGGAAGACCTGTAACGAAATCCATTGTAATATGATCTCATTTCCACCAAGGAAATTCGATTGGTTGGAGCAATCCAACTTGATGCTCGGTTTTGACCCTCTAACAAGTTAAGCACTTTGAAATAAAGTCTGTGATAGCTTATTTCATGCTTGGCCACTGATAAGTGTTCAAAAGTACTATTTTTCTTACCCTTTTTACTCATATTATTGTTAGACTTAGGCTCATATTAGTTACTTAATTAGCCATTCATGCATTAATCCATGTTTCCTTCCATCGTTGAGCTTGATTACTTAACTTGGTAGTTTTTGTGGGAAAAGATGCTGCTTTGGTGTGTTTTGTGTGTATGTACAGGATCACTTGCCAAAGCAAGGCTAGAGCTAGTTGCCAGGGCAATACATGAAGGAGATGCCGAGCTAGTTGCCAGGGCAATGCATGAAGGAGACACCGAGCCAGCTGTCAGGGCAATTGTCGACAAAGAACAAGGTGATATGGTAGTCTAAATTGATGACTAGACAAGCCCAAGATGACGTGGAGCAAAGCCAAATCCCTAAGGAATTTGATTTCCATGAAGAGATTAAAGAAGAATTAAATTCCAAGAAGATAAGAGAAGTTCTAGTAGGAATATAATTATAATAAAGAATTATATTCTTTAAAGATAATTTAATTCCAACTTAACTTCCTCCTCAAAGAAGGACTTTGACCTAGCCCTATAAATTAGAGGGGAATTTCGACAATCAGAAGAGAGCAAGAGGAGAGAATTTTTGACAAGCATCTAGGGCAAGGAGATTTCGACAAGCTTCCTTCTTCATCTTTTTCTTTCTTGTTCGATTGGGTTTATGCTAGGGATTATTTATCTTGTGATTCTTTGGAACCTAGCCATGAACTAAATCTATTTGGCTATGGTTATTGTGTTTTGTGGTTGTGAGAAACTATTGGATTTTGTTTAGGTAATAAGAGTTTGCACTTTTCTATTCAAGGTTTATTCATTATTGGTTCTTATTCTTGTTTGCGAGTGAATTGGGAGAGGATCTCGTAACTTCATCTATTTATCTAATATCGGGAGAGTTAGATTCAAGAAACGAATGAATATAATCTTTATTCAATCTATTGATGGTGAAGATTAATCCGGCTTAGGAATAAGTTAAGGATTTCAACGGCTAAGAGGAGCGCAAGATTGGTTGTTGTTCACCCTTAATTCACGCAGGGATGTATTATCAAGGCATGCACAAGTAGCTAGAGTTTCGACTTAGGGATAAGAAGAAACCATTTAAGAACGCTCTGCCGAACCTTGAAGGTTGCTGCCCAGACGCCCAAGTAGTTGCCCAGGCAACCATCGATTAGTTACCAAGGCAACCCCGTTGTGCAAGTTGCCACGGCAACTGAGTTGCCCGTGCACTCTTTTACCAAGACGATCCAATCGGCTATCATACCTCAACTCACGATAACTTGGTCTATCTCTCTCATTTGATCTCATCTATTCGTTTACTTTATTGCTTTCTAGATAGTTATTAGTTAAACTCCTATAACCCTTTATTTGTGTTTTTACTTTTTACAGTGCAAGAGAATAGATTCTTGAAGTGGCACCAATCCCAGTGGAGACGATATCTTTTATACTATAACTTGCAACGTGTATACTTGCACAATTGCGTAGCACTTATTACGCGCAACAAGTTTTTGGCGCCGTTGCCGGGGATTGGCAATAGTGACTTTTTTTTATTTTCTTGCACTTTCTTTTTACTTTTCTTGTTCAAGATTCAAAGGGCTAACAAACTTTGGTTTTGCATTGGTATATGACCAGGGCGAGACCGACTACACCAGAATATCCCTTTGATCCAGAAATCGAACGAACCTTACAAAGACTTAGACGAAGGATAAGAGTAGCAATGGCTAATCAAGACGGCAATATGAATCAAGATGTTCCAGCAAGAGGAGGAGTGATTCTTGCACGAAACAGAACTATTCGAGACTATCTTGAAGAAGATCTTGATGGACTTAATCCAGGAGTTGTCGCACCTGAAATTGAAGCCGACCACTTTGAGTTGAAACCGGTAATGTTTAATATGATCAACACAATTGGTCAATTTGGCGGCTCAGCAACTGAAGATGCACAGCAACATCTGAAATCTTTCCTCGAGATTTGCAACTCGTTCAAAATACACGGAGTCACCCCCGATGTCTTACGATTAAGATTATTCCCCTATTCACTGAGGGATAGGGCGAAAGCATGGTTGAATAGCATTCCTGCAAGATCAATAACATCTTGGACTGATCTTTGTCGTGATTTCCTTACTCGGTTTAATCCTGCAAATTTGACTGATAAGCTTTATAAGCTTCGTAACGACATTACTTCTTTTCGGCAGGCAGATGATGAATCCATGTACGAGGCTTGGGAGAGATATAGAGAACTTCTACACAAATGCCCCCTACACGGATTCCCGGTGTAGACTCAAGTAACAATGTTTTACAACGCCGTGAATACACCAACAAGGATGATGCTAGATGCCTCGGCAAACGACATACTCCTAGATAAGTCACCGGAGGAAGCAATACAAATTTTAAACAGGCTGGCCAAGAATGATTATCAATTCCCCTCTACTAGAAGAGGATGAGTTACACGCCAAGCCACAATACATGAACTAGGATCATCAGATTCAATTTCGGCACAATTGGCCACTTTAACCAAGATGGTCCAGAACATGCAAAAACCAAACAACACACATGAGGTCAAGCTAATGGATTCTTTTTGTGAGTTATGTGGTGATAACCATGATTCTTCTGAATGTATGCATAATTCGGAATCCAGCTTCTACGTGGGGAATTACAATCGGAACAACAATGTGATGTCCAATACATACAATCCAGCTTGGAAGAAGCACCCAAATTTTTCATGGAGTAATCCCAACAATGCTCTAAGCCAGAATAATCAGAATGCCCAAGCATCGGGATTCCAGCAGAATATGCCACGGCAACAGTTGCCGCAGCAACACCCGACAACATCTAGTTCTTTGGAAAATTCTCTAAATGCTTTTATGATGGAAACTGAATCTTATATGGCTGAGAATAGTAACTTCATAAAAAGAACTGATGCTTTTTTTAACAGGGCTGAGATGAGATTGCAAAACCAAGAGGCGGCAATCAAATCATTGGAAAATCAAATCGGACAGTTTGCTCAAAATCTGAACACTAGACCGCACGGAGGCTTACCTAGCGATACTGAAGTCGCAAGAGGAACTGGCCATGAGCAATGTAAGGCAATCACCACTAGAAGTGGCCAACAACTTAAAGAGGCTCAAACCCGCTCATCAAACAAAACTTCACAAAAAGATCAAGACGAACCTAGCGGCAAAGCCTTAGATGCTGAACCAGGAATTGCCGCGGCAACCGGCAATAAGCATGACTCGGCAACCTACGATAAGGATGCTTCGGCAACGTGTGATAAGCATGCCTCGGCAACCCCAGTTGATAATGCCTAGGCAACTCCAGTTGTCCCGGCAATGCCGTCAACCAGGTTCCAAACCAATGAAAAGATCGAAGATATCCGACTTCCACCACCATTCTCACAAAGGTTGAAGCGACAAAAGCAAGAATATCATTTCAAGAAGTTTCTTGATATCCTAAAGCAAGTCCACATCAACTTGCCATTGGTGGAAGCAATTGAACAAATGCCAAACTATGCCAAGTTTCTTAAAGACATTGTGTCCAAGAGAACAAGGCTAGGAGAGTTTGAAACAGTTGCTGCAACAGAGGGATGCATGGCAATGTTGCACAATCGTATGCCACCCAAGTTGAAGGATCCCGGAAGTTTCACAATACCCTGTTCTATTGGAAATCACTATGTCGGGAAAGCATTATGTGACCTTGGGGCTAGCATAAACTTGATGCCTAAATCGGTTTTCCAGAAACTAGGAATAGGGAAGGAAAGACCTACAACAGTTATGCTACAGCTAGCCGACAGATCCTATGTGCATACAGAGGGAAAAATCGAGGACATACTGGTAAAAGTTGATAAATTTATTTTTCCCGCTGACTTTATTGTTTTGGATTGTGAAGTAGATGAGCATGCACCCATCATTCTCGGGAGACCATTCCTAGCAACAAGGAGAATCTTGAACGATGTTGAAAAGGGAGAACTCACAATAAGGGTGAATGACCAGCAAGTTAAACTAAATGTGTTCCAAACACTAAGGCATGCCGATAATCCAAAAGAATGCCAACTTCTTCACGCCACGACAGAGTTTAACTTCGACGAGGAATTTAGTTGCCTCGGCAACTACATTGCCGATCAAGAGGAACCTGAGGAGTATGAAGAATCGATCGATGAGGAACAACAAGAAGAGGCAAATTGGCTAGTCAATCGACCAGGTACATACTTTGAACCACTGGATTACTCAGGTAAGGAAGGTAAGCTCAAAAAACCCTCTATTGAACAACCACCGATTCTTGAGTTGAAACAATTGCCAAAGCAACTAAAATATGCTTACTTAGGAACCGATAATACATTGCCTGTAATTATTTCTTCTAAGTTACAGCCTGAGCAGGAAAAGAAGCTGATCAAGATGTTGAAACTACACAAAAAGGCAATAGGATGGACAATTGCCGACTTGAAGGGAATTAGTCCGGCAGTGTGCATGCACAAGATTTTGTTGGAAGATGATCACAAACCTTCAATTGAGGCCCAGAGGAGACTGAAACATGCCATGAAAGGGGTTGTAATGAAAGAAATCATCAAGTGGCTTGACGCCGGCATTATATACCCTATCTCTGATAGTACATGGGTAAGTTCGGTACAATGTGTACCGAAAAAGGGAGGCATAACGGTGGTAAGTAACGAAAACAATGAACTCATTCCAACTAGGACTGTGACCGGTTGGAGGGTCTGTATGGATTATCGAAAGCTAAACAAAGCCACTAGGAAAGATCACTTCCCATTACCCTTTATTGATCAAACGCTTGACCGTCTTGCAGGTAAACCCTTTTATTGTTTTCTTGATGGTTATTCAGGTTACAATCAAATTGCCATAGCACCAGAAGATCAAGAAAAGACAACCTTCACATGCCCATATGGTACTTATGCTTTCCGAAGGATGCCGTTCGGATTGTGTAACGCCCCGGCAACCTTCCAAAGATGCATGATGGTGCTCTTTTCAGACATGGTCGAAGACTTCCTTGAGATCTTCATGGATGATTTTTCTGTTTTTGGTAATGACTTCGACAACTGTCTCGGCAATTTGGAGAGGGTGTTGGCAAGATGTGAAGAAACTGATTTAGTCCTCAATTGGGAGAAATGCCATTTTATGGTAGATGAAGGAATAGTGCTCGGCCACAAGATTTCATCCAAGGGAATTGAAGTAGACAAAGCCAAGGTGGACGTGATCGAGAGATTACCCCCACCAAGTTCGGTTAAAGGAATTCGAAGTTTTCTGGACATGCAGGTTTTTACATGAGGTTCATTCATAATTTTTCTAAAATCACTAAACCCTTGTGCAATTTGCTTGAACAGGATAAAATTTTCGATTTTGATGATTCTTGCACCCAAGCATTCGAAACCCTAAAGGAAAAGCTTTCCTCGGCACCCATTGTCGTTCCACCAGATTGGACACTACCTTTTAAGCTCATGTGTGATGTAAGTGATTTCGCGGTAGGAGCAGTCCTAGGCCAACGAACAGGTAAGACCTTCCATGTGATATACTACGCTAGTAAAACTCTTAATAGTGCTCAAGTGAATTACACAACAACGGAGAAAGAGTTACTAGCTGTAGTTTTCGTATTTGACAAGTTCCGATCCTATTTGATTGGTACAAAGGTAATTGTTCATACGGACCATTCGGCAATTAAATATCTATTTGCTAAAAAGGATGACAAACCTCGTTTGATTCGTTGGATATTACTTTTACAAGAATTTGATATTGAAATTAAGGACAGGAAAGGAACAAAAAATCAAGTAGCCGATCACTTATCACGTTTAGAACGCAATAGAGAGGAGGACGCGGATCTAGAGATATGCGATGCATTCCTGGATGAACAAATTTTAGTTGCCTCGGTAACCATGGACGCGCATGCCTCGGTAACCCTCGACGCCTCGACAACCCTCGACGCCTCGGCAACCATGGATGCACACGCCTCGGCAAATCTCGATGCCGCAGCAGCCTTTGACGCACAGGCCTCGGCAATTTTGGGAGCAGTCGGCACGGCAGCACATGCCTCGGCAATACCCTGGTACGCGGATTTAGTTAATTTCCTTGTTTGTGGTATTTTACGTTATAGCATTACTCACCAAGGGAAGAAGCGGTTCCGCCATGATGCTAAGCATTACTTTTGGGACGAGCCTCTTTTGTTTAAACAATGTGTAGATCAGGTTATACATCGATGTGTCCCTGAAGAAGAGCAACAGAATGTACTCTGGCAATGCCATTCTTCACCCTATGGAGGACATTTTGGAGGAACTCGTACCGTGGCCAAAGTTTTGCAATCCGGTTTGTATTGGCCAACATTGTACAAAGATGCCCAAGACTTTTACAAGCAATGTGATCGTTGCCAGAGGACGGGCAATATTTCTAGACCACATGAGATGTCGCTCTAGAACATCATCGAGGTGGAATTGTTCGATGTGTGGGGGATGATTTTATGGGACATTTCCCATCTTCATTCGGCAACCTCTACATTCTACTTGCCGTCGACTACGTGTCTAAATGGGTGGAGGCAGCTGCAGTTCCCAACAACGATTCCAAGACCGTGCAACGATTATTGCAGAAAAACAAATTTACACGGTTTGGGATGCCGATAGCAATTATCAGTGATGAAGGCAAGCATTTTGATAACAGACTTATTGCCAAGATGTTGCAATGCTTCGGCATATCACACAAGATGGCCACGGCATATCACCCATAAACCAACGGGCAAGCAGAAATTTCCAACCGGGAATTGAAGGGCATACTCGAGAAAGTTGTAAATCCCTCTAGGAAGGATTGGTCATTAAGACTAGATGACGCACTTTGGGCATATCGCACTGCATTCAAAACACCCATAGGTATGTCCTCCTTCCGACTTGTTTATGGCAAAACATGTCATCTACCGGTGGAAATCGAGCACAAGGATACTGGGCAATCAAGACCGTGAATATGGATTGGGAAAGTGCCGGACAAAAGCGTTTGTTGGACCTCAATGAGATAGGAGAATTCCGTGCACTCGCCTATAACAATGCACTAATCTACAAGGAGAAAACAAAGCAATGACATGACAAGAAACTATTGCCGCGACAATTCATGCCAGGGCAACTAGTTCTCTTATTCAATTCTCGACTAAAACTTTTCCCGGGAAAGCTAAAATCAAGATGGTTGGGACCATTCGAAGTTGTCAAACCATTCTCCCATGGTGTCGTGATAATCAAGTCCATCACTGACAAACATGAATTCAAAGTTAATGGACAAAGATTGAAACACTACAATGGTGCCCATGTGGAACGTAACAAAGAAGTGGTCAACTTAGGAGATGCATGAGCATGCTCTCCCTTTGATATTTTTTTTATTTTTTTTTATTTTTTTATTATTTTCGATTACTTTTTTTTTATTTTATTTTTCGAACTATTTTTTTATTATTTCTGATTATTATTTGTTTTTTTAGGATATATTTTCTTTTGTTTTATCTTTCTTTAAGTTTAAGAATCCCTTTACACATCTTTATTTATTTTCTTTTATTAGTCTATATTTAATTTTAATCCTTATTTGATTTGTCTTTGAATTGTAGGAAAAGAGTTCAAGATAAAGAAGAATTTTAATCCAAGATGGAAAACATCTTCAACAAGAAAACTAATGGGCTGAATCTAAGGCTTATATAAAGCCTCCAAACTTACCCTAATCAAACCCCCTTGCCGTCACCCTCTCCCTAAACCAAAACCCTTTTTTTCATCTTCCCCTAATCCTACCCACCATATTCACCACCTATCTTTTCTATAAAAACCCATCACACTTAACCTATTCCTACTTTTTATCTTGCAACTCTTTAGTTTCTTTTATTTTCTTTGTTTTTACAAAACTCACAACCAAGATCATCCATGGCATCCAAAATTAAATTTTTAGTTCATCCAAGTTCCTCCAAAGAACCAAGATACAAGAAGTTTGCTACACCGGTGGTTCAAGAAAGATTTCACTCCAAGTTTGAAAGCTGAAAGATTCAAGAAGAACAAGGCTTTGAATACTCCAACTCTCATCAAGATTTTGGCCTTGAACCATTCATCTTCGAGAGAATTGCACATCAAAAGTGGTAAATCTTTTGCCATCAACCGGAACCGGGCAACATCTCATGGGAGATGCATGTCCCAAGTGAGTCCACCGATGAAAAGGCCCTACCAAAGTCCGGTTGGAATCAAGCACAAATCCGAAAGCTAATGGGAGAGGCACCGGGAAATTCTTCAAGGCCTCCAATTGCCGCGGCAACTCCTGCCGCCCCGGCAATCCCTAATGCCCAAGCACTTAACGCTCGGGCAACTCGGCCATCAACACCGGAACACTTTGAAGCACTCTTGCAACCATTGGTAAGCCACCTAAGGCAAATTGAAGACCGGCAACTAATGTTCATGCGGTACATGAAGGAGTACAACAATGCCATCACCCAAGTTATCCTAGAAAAGTACCTAGAAAATCGCGTGTCGTTCCCAATCTTTCCTGCCGAGATCCTTGCCCCGGCAACCAAAGAAGCAGTCGCCACGACAACTGCAACAGATGATGCCGCAGCAACCTACATCGTGTCTGCACAAGCTGATGCCACGGCAACCAACCATGAAGATGCCACGGCAACCAAAGCTAAAGACACCTATGCCCGAATCAACTCCTACGGAATCATTTTCTGATTTTTCAGATTCGGATGAGTCCTCCATTGCACCAACAAAGACCGCACCAATTGAATCCTCCAAGCGAAAAGCCAATGACACTGATGAAGAGGACGATGAGGAAAACCCCGTACGAGGATCGATTCCACCAACGGCAACAAGAAAACAACCATCGCGTTCAAGCAAGAGAATCAAGACACCGACCAAAAGGAAACTAATCATCTACGATGACGAACTCTCGGAGTAAGTCCTCGTATGTATTTTATTTTTCGTTATTTTATTTTTCTTTAATGCATTGAGGACAATGCCTCACTCGAGTTTGAGGGGATTGTTATTAGTAGTTACCATGTTTAGTTACATTCATCTTAAGTATCACATTTAGGATACATAAATTGCTTGCCATGCCTTTAGTTGGAACAAGAATTGCTTAGATTTGATGAATATCCGATGATGACTTTGCCAATGCACTTAACTGATAAAATTTTTATTCTAGGATAACCATGGAAAAACTTAGAATTTTACTATGATGCTAAATTTGATGAAACACTGTTGTCGTTTGATTGATTTAAGGGATTCTAGTGAACTTAGGTTGATAATTAACAAATTGGGGGATTAGAATAAAAATTGGATGAATGCTAGAGGTGCCCGAAATTGGCTCTAGCATGTGCTAAAAAAATTGATCACTAGAGGTGCCCGAAACTGGCTCTAGTATGTGCTAAAAAAATTTTGATCGCTAGAGGTGCACGAAACCGGCTCTAGTCGAATAAAACTAAAAACAAAACACTAGAGGTGCCCAAAACTGGCTCTAGTTAAAACATGTTAAAAAGAACCCAATGAAGTAATTTGAAAACCTCTTGTTTGCATAGAATCCGAAAAATCAACTTGCACACAACTCCGCACACACTCACAAACATTATAGTTTGATTCCGAGTAAGTCCTAAGTTTTCCGAAAAATGAAAAGCCAATCATACTTTGTGCCCCAGTTCTGAGAATTGAAATCAAGTTCAAAGCTAAGTTTGTGAAAATTGAAGTCTTGGCAGGTAATTATTAGTTTGCATTGCTTGAGGACAAGCAATAGTTCGAGTTTGGGGGTATGGTAAGTGTTCAAAAGTACTATTTTCTTACCCTTTTTACTCATATTATTGTTAGACTTAGGCTCATATTAGTTGCATAATTAGCCATTCATGCATTAATCCATGTTTCCTTCCATCGTTGAGCTTGATGCCAGGGCAATACATGAAGGAGATGGCGAGCTAGTTGCCAGGGCAATACATGAAGGAGATGCCGAGCTAGTTTCTAGGGCAATGCATGAAGGAGACGCCGAGCCAGTTGCCAGGGCAATTGTCGACAAAGAATAAGGTGATATGGTAGTCGAAATTGATGACTAGATAAGCCCAAGATGACGTGGAGCAAAGCCAAATCCCTAAGGAATTTGATTTCCATAAAGAGATTAAAGAATAATTAAATTCCAAGAAGATATGACAAGTTCTAGTAGGAATATAATTATAATAAAGAATTATATTCTTTAAAGATAATTTAATTCCAACTTAACTTCCTCCTCAAAGAAGAACTTTGACCTAGCCCTATAAATTAGAGGGGAATTTTGACAATCAGAAGAGAGCAAGAGGAGAGAATTTTCGACAAACATTTAGGGCAAGGAGATTTCGACAAGCTTCCTTCTTCATCTTTTTCTTTCTTGTTCGATTGGGTTCATGCTAGGGATTATTTATCTTGTGATTCTTTGGAACCTAGCCATGAACTAAATCTATTTGGCTATGGTTATTGTGTTTTGTGGTTGTGAGAAACTATTAGATTTTGTTTAGGTAATAAGAGTTTGCACTTTTCTATTCAAGGTTTATTCATTCTTGGTTCTTATTCTTGTTTGCGAGTGAATTGGGAGAGGATCTTGTAACTTCATCTATTTATCTAATATCGGGAGAGTTAGATTCAAGAAATGAATGAATATGATCTTTATTCAATCTATTGATGGTGAAGATTAATCCGGCTTAGGAATAAGTTAAGGATTTCAACGGCTAAGAGGAGCGCAAGATTGGTTGTTGTTCACCCTTGATTCACGCAGGGATGTATTATCAAGGCATGCACAAATAGCTAGAGTTTCGACTTAGGGATAAGAAGAAACCATTGAAGAACGCTCTGCCGAACCTTGAAGGTTGCTGCCCAGACGCCCAAGTAGTTGCCCAACTAGTTTCCTAGGCAATCATCGATTAGTTGCCAAGGCAACCCCGTTGTGCAAGTTGCCACGACAACTGAGTTGCCCGTGCACTCTTTTACCAAGACGATCCAATCGGCTATCACACCTCAACTCACGATAACCTGGCCTATCTCTCTCATTTGATCTCATCTATTCGTTTACTTTATTGCTTTCTAGATTAGTTATTAGTTAAACTCCTATAATCCTTTATTAGTGTTTTTACTTTTTACAGTGCAAGAGACTAGATTCTTGAAGTGGCACCAATCCCTGTGGAGACGATATCTTTTATACTATAACTTGCAACGTGTATACTTGCACAATTGCGTAGCACTTATTACGCTCAACAGCCACCAGTATAGTGGCTTTAGGTCCTTATACAACTTAACCTATCCAGGGTGAATCGAGAAAGAGCTTTGGTGAGCTTCTTGTAACATCTCATGTTTTAGTTCCTCGTTGTTAGGAACACATACTTTATCTTTGAAATAGAGGAGTCCATTCGACTTGAGGGAGAAGTTAGAATTAGACTCATAGTCTAGCTTGGACATGATCTTCTGAAGATCTGGATCAATTTGTTGGAGTTCTTTGATTATCGAGATTAGACTAGATTAAACTTGAAGTTCAAACAAGAATTTTCGTCCTTTGGATAAACGAAAATGAGCATTGATAGCCAAGGAAGCTATAAACGAATGGAAAAGATCATTAAGGAAGATTTTTGAATAGTTACTTATAAGTCAAGAAATGTCTAATTCGAACGGTTACTTGCAAGTCAAGAAAGAAACATTTCAAATGAATTATTCTAGGATTAGAATTAAGGGTTTACCCGAGTATGGTCCACGACTAAGGGCATCAGCAACCACGTTTGCTTTCCCCGGATGGTAGTCGATAACTAAATCGTAGCCTTTAAGTAATTCTAGCCATCTCATTTGCCTCAAGTTCAAGTCTTTATGAGTTAAGAGGTATTTGAGGCTCTTGTGGTCTGTGAACAAGTTGCATTTCTCTCCGTACAAGTAATGTCTCCAGACTTTGAGTGCAAACACGATAGCTGCCAATTCTAAATCGTTAGTAGGGTAGTTTAACTCGTGTGGTGTTAGTTGTCTTGAAGCGTAAGCTACCATGTTTCCATCTTGCATTAGTTCACATCCTGTCCCAAATGAGATGCATCACTGTAAATAGTGTACTCCTTGCCCGATACTGGTTGGATGAGAACCAGAGCATGAGTCAGGGCTTGTTTAAGCTGATCGAAGCTTCGTTGTTGGTTTTTCGACCAAACAAAGGGTGTATCATTACGAGTTAACTTAGTCAAACTTGCGGCAATGGATGAGAATCCTTTGACAAAACATCGATAATACTTGGCTAGATTGAGAAAGCTTCTGACCTCACCAACATTCCTTGAAGGTCTCTAATCCAGGATGGATTGAATTTTCCTTGGATCTACTTTGATCCCTTCTGCCAAGATAACATGTCCAAGAAATGACACTTCCGATAGCCAAAATTCGTATTTAGAGAACTTTGCAAACAATTGAGGTTCTTGAAGAGTTTGCAACACGATTCGAAGGTGTTCAGAATGTTCTTCCTTATTCTCAGAATACGCTACAATGTCATCAATGAAGACGACTACGAACTTGTCAAGATAAGGCTTGAATAAATGGATCATGAGATCCATGAAAGCAGCCAGAGCATTCATTAATCCAAATGGCATTACAAGGAATTCAAAATGGCCATATCGAGTACGAAAAGCTATCTTGGGTACATCTTCTTCTTTTACCCTCATTTGGTAGTATCCCGATCGATCTTTGAGAATACTGCGACATCCTTGATTTGATCGAAAAGATCTTCAATCCTTGGGAGAGGATATCGATTCTTGATAGTAAGCTTGTTCAATTGTCTATAGTCAAGACAGAGTCTCATAGTCCTGTCTTTCTTCTTCACGAACAAGACCGGAGCACCATAGGGAGAATAGCTAGGCATAATAAAACCCTTGTCTTGTAGCTCTTGGAGTTGCTTCTTGAGTTCTTTAAACTCAACAGGTGCCATTTGATAAGGTGTGATGGACACCGGAGTTGTTCCAGGTTGTACATCGATCTCGAACTCTACTTCTCTGGTTCGAGGGAGACTAGGGAGTTCCACGGGAAAAACATTGAGATATTCAGATACAATAGGCACACTAGGCAAGCCGAATTCAAGTTCATCTTGTAAGACCATAGTAGCAAATATTGAGGCCGGTTTCTTGTCAATTAGAAGAATTGATTCCATTCCTAAACTCTAGGATTAAAGTCTCATATTTAGGCAATCTACCCAGGCTTCATGCTTACTTAACCAATCTAGTCCCAGTACTAGATTGAATTCACAAGTTATTAGTACATATAGATCAACAAGAAAGGGCACATTTCGAATGAACAGGGGATAGTTTCTACAGATAAGGCTTATTTTTTTTAATTCCCCCTATTGGGTTCGAAACTACAAGGCTTTGTTTTACTATTTCAGGCTTTAAGTTCAACTTTTCAATCAAGGTTGAGCTTGTGCTCTAGTTTCAGCTTGTTGCTGTGAAGGATTCTGCTTCATCCTCACACCATCTCCTTCATTTGAGGAGCCTATGGGACTTTCATCATCCCGAGCGAGCCTTGTTTCAGACATTCTATGTTTAAATATAATAATTAGGGGTTCAGCTTAGTTAAGCAAAGACACAAGCTATACAATACAAGTATCCTAGGTCCCACAAGTATCCTATATGATGCAAGAGAGCTCGCTTTAGTCCTAAAACTGACTAAAAAGCTCTGATTACCAATAAAATGTAACACCCCCTACCCGGGTTGGCAGCAAACCAGTTCGGGAGCGTTACTAACGTACATTACAAGCAAGAACGAGGCAAGAAAAGGCTTAACTCATCCCTATTAGATAAGTTACTTATTTAACAAGCAACCAAACATTTAAAACTTATCATGTAAGCAATCACCTTTACATACATTATATATTACCAAAAATTTCAATTATCATCATCATCATACAGCATGATTATTCGAAACCACAAAGCAAACAAGTTTCCATTTTTGTTTCATTGTTCATTAACTTGATTACATATATCATTTCATGCATAACTTACAAATCATGATCCATTGCACGTACCTTGATCCCAAGCAAACATATGCTACCCTTACCTTTCGACATTTACCATTCAAGCTTATAAAAATACTACAACAAGGTATGTTTACACAATATACTATATTCATTCACAAGACATGCGAATAACATAATAGTCTGGGTCGATTACTTTGAACATTCATTAGACACATATCAATACTTATATGTGCAGCAAGATACATTTCCATTGCATCGAATTAGAGTTCATTACTTAATTTACATTAACAACCATGTTCATAACATAATAGGCCCATTCAAGACATATATACGTATACAAGTTCAAGTATCCAAAATGCATGCACAAGTTATTATATACAAACTAAGTGCCACCAACTAGGGGAGTACAAAACAAGTATAAACCATACTTTAGCTATGCTTGTGTCTTGCTTCAAGCTCAAGAAATCAGGCTTCAGGATCAAGCAACGATCGAATCCTTAATTTGTGGTTGGGAAGAATAAAAATAAGAGTGATAAGTACAAGATTGTACTTAGTGAGTTAGCAAGTAGTTCTAAGCAATTTATAAGACATATATCACTTAACTAAGTTGCTTAGTCCAAGTTGGAAGCAATTCAATTCAAGCTTTGCTTAATCTTTATTTTAAGACAAATAGCATACTCAAGCAATATACACATTTCTATTCAAGTCAAGTACATATTAGTTCAAGTTTACATGTTTGTCTTTTCAAGAATACATATCAAGTAATCCAAATAGCAAATTATTCAATACAAGGTTCAAGCATAAGCAATTATCATTTCAAGAGTTTCATGTCAAAAATCAAGCATTACATATCAAGAAATTCGAGTAATTCAAGCTTGCATATCAAGTAATTCAAGTATCAAGTAGTTCAAGAATCAAGTAATTCATGTATCAAGTAATTCAAGAATAAAGTAATCTCAAGTATCATGTAATTCGAGTATCATGTAATTCAAGTATCATGTAAGCTTTATTCTTTAATTATTTCTCATTTTCTTTCTTTAGTTTATGCCCTTGGTATTTAGTTGTCCATGTAATCGAGTCTCCAACTAATTGTCCCACAAGATGTTCCGTAGCACTGGTCAACCCTCCTACTGTCGCCAAAGACCACACATACGTACCCTCTGTCTGTCACCAATTAGGGGCCTTAGCCCTGGACCGTAGTCCACCCTGACACAATGAGCTCTAGACTCTAAGGCATGCCTTTCTACCTATGACCACTAACAACCAAGACTTTGTTCAATTATGAATCACTTATTCAAGTATTACATTTTTATGTCAAGCAATAGCTTATTCAAGGATCAATTCAAGTGATACATTGCAAGATCATGTTCATATACACAGCCCTTAGGCCAATTGAGCCTTAGCTCTACACTTTGCAATTCACGTTTTCATGTGTTTCGTGATCAAGACAATACAATTCAAGTAAGTATTCAAGTGAATTTCATTCATGATTCAAGGATCAAACATCATATATCATTATCATACATATATACCATTACTTGAATAGGCAAAATCAAGAACAAGAATTTGTTTTCACTTTTCTTTCTAATTAATTTCTCAATTTGCATGCTATTACTTATTCACAATTTTAGTTTAATCCATTCTTACCTTTTATTCATATTCAAGTTAAATTTTAGATCATTAACATGGCATATCAATGGCAAGAAGATAATCATACACATTTGGTTAGGACCTAAGTCCTAACCGTATTGTAAACTACACTCACAATACTCCAAGCTTAGCTAATCTTGGATCCAAATCCCCTTGTTTCTAGCTTTCAAATGCCCCTCCTTAGACCCTTCTCCAAAGTTCTCTTCTCGCTCTAACATTTCATACAAGTAAATCAAGATCGATACAAAGTTCATTCATTTATTCAAAACAAGGCAACAATACAATTAATTCATTTATCGTTCATTCCAGGACATCAAGGCTGCTGCCTGGCAGCATATGCATTGTTTACCTAAACATGCATATCTTTCATTCCGTGCGTCAGAATTTCAATTGGTTTACACCTTTAGAAAGCTAACTTAATTGTCCTTCTAACCATATAGGCCTTGCATTTTAACTATTTACCAATTAATACAGTTTTTTACTTAAAGACAGGGTAATTACAACACTAGACAGCTTGCACTGTCCTTAGTGTTTCATTTCTAAAATTCATTCTATAATCCGGAATTCAGTTTTGTTTTCTTCTCATGAATTTAGACATATTAAGTCACTATCCATAAAATTTCCAGCCTTACTGCCCAGAACAGAGTATTCTGGGCAGATTTCACTAGTTTGAGTTTCTAGCTTCTTTAATCACTTGGATGATACTTATAACATGTTAATTCAACTTATTTTCATGTTCTTACATGTCTAGGTCAGTTTAATTCACTTATCTATGTGATCATAACAGGGAATTTTATAAAATCAATCATGTTTACACAATCTTCACTAGCAATGTGATCAAAACAGTTTCATGTCATGATACATTCAAATCATACCAATTTAGTACCTAAATTTACAACAATTTCCAGCATGTACAATCAAGTTTCCAGCAACCATACACATATTAAATTACTCTTTTATTCTTACATGAGCATAGCAATTGACATGTACATCATTCAAAACAACCAAGAAAATTTCCAGCAACTTCCTAACAAATTTCCAGCAACCCTATACATTCTACAATCGAGATACATATTTATATATATATATATATATATATATATATACATGGATTCAAATCCGGACAGCAAGCTTTTTTGTACACATATTACAATCATCCTATTGTTCTTATTCAGCAAATTAGAATTTCTCAATACTCACCACTTACCTAACACTTCAATAACAAACGCAATTTGTAATCTTAAATGCATGTGTCAAAAATACTTCTCCTCAAAGTCTTAATAACATCAAGATTTATCTCATCAAAATCTAATAACTTAAACATGTGTGGACAGCATCTCAATCATGTTGTAAAACCACAATTCTTCCAAACAGATTTCTATTGCAAGGTTCACATAAAGTTAGATTACAACATTCCCAATCTGCGTCTAAATTAAGTTGAAAGAGAACTTCTTACATTCTTTCCAGCAACCGAAACAAAACTTCTAAGCTTCATCAATGGAGTTCATTGCTCTCTCTCTTATGCTAATTGTTTCGGTTCTCTAAGGAGAAACAAGATGCCAATCAACAATTATTTTCCTTATTTTTCTTCATCACCGGGACACCTAACCACATGTTTCCCTTATTCTCATGACAACTCAGCGATGTCCTTTATTTATTCTTTCTTTTGCATGCAACATGCACAATTGCATGGGCTTTTAAATTGGTCATCATAGAACAGGCTACACAAGTTTTCTCATTATCATTTTGGTCTCTTACATTTCTAGCATTTCATTTTACATTTCATTCATTTTAGTCCTTTCTAAAATGGTTACCTATTATTTCATTAGTTCATTTTTGGTCCTAAACCTTCAATTAGTCAATAGCTTAGATAGTGGTAACTTTCCTAGGCCCGGTTTAGGGTGTCACATTGAGATTGAAAACCTTTTTGAACAAACTATCTATGCGTTCAGGCATGAGGATAATGAAACCTCGCTTTTTAGCAAACTACCTATCCGTTCTGGCATGAGGAGAATAGAATCTTGCTTTTTAGCAAACTGCCTATCCGTTCAGGCATGAGGAGAATAAAACCCCACTTTTTAGCAAACTGTCTATCCGTTCAGACATGAGGAGAATGAAACCCTACTTTTTTTAAAAACTGTCTATTTGTTCAAGCATGAGGAGAATAGAACCTTGTTTTTTTAGCAAACTGCATATTCGTTCATTTAACACCCGGATCCGAAGTATCACATTCGGGTTACCCAAAACTGACCCATCAAAATCGCACTTTTAAAACCACAAGTTGGCAATTCTCAAAACGATCTATTCCATAAAATCCACGTAGATAAAGAGATTAACAAGGTTTACAAAATATGAGTTCCAACTGTTTGACCAAATAACAGTAAATCAAAATAGGATACAGACTCGACTGCGGTAAGGTCCTATAAATACAATCAGTCCAAACTAAACATTAAGTATTGTACTCTAAAACTGGCTCGATGCACAGAAAGGCTTCTCAACATCTAAGGATCATCTTCTAGCCTATCCTAGCTAGAGCTTACAACTGTCACAAGATACCACTAAATGTAAGAAGTCTACCAAGCCATCCCAGGCTTACCATACTTGAGGCCACTCCGTCCATCGAGTTACGTCCCATACCCTGATCACATAGCCCAAGGGTAATATAGCCCATACTCGAGATCACACAGCCCATCGAGCTACTCGAGCTCACATAGCCTGTCGAGTAACAACCCTACCCTGATCACATAGCCCAAGGGTAAAATAGACAACATTTATTATCCATACAATAACGTAAGTAAAATACATTCCCTACAATGGCCAAAGAAGCCCTACTATTTTCCCGTGCTCACACAGCCGTTGGGTTACTCGTGATCACTATAGCCACAAGTAGTTTTTTCTGAGGTCACATAGCCAATCATGTTACTCGATATCACATAGCCCTTTGAGTTACTCGAGCTCACACAGCCCCTGAGTTGTATTTCTATATCCTGATCACATAGCCCAAGGATAGGTTTTTAACCGCATCCAGATCATATAGCCTGTGGATACGTTGGATGTGCTTGATCACATAGCCCAGAGTACCCATCCCTTTATTTAAGTGCCCTCGCACTGACTCTGGGACATCCAGATTCCTAACCAAGACACATACGTTAACACATTCCCCCGAGCATCAATATATCTCACCGATGGATAAAAGGCATCCAGCCAACCATTACCAATGCCCCAAGGCATAACTTGTTGCTACAATAATTAATATGTCTTTAAGATTAATTTACACCTTTTTCGTTTGATTATCTTATTATTCGCGGCAACCAGCTTATATGGGCGTCCCTTCAGCACACAGCAAGGACTCCGATCTTCCACGTAGCATTAACCGATCCACTACGGATCCCTATGGGTGATTAATATGAGCGATCCACTCAATAATTACCAAGCCATTAGCCATTTATCCTCGTATGGGTTACCAACCTTGATTCCATAGTTTTAGGATTTGTTTTATACCTTTAGGGACCTACCGGACCCTTTACCACGAATTATAGAGCCCCTGAACACAACCTCAAAATTCTTGGGCAGATTGCTCTGCGAGTACCGATACTCCTACATGTGTATCAATACGCCTCACCAGGTATCGGTACTCTTCCTCGAGTACCGATACTCAACTCAAGTTCGAAAAAATTAAATGACTAGCTATACCGATATGCTCTCCCATGTATCGGTACTCAACATCGATACACATATCGCTCCGTATCGATCCCAACCCGGAACGGTACCCCTACCCTAGTGTATCAATACGCAAAAGCCTCTCCAGGCAATGGAACAGTGGGTATCAACAAAAGAAATAAAGAAAACAAGAAATCCTCTCTACAAGGTAAATGTTTGCACCCTTTTAAGCACTCACCCAAACCTAAACACTTGACCAAATATAACAATTAAGCTCACAAGTGTTGTCTATAGAAGGAATAGGAATTAAAAGCCCTAAGACAATTTTGGCATCATAATGTTGTTGACAATGGAAGCATTAGTTGTTGCTAAAGCTTGAAGGGTCCTTAAATACTCCCAATTGAGTTTCTAGCCGTTGGAGACCGTTGAGATTGAATTGGAGCCGTTAGAGGCTTTGTTTCTCGCAATAAATGCAGTTTTGGTGCTATTCGTATCGGTACACGTGTACCCATATCAGTACAGCTACTAGCCGTTACGCTCAGTCTTGCTAACCGTATCGAAACACCTTGGTTTGTTTGGTAAACCGTATCGGTACGCCTTGGTCTATTTGGAAAACCGTATCGGTACGCATTGGTCTGCTTCGGTACGCCCTACAATTTAAATAGCCGTCGGAGAGGTTAAAAACTGGATCGGTACGCCATGTGGCGTATCGAAACGATCCACTTTCGTGTCAGTACGCCTAGGGGCGTATCGGTATGGTTTTTGGTTACTGGAAAAATAATATAGCTGAAACACTTGGACCGTATCGATACGGGGTATACCATACCGGTACGCCTGTGTTGAAAATGTTAGTTTAGCTACTTTAAAGCATTTAAAACATTTCCAAAACCACTTAAAAACTTCTCAAATTTATTTTCAAGTAGTTTGGACTTAAAACCATTTTTGAAATCTTTTCAATTTAGTCCAAAACTATTTTACAATTATTATATCAAAATATAAATCCTAACACAACCGCCTCTCAAATTACATAGGAGTTCCGATACGCAGCCACCCCATACCGGTACTCGAGCCCAGATTTTGAAACCTAGAGCTCGGGATTTCACCAATCCCACCCTTAACCTCCATGGTTAAGTCCCAAATCGTTCCTATAAGTTATTTAGAGTATAATAGGTGGTTTTCTACCAATTCTACTCATTATCAACACCCAAATCGTGATTTACCATTAGAGGGGTTTTGAGCTCTTAGAACCCTAACTATGCAACCCATAAACATAAACCAAGCAAGGAATTCATCTTATGATGCTCATGAAATGTAGGAGTTAGATATGTACTGACCTCAAGCAAGCAAATCCCGGAATAAAGCTCCCACCAAGCTATTTCCTCTTTTCTTCCTTGAACCAAGCTTCCAACTTAACCTCCACCAACTTTGGGGATATTCACCTTGATGGATAGATCCTTGCTTGATGATTAATTCTTCCTTGATAACAATTCCAAGATTCCTAACAACAACTACAAAGTTCTCAACTTTTTCTTTGTGTTTTGGGTGGGAGTTTGATGAAGAAGGGAATAGGGGGAGAGAGATAGAGATAGATGGGGACAAGGTGACTTCATCCATCTCCCCCTTTTGCAGGAAATTAAACAAGACACCAGCCTTGTGTCTTCCTTTGAGGGGAAATTACCCTTCTACACTTATTAACCCTTTCTTAACAAAAAACAAGCCCAACAACCAAGCCCAACAACAATGCTCAACATTTACCGAATATTTGACTCGACGTATTAGTCCAAGGCCTGGGTCAACGCCCATTGTTGACTTGAAAATCCGGGTCGTTAGAACTCTCCCATCATTCATGAAATTTCGTCATCGAAATTTAGATGGATGAAAGGGAGATGTAACCAAAACAGATCTAACCACTTCACCATTCAAATAGGATCACCTTGATTAGGGAGAGTTCTCCCTCAATCTACCTTAATCAGAACCATAACATTAAACCACCCGCTTTCAACACTTCTCTCAAGATTTCCAACGACTCTTTCACATCAACCAATGACACTTATGATGAGCCACTACGCTTGGTAACATAACCAACCTCGAGCCACGTTGTTCAAACATCAACTTAAGGAACTTATTTATAAAGGATTCTATCTCGGTTAACCAACCTTTTTACTAGCATCCGACAAACAAAACTAAACTTAAAGTTCATCATCTAAGTCCATGACGTTAAACCACATCCACAAACCATTATCAGGAATGCATCACGCCTAACAACCATATCCAGTCAAACCATTAAAGGACAAGCAGAACCCTAACAACCGATCATTATCATCAATCTACTTTGAACTAACAGCTTTTTTCTCCAGACTTGGTCTACCAAGACGAGATTTAAAACTTTACTTTATCCGAACTTGCCTTTCACACGATTGAAAACCACTTTCGATTCAACTACCTAGTTTCGAGAATGACCACTGTCACTTGAGAACTCACACAAGCAACCTAAAACTAGGCATTCTATTTGCGAAAGTCTAAATACCTTCTTCTAACCCTTGACTTGGTCCAAACAATCAGATGGGAAAAGCTATCTAACTGTTCTTCAGGATTTCCAACTGGTCCATCCAAAAGCATTTCTTTGCAACACAACCATTCGGTTACCCTCAACACAGCTATTGATCCACATTTTCGTTGTGCCACTCTAACAACTTCCACATTGCTTGCCTTAATTGATAACTTTGGCCGAACTCGATTGGAAAATCCTCCAACTCTACGAGATCTAGCTCAACAAGTGCACAAACCAAGCAACTATCCTCACGATTCGCCCTTAGAACCTCAACCATGATCATCACAACCTTCATTTACCCTTTTCTACGGTACCTTTACTCTGACAAACAACACGTGAAACTCTCACATTCTATGGCCAAAACAAGGTCACCAATCTTACAAAGTCGGCATCGGTCTCCCACTATTGCACTACAGCTCAACACATCCAAAGCCACCATTCAAGCTACTATCACGCATACACGATCTCGGCGAAGCACTTGGCAACGACACCTAATTGGTCACTTGCACAAGTGTGCCTCCAACAAAAAGTTCGTTAAGTATCATACCACGGAATGATAGACATTAACAACGAACTCAACCTTACCTTTATTATGGTTCTAAACCATAATCAACAGGTAATATTGCTCATTCACCAAGGGTACCTCCATACCCTCAGAACACCCACAACACTAGGACCAGGAACTCTTAACCTTCGCGTCTACAACGCAAGCTAAGAACACCTTGCACCCTATAGAACCTTCCTTAAGCTAGCACTACAGAGCACAACTTCCACCTTAGAGAGGTTAAGATCCTACACAATTGACACTAACAACCAGCTTCAAGCGATCTAAAACTTCACAACTTCTCACACACAACTCACGACATGCATTGCACTCTCAACAACCATCTACGATAAGAACTTATCTAGCAAAGGATGTAATTGTAATTACCATCTAAAACAACAACAAACCCAAGATTTACCAAGGTACACATCCCAAGAACCAGTTTATTACACAACCGAAGAGCTAAACAGCTTTTACAAGAATTGGAACCAACACAAAACTTAATAACCTAACATATCTTCGGTCGCAATCTTGTCAACTCTAATCTGAGCAGCAGACTGCCTAGCAATGCCTCGCGTGCCAACCCTGACGGTGGATCTCACAAGACCTCTACCTCGATAACCTGACGGTGCCCTACCTCTGCCTTTAGCAAAACTCTGATCATGGCGGAAAGTAGCCAACCTCTGAGACTGAGCTGTGAATCCTCATCCATAACTGGGCTATCCTTTGCCATATGCCCTAGTGCTTGACACCTGTAGCAAACCCTCTAAAGCAAAAATAACACTCCAAGGTGATGTCGACCGCAATGCTCGCACGCTGGTGAAAGAGATGCTCCAACAGAACCATTAGTACTCTCTTTTGGAGTAGAAATCAAAGGGCCCCTACGACTCCTCGATTTAGATCCCGAATCGACTCTCAATAGCTGGTCCAAAGCAACTCTCTTCGAAATCCTTGAAGCATAAAACCTCTCATACAGATAGGGAGAATGACCCATAATATTCTAGGTCTTCACATCATGACCTCTAGAATCCTTAGCTGATTAGATGTCGAACTCTGAAGTCGCTCAAGTGCCTTCGCACTATTGGCTAACTCAAAGAATGTTCCAAGCGGACCCGCTATCACATGCAACTGAAGGTCAACATTCAAGCCTTGTCTGAACCTTTTCCACCTCAACTCTTCCATGCCAACAAATACTGGGGCATAACGGCATAAACGTAGAAACTCTTGCTCATAAGCAAACACTATTCGATCTCCCTAAACGAGATGCAGAAACTGGTCCCTCATCTCATCCATGTGTACCTCACTGATTTACTTCTTCTGGAACTCATCCATAAATATATCCTATGTCGAGAGCGCAGGTTGTAGACCCGACTCAATGGTCTCCCACCACCTGTGTGCATTACCCTTCAGAAGGGAAACAATGCAATTAAGATCATCTTTTGGGCTTTCTCTTATCTATTTCAAGATTCTCTATGTGTCGCGCAACCACTGGCCAGCCTTGATCGGGTCATCCTCACCCAAGCCTTCAAAATTTTTAGGCCTAAAATGATGAAGCCTCTCTACAAGGGTCTTGCGAGGCACCTCAAATTGCCTCAGGATAGCTTGCACCACACGCAAGAGGGCAAAGGTAAGGTCACGAAAGTGACTTGCCTCTTCATTAACGGTTTCACCTTTCATCAACTCATTTTCTGAAACACAACAAACAAGTTAGCATATCAGGATTCCCATTCTTGTAAAGTACACTTGAATTTAGGGACTTGTATTCACTAGACACCTTACCACGACCTCTATACCACCACGAGGTTTCCTAAAACCGACTAAATGTAAGCTCTGATACCACTAAATGTAACAACCTAATCCCGTCTTGGATCCTAAGTATTATATTCGGGTCACCCAAAACTGACCCATCAAAAATTTTCTTTTAAAACCACAAGTTGGAAATTCTCAAAACGATCTATTTCATAAAATCTACGTAGATAAATATAAAATATGAGTTCCAAATAAAATACACTGTTTGACCAAATAACAGTAAATTAAAATAAAATACAGACTCGATTATGGTAAGGTCCTATGAATACAATCAGTCTAAACTTAACATCAAGTACTGTACTCTGAAACTGGCTCGTTGCTGGGAGATCCTCCTCGAAATGCTCCTCCAAAAGCAACCTGTCAACCTACGCACGAAAAAACCACAATTCTGCATGCTGAGCTAACAAAGCTTAGTGGTACATTTCTACTCTACCGCAATTCATGAATATCATAAAACAAGCATGCATGACAGTATAATTAAGAGTGCACATAAAGACTTCTCAACATCTAAGGATCATCTTCTACCTATCCTAGCTAGAGCTTACAACTGTCTCAAGATACCACTAATTGTACGAAGTATACCAAGCCATCCCAATCTTACCATACTCGAGCCCACTCCGTCCATCGAGTTACGTCCCATACCCTGATCACATAGCCCAAGGGTAATATAGCCCATACTCGAGATCACACAGCCCATCGAGCTACTCTAGCTCACACAGCCTATTGAGTAACAACTCTACCCTGATCACATAGCCCAAGGGTAAAATAGCCAACATTTATTATCCATACAATAACGTAAATAACAAACATTCCATACAATGGCCAACAAAGCCCTACTATTTTCCCGTGCTCACACAGCCTTCAGGTTACTCGTGATCATATAGCCGTCGGGTAAAGATCATATCCAGATCATTATAGCCACAAATACGTCCTAAACATACTTGGATCGCAATAGCCACAAGCAGTCTTTTCCCGAGGTCACATAGCCAATTAGGTTACTCGAGATCACATAGCCCTTCGAGTTACTCAAGCTCACACAGCCCCCGAGTTGTAATTTCATATCCTGATCACATAGCCCAAGGATAGATTTCTAACCGCATCCAGATCACATAGCCAGTGGATATGTCAGATGTATTCGATCACATAGCCTGAAGTACCCATCCCCTTATTTAAGTGCCCTTGCACTGACTCTAGGATATTCAGATTCCTAACCAAGATACATACGTCAACACATGCTCCCCTGAGCATCAATATATCTCGCTGAGGGATAAAAGGCATCCAGCAAACCATTTGTAGCGATGTCATTTTTTCGCTAAAAATGAGTTTTCGAAGTGTTTGTGATTTTTCAGATATAAAACGTTTATTCCGTGGTTTTTTTTAAAATCGTATTTTATTAAAAATTGGAGTCGCCACCGGCCACTTAGGTAGGTCGGACACCATAAAACCAGAGATTTAAAAAACTGTTGGGTTCGGGAGTCGGTTACGGATGGGGAAGGATTAGCACCCCCACACCGCCCAAAATTGGTACTTTAATAATTACCGCTTTATTAATATTGGATTTTTCGGATTAAAGTGACGATTAATTTAAAATTTGGTTATAAGTGCGGGTAAATTTTAAAGGCCCCGTTATCCGAGGGTAAACGCCCAACCACTATCACTACGCCTGATACTGGCCCCGTTTACGCCCGGATAAAAGGGCACCGCATTGACAATTTATATGTCTGTTATGCAACCTAAAACATGGCGAATATAAATACAATGCGATAAAATATAAATAAATACTAACATAATAAAATACCAATCTAACATAAATAAAAATTAATCTAAAACATAAATTTAAAACATAAACAAATACTAATCTAAAACATATATACATAAATATTAATCTAACTTAAAAAATCTAACATACATAAAATACTAACATTCATAAATATTAATCTAACACATAAAAAACAAATTTAACATAACTAAAATATTAATATAAAACATAAATTTAAAACATAATAAATATTAATCTAAAGCATAAATAAACATACAAAGTAAAAAAGAACACAATTTTAAATTAACTAATACTTCATTAAATTATAAAAATTACAACACAAATAAAAAAAGGAAGAAAATATACCTAACTAGGAGCTCGAATAACGAACCCCGACTTAACCCCAACGAGATCTACCGCGACCCCTCCAAAAATATTAACTAGATCGGACCTAAAATAAGATCCCGATCGAATGTTGGATCGAACCAACTGGGGCTGAGGGCACTGCCCCCAACCCCGGCCAGCCTTGCGGCCGGCCATGCTCGCAATTGGGGAGCCAATTGCATTTGCCAATTTTGTGGCAAAATTGGCGTGCAATTCTGGAGTCATTTGGGCGTCCAATCCTGCCTATTTATAGGCAAAGGGGTGGGAAAATGGGTGATGTGGAGCACCCTGCTCCACACAAATTTCCCTTTTTTTTAATATATTTTTATTATTTTTATTTTTCATTAATTTTATATTAATAATATTATTATTAAAATAATACTAATAACACTAAAACCCAATAAAAAATGAGTGATTACAGTTGCCCATCTTTGCTTGTTCTTGTGAAATGAGGACAAAGCAAAGATCAAAAGCACTCATTTTTGACCTATTTTCTCGTTTTTGGCTTCGGAATCACGTGTTTTTCTGGAACTCTCCTCTCTTCCTTAGCTGAATCTTCAGGCTCGTAAGTTCTTCCTATATAGAGCTTCGTCACCTTCCGATCTTGGAGTTATAGGCTCTTTCTACATAGAACCTTTCACCCTGAAGCCTCGAGTTATGAGTCCCTCCTATATATAACCTTTCATTCTGAGACGGTGCAGCTTGGAGTCCTTCCTATATAGAACTCTTCGCCTTCAACGCTGGTTTCTCCTATATAAAACCTTCTGCGTCGCTGATGGATTCTTCCGACTGGGAGTTCCTCCCGCATAGAGCTGCCAGTCTTCAAACCCTGGAGCTGTCAGTCCTTCCTATATAAAACTTTTAGCTTCTGAAATCTCAGAGCTACAGGTTCTTCCTATATAGAACCTTTCACTCTAAGACAATAAAGCTCGGAGCCCTTCCTATATAGGACTATTCGCTTTCAACACAACAGGTTTTCCCTATATAAAACCTTGTGTATCATGGGTGAATTCCTTCGACTGGGAGTTCTTCCTATATAGAACTGCTAGTCTTCACCCTGGAGCTGTAAGTCCTTCCTATATAAAACTTTTAGCTTCTGAGATCTTGGAGCTATGGATTCTTCCTATATAGAATCTTTTACTCTAAGACAGTGAAGCTCGGAGCCCTTCCTATATAAGACTCTTCACTTTCAACACAATAGGTTTTCCTATATAACCTTGTGTGTCATGGGTGAATTCCTTCGGTTGGGAGTTCTTCCTATATAGAACTGTTGGTCTTCACCCTGGAGCCGCCAGTACTTCCTATATAGAACTTTTAGCTTCTGAAATCTTAGAGCTACAGGTTCTTCCTATATAGAACCTTTCACTCTAAGACAGTGAAGCTCGGAGCCCTTCCTATATAAGACTCTTCGCTTTCAACACAATAGGTTTTCCTATATAACCTTGTGTGTCATGGGTGAATTCCTTCGGCTGGGAGTTCTTCCTATATAGAACTGCTAGTCTTTACCCTGGAGCTGCAAGCCCTTCCTATATAAAATTTTCAGTTCCTGAAGCCTCGGAGCGGCGGATTCTTCCTACATAGAACCTCTTGCTACGGGAGCTTGAAAATATAGGCCCTTCCTATATAGAACATTTATCTTCGAATTTTTCTTTTCTCTTTTTTCTCTTTTTCCTTTTTTCTTTTTCCTTCTTTTTCTGTTTTTTTTTTCATTTTTCTCTTCTCTTTTTCCTATCTCATTTTTTTACAAGGCTGTTGATATCTTTGGACTTACGCTACTAAGGCTGCCGAAATCTTTCTTCAAACTTTGGGATTCACGCCGAAGGTGACTGCCAAAACTTTCTTCAAACTTTAGGGACTCACGCCGAAGGTGGCTGCCAAAACTTTCTTCAAATTTTAGGGACTCACGCCGAAGGTGGCTGCCAAACTTTCTTCAAATTTTAGGGACTCACACCGAAGGTGGCTGCCAAAACTTTCTTTAAATTTTAGAGACTCACGCCGAAGGTGGCTGCCAAACTTTCTTCAAATTTTAGGGACTCACGCCGAAGGTGGCTGCCAAAACTTTCTTCAAATTTTAGGGACTCACGACCGAAGGTGGCTGCCAAAACTTTCTTCAAATTTTAGGGACTCACGCCGAAGGTGGCTGCAAAACTTTCTTCAAATTTTAGGGACTCACGCCGAAGGTGGCTGCCAAACTTTCTTCAAATTTTAGGGACTCACGCCGAAGGTGGCTGCCAAACTTTCTTCAAATTTTAGGGACTCACGCCGAAGGTGGCTGCCAAAACTTTATTCAAATTTTAGGGACTCACGCCGAAGGTGGCTGCAAAAACTTTCTTCAAATTTTAGGGACTCACGCCGAAGGTGGTTGCCAAACTTTCTTCAAATTTTAGGGACTCACTCCGAAGGTGGCTGCCAAAACTTTCTTCAAATTTTAGGGACTCACGCCGAAGGTGGCTGCCAAACTTTCTTCAAATTTTATGGACTCACGCCGAAGGTGGCTGCCAAACTTTCTTCAAATTTTAGGGACTCACGCCAGAAATGGCCGCCAAAACTTCTTCAAATTTAGGGACTCACGCCGAAAATGGCCGCCAAAACTTCTTCAAATTTTAGGGACTCACGCCGAAAATGGCCGCCAATACTTCTTCAAATGTATGGACTCACGCCGAAAATGGCTGCCAAAACTTCTTCAAATTTAGGGACTCATACCGAAAATGGCCGCCAAAACTTCTTCTAATTTAGGGACTCACGCCGAAAATGGCCGCCAAAACTTCTTCAAATTTAGGGACTCACGCCGAAAATGGCCGCCAAAACTTTTTCAAATTTAGGGACTCACGCCAAAAATGGCCGCCAATCTTTCTTTAATTTGGGGACTCACGCCGAAAATGGCTGCCAATCTTTCTTCTTTAATGAAATCCACTTCTTAATACTCTTTGATAATTCTTCAGGTACCTGTCCAAGCAAAAAATTGACATGCCCCTATCTATATGATGCATGGAATATAATGTTTTCTTTCTCATATTTTTCTTTTTTCTCTCTTCTCATTTTCTTTTTCTTTTCTTCTTTTCTTCTTTTTTCTTTTCCCTTTAATTTCTTCTTATTTTTCCTTTTTCTTTTTCTTTTCTTTCAGCCCCTTTTTTGTTCTAAAGTCTTACACCCTAAAAGGTCGCTCCTCAGATTTCTTCATCTCTTTACTTCTTCACTGTAGGCTCTTAAATCCTCATTTGAACATGCTTTTAAACCTTTTGTGCGAAAGGCTTTCTTGTCTTCAGGGTTATCACTTGTCTTCATAAATGATCCTCTAGTTCTTATATTATTTTTATAAGAACCATTGTCATCTTCTTCGTTTGGCGTTGCCCCATTCAACCACGGGCTCCACTTCTTTGAACTTTCTGACCCATCATACAGAGCCTTGATCTATTTCTAGTCACTAGGGTGGGCCAAAATGCTTCCATCCCCTGAGCTCATCCTTGATCTTCTCGTAGCACTTCGACGGGAACTAACTCTCAGTCCCTATGCTTTAAATCTCATCATCATTCATTTTTAAAGTAATGCAAAAGGCAATTTACTTGCGTATATTTCAACAAATAATGATTGTTTGAAAAGATAACAGTCATTTTGAAAATCACAACTTGGACGGGATACCAAACATTTTGAAAACATTGTTTGGAACAAATGGTAAACATCTTTTTCTTTTCTTCTTCTTTTTCTAAGGACCAAACATTTTTTATAAAATAATGCTTGGAGAATGGTAAACAAAATTCGAAGTGTATTGCCAAACATTTTTAAAAACTAATGTTTGGGGGAAATGGTAAACATCAAAACTTTGGGAGAAAATGTCAAACCTTTTAAAACATGTTTGCCCCCGAAATATCAAACACCATAGCGCATCTGCTTCAAGTTGCCAGAGATCAACTCTAATGAAGCGCATATTTAGAAGATCTTGACCATTGTGGAGATATATGCCAATGTATAGTTTCTTCTGGTCTAATAGGCTTTTGAGAGGAACAACCCTACCTAGTTTCTACCCCGTTTAAGGTGGCACTCTTAATCTCACTATCTCACCATGCCCCATCCTTCCCTCATTTAGGTGTCGATCAAGCACTTCGAAGTTTGACGTTCCTTGAAGCAAAGTTAACCCTTATAGGCGGAATGAAATCTGAAGACATTCTCATTCAACTTGGATATCTATGGATGACCAGAATGGTCTTTGGGGGCTTGTAATGTAGGCCTTTGGTTTATGGTTAAGTGGAACAATATTTCTGTACTTGTGTAACTTGGATATGCCCATTATTCCTTCCCTTTTTTGGATCACTCTAGACTGCCCGTTTTCGGGTTTTCACTCTAGAGTTCATTTCCTTTCTTTTTATTGTAGGCTGCCTTGCATTCTGGCTATATACTGATGTTCGTTTTCTGTTCAAGAATGTTTGATCCTCCAAAACTCCTCCAAACTGAGATTTCTTGAATAAAGGACTATGAATACATTTCTGGGAATTATTGTGATTGGCACGCCCAGATGAAATGTCATTCTTGCTTTCTTTTTTTCTCTCTTTTTTTATTTTTTTTCTTCTATTTCACTTTTCTCTTGGATCTCTCTAGACTGCCCATTTTTAGTTTTTCACCCTAGAGGTCACTTCCTTCAGTGTATCTTAGTTGGATATTGATGCCAGCAGGCTTAGGCAGACTACTCTTTTTCTTCATTTTTAGGATCACTCTAGACTGCCCATTTTTGGGTTTTCACCCTAGAGGTCATTTCCTTTTTCGAAATTGGCAATCTTCGGGCCGACTTGTCTTGACTTGGCTTCAATTCGAGCTTCTATACTAATTTTCAAAATTGATGTTTACTTGAAATGTGGATTCTTATGTCTCTTGCTCATAGTTGAAGTCTCGTTCTTGTATTGTTTGATCTGTGTGTGAAACATATACAATATTCTTTCTTTCTTTTTCTTTTTTCTTTTTTGTTCTTTTTTCTTTCTCTTTCTTCTTTTTTTTATTATTTTATTTCTTCTTTTCTTTTCTTTATTCTCTTTTTGTTTTGTTTTCTTGTTCTTTTTTGTTTTAGACTACCCATTTTGGGTTTTTAGCCTTGAATCTCTTTCTTCTTATTCGAGTCTATAAATGTATCCTCGAATCAACACGTATCTATACTGGTATTGATGATATCTTCTGCTCGAAGTTACTTGCCTCTTGCAGTTCTTCTGATATTTACTCGATCTGGATTGCTTCAGCCTTCTGATTACCATTTCTCTTCTCTTCTTTTGTTTTTCGTTTGGACATATCCTTGTTTTCAACCACTTTCTTCTGATGATTTTCTGATCTTCGTATCCAATCTGTCTGGACTCATTTCTGTCTTCGGGTAAAGTAAAAGAATATCATTCGTGGTCAAATTCACAGATGTCCTGAGAGTGCCTTCAGGGGTAGAGGTTTAGGGTCAACTTTTGTTTCAAGGATCTTAAACGACAAGTGCCTGAGAAGATAAATTCTTAAAATGGGAACTGCCCATTGTCTAAACACTCGTTTTGTTCCTCTGTTGGCCTAAGTAAACTAGCAGATACTTACATTTACAGTATCCCCACAACATTCAATCTCTTCTAAATATATGGGACTTAGAGTTGATCTTTGGATCTGAAGCAAATGTATTGTTGCATTCAAAATTCGAGGACCTGGTATAGAAATGATATATACATATGTCCATGCATGTATATGCATATGGGAAAACTACCCCATAAAAATGTTTAAAGAATCAAGAATGTAAAAATGCTTTCTAAATGGAAATGTGATTTGTTATTCTGACAAACAATGAGTTTTTTTTGTTGAGAATTTCTTTGTGAAATGATGAGAAAACCGTAGGGACCTTTGAACTATCTCCAGGGTACTAACTCATTCCGGCCCTTTCAAGGTAGTGTAGGCTTGTGCCACTTCTCTTGTTTTTCCTTGCTGGATAAATTCTTATCATGACTCCCTCGTCAACCACCTTCTTGATTTCTTCTATTAACGACCCCAAATTTCTTGGTGTCATGCCCCGGTGCGTTAGCGTAGAACTCACATATACCTTGACCAGATAAGGCCATATGTCCGAGATGGAATACTCTGAATATCTCTAAATATGTACTTGTTCGAGGAATTTTTCTCGGTGATTCGGAGGAATATGTCTGTCTTCTTCTCTTACGATCACGATAACCTTCGAAAGTGGTACCCGTTCATCTCATTCTTTCCTTCTGCTCCTAGGCATGTCTGGTCTTTTAAACTTAGGTCCTGAAGTGTATGTTTGATTATCTCTCCGACTGTCATGAAGTCCTCAAAGCTGACATTCATTTTCCCGAGCACTTTATCAAAGAAAAAATAAGAAAGGTGGCATGTAAGTCACTTTCCTCTTCATCTACGGGAGGCTGCACCTGGGTCGCTAAACACAGACACCTCAAAGCACATTCATTGAAGCTTTATCAGGTTTCATCTTCGTACCCTGGAGATACTGCCGACGTGGTACTAGGTCTAGAGCATATTTGTATTGCCCATAAAGACGTCGGTTAAGTCTCCGCATGACTACACTTGGTCTCAATTCAAACAGTTGTACCATGTCACGGTAGGTCCTGCTAGACTTTCGTGAAAGTAGTGGATCGGCAATTTTTTATTCTCGATGTAGCCCTCTATCTTTCTGCAGGACGTGGTCAGGTGAATCTTGGGGCAGCTTGTTCCGTCATCATCCGTAAATCTGAGAATCTTTGAAATCCGGAGGAATGAATAAATCAGGGTTCAAACAGAGTTTTCTTGTATCGAAGGCATCAAACTTCTTCTTTTTCATTTTTCTCTCGAGCCCATATTTTAACTGCTCGAATATTGATTTTTGAGTGTCTTCAATTCTTTTATCCATGATAAAACCCTAATTGGTCTTTGAATTACTCCTCATAAAGTTTATGCAAGGTAATAATAATGCAAGGTGATGATAATGTCATGTAAAACATGCCAGGATCGTGCAAAGCAATGCAATCCTAAAATATAAACATGAACGCAATAAGGTATTGATTCCAAAAGTGATTCCCATAGAACGACGTTCATTGAGGCCAAAAGGTTTCATTATATCAGATATTAGAAATTTACAGTTATTGTTAAGCTTCAGTGCCTACTTTCTTAACTTCATCTAGTAGTCTGGTCAGCTTGCCTCTGTAGTTCAACACTTGGTCCATGTTCTGATTAAGCCTGCTACCTTGTTGAGCCGCCTTACCTGCTCAAGTAATATCGATCTTCGGGTCTTCATCTATCCCCTGCTTAGTCTTTCGTAGCTTGGAAGTTGCCCTTTCCAACTGAAGAGTGTTGAATTGTCATTGCTCTGTCGTAAACTTGTTTCCAAAACTCTTGTTAATGGCTAAGTTATTATTGTAGCTCATCTCTGGAGACTTTCGTACCTATTCCTAATTTCCTCAAACTTACCTGATAATATCCTGACTTGATTCTTGCTTGACTAGTTTTTCTTCTTTCAATATTCTGAGTCGTCTTTCAACTGGACGACACTGTTCATCTATTCTTTAAAGGTGACCCAATCTGGTATTCTTAAACACTTAGGAAAGCTTCTAATGATCATTATGCAAATTCAATTTTATCCAAGTTATCTCTCTCTAATTTGAGCTGGCTGAACTCGAAAGAATATCCCTCTCATGGGATGCCCCTGTCCCCGATCTTCAAATTTAACTCGCTTGAGTGACCCACTTCGGTATTACTCGAACTTTGTCCTGGATATAGATTCCTCCTCAACTTTGCCCCTCGGGTGATTGTTAGCTCACTATAGAATTGGGGAACTCCGTATTCGAAACCTAAAATCCTCATCGCGATAAGATCTTGAACTCATTCCTCAGGGCCCCGCAATCCTCAATATCGTGACCTAAACTTCCTAACCGGTAACTGCCTCTAGCACGTGTGTCGTAATCTCTCAGATAAGACGATCTCTTCGCTAGAGACTTCACCGAGGTAATAAGGGTTCAATTTGTCATATTTGGCTTACTTGGAGGTAGAATTCTGACTATCTCGCTCTCTATTCTGATCCTTAATCGGTTCTTCTTTCGGTTTGATGGATCGTTTACCTTTCGTTTTGATGGATCGCTTACCTTTCGTCAAAGTATTCATCTGATTCATCACGTCTTCCCTCTGCTTCTTTCAACTCTTGCACTTTACTTTGCTCATTACCAGTACCGTGTCTCCTTACCGTGTCTGACCTGAAGTCTTCAGATGGTTCTTCTTCTATTGTCTCCGATCTTGTTCTGGGACAAAACCCTGGATCCGTGCCCTCTAATATCTGACCAGACGACCCTTTGCCGATTATGAACGATTTTTTAGATTTGAGGAACCACTTCGGGAATCAATACCCTATAAATGCGATAATGCATGCAAATGCGATGTTGATTCTCGAACAGTCTTTGAAAAACTTTCAATAGAGAAAATGTATGTTTGCAAGAAATTAATAATGAATTACAGGCAACAGTTGAATTTATTATGGAGGCCTTGACTTCGGGAAGCAAAACCTGTGTTCCACGTCTCGACGTCGTCTTTAGGATGATGGATGACTCCTTCTTCTTCTCTTATTCTATTCTATGGACTCGTGACGTCGTGATCTTTATTTTTGTGGCTTCTGAAAAGGACATCAGACAACATATTTTCTTCGGTAGATCTGGGTACGTCTAAACAGGGATGGATTCTATCGATCCTAGGGGAGTACCTTAAAACTTTTTGGGGTTTAAATTAAAATTTTCAAGGATCATTTGGTTTAAAAATTTCCCCTTTTATTATCAAAAAATTTTAACTTACATAAAAAATGAAACTTTTAGGTTTCTTTTTGTTATTATTATTATTCTGAAAGTTTTATGAGGGAAGAAGTTTCAAAACAAAATAATAATATTTTCAATTTTTTTCTTTTTTTTAAATGATTTAAATTAAAATCTGAGATTTTTTTTTAAAAATGGTCAAATGTGAAGATTTAAAATTGGGGTTCTGCGGCCCTGACTGAATCTTCTGCGTCGCACGTGCCTTACTATCGTACCGTCTTCTTTCTCGATTGGTCTTTGCTCGGCCTAACTTGTTACTGTAATATTATCGTTTCTGGTAAAGCATACTTTTTTTTATTTTGAAAGCCTTTTAATGAACTGTTCTTGAATCAACACCATGATATGCAACATGAATGCAAATAAAGGCGTTGATTCCGCTGGTAATCACCCTTTCGAACGACTTTCATGGGAATTAAAGGGTCCAGATTACAAAAAATGTCCATATTACAAAATGAGTCTCTATTACAAAAAGAGTCCCTATTACAAAAAGTCTTAATTACAAAACAAAATTCTGCACATAAGCCCTAGCTCTACCTCTTAGCTCCTCGATAGCTCTGAGCAACTTGATAAACCTTGGTGCTTCTTCCATGTCCGGGTTTACGAAAGGTCGGAGAGCCGCAGCTTCGGTAGCTAAGTCATTCACACGCCTTGCAACTCGTCGTATGTCCACCATCAGGGTCTCCTATGTATACTTTGGCACTACACGCTCGTTCGGTAAATTGTTACCTCGGATTTGTTGAGTAATCTCTGACCGATGTCATGCGATTGGATCGATGCCGTCCTTCCTAAGACACCTTTTTTCCATGATGAAAGATTTTCTAATCGGGCAAACCACTTGAATCAACGCCTCTATGTAATGTGGATGCAATGATAATGTAACAAAAGTATGTGTAAAATAAAAATAAAAATAAAACACAAAAAAATGAGTTAGTACCGGATAAAAATAATAAATACATAAATAAAAGGACAAATAAAATAAAATAAGGTAAACAAACAAAAAACCCTATTTATCCCGTCTAAAACACCTAAGGTTATCCGCATGGCTCTAAAGGGATGGGTTTCTATATGTTCTCTACATGCAGCCTTGATTCTAGGAGGTACTCGAATTGTCCTTGCTGTCATCTACTAAGAGTAGCAAGGCCCCGGATCATCACCCATTATAGGCTCCTTTCAACCGAGTTCAATTCAGGGGGACTCATTCGCTTATGCCCGTACGAAGGAACGATATCTTTACGAAAGCATAAGGTACTCGAGCCCTGAAGGTACTTGCTAGGCCCATACGGGAGAACGATATCTCCACGAAAGCATTAGCGTTTTCCCCCCACTTAAAAAAATAGGTTTATATGCCATATTTTAAATGCGCTAAAATAAACGCGCAATTATAACCGAATGTTAATTTAATAGTCACTTTAACCCGGAATTTCTAATATTAATAAAGCGGTAATTATTTTAAAAAGCTTGACTCTTTTCTTGTTTTCAAAAAACAAAAAATTATCCCCAGCGGAGTCGCCATCTGTAGCGATGTCCTTTTTTCGCTAAAAATGAGTTTTCGAAGTGTTTGTGATTTTTCAGATATAAAACGTTTATTCCGTGGGGTTTTTTTTCTAAAATCGCATTTTATTAAAAATTGGAGTCGCCACCGGCCACTTAGGTAGGTCGGACACCATAAAACCAGAGATTTAAAAAACTGTTGGGTTCGGGAGTCGGTTACGGATGGGGAAGGATTAGCACCCCCACACCGCCCAAAATTGGTACTTTAATAATTACCGCTTTATTAATATTGGATTTTCCGGATTAAAGTGACGATTAATTTAAAATTTGGTTATAAGTGCGGGTAAATTTTAAAGGCCCCGTTATCCGAGGGTAAACGCCCAACCACTATCACTACGCCTAATACTGGCCCCGTTTACGCCCGGATAAAAGGGCACCGCATTGACAATTTATATGTCTGTTATGCAACCTAAAACATGGCGAATATAAATACAATGCGATAAAATATAAATAAATACTAACATAATACAATACTAATCTAACTTAAAAAATCTAACATACATAAAATACTAACATTCATAAATATTAATCTAACACATAAAAAACAAATTTAACATAACTAAAATATTAATATAAAACATAAATTTCAAACATAATAAATATTAATCTAAAGCATAAATAAACATACAAAGTAAAAAAGAACACAATTTTAAATTAACTAATACTTCATTAAATTATAAAAATTACAACACAAATAAAAAAAGGAAGAAAATATACCTAACTATGAGCTCGAATAACGAACCCCGACTGAACCCCAACGAGATCTACCGCGACCCCTCCAAAAATATTAACTAGATCGGACCTAAAATAAGACCCCGATCGAATGTTGGATCGAACCAACTAGGGCCGAGGGCACTGCCCCCAACCCCGGCCAGCCTTGCGGCCGGCCATGCTCGCAATTGGGGAGCCAATTGCATTTGCCAATTTTGTGGCAAAATTGGCGTGCAATTCTGGAGTCATTTGGGCGTCCAATCCTGCCTATTTATAGGCAAAGGGGGTGGGAAAATGGGTGATGTGGAGCACCTTGCTCCATACAATTTTTCCCTTTTTTTTAATATATTTTTATTATTTTTTTATTTTTCATTAATTTTATATTAATACTATTATTATTAAAATAATACTAATAACACTAAAACCCGATCAAAAATGAGTGATTACACCATTACCAATGCCTCATGGCATAACCCGTTGTTACAATAATTAATATATATCTTTAGGATTTATTTACGCATTTCTCGTTTGATTATCTTATTATTCACGGCAACCAACCTATATAGGTGTCCCATCAGCACACAACAGGAACCCCGATCTTCTACGTAGCATTAACTGATCTACCACGGATCACTATAGGTGATTAATACGAGTGATCCACTAAATAATTACCAAGCCATTTATCCACGTATGGTTTACCAACCTTGATTCCATAGTTTTAAGATTTGTTTTATACCTTTAGGGACCTACCGGACCCTTTACCAAGAATTATAAAGCCCTCGAACACAACTTCAAAATTCTTGGGCATATTGCTCTGTGAGTACCGATACTCCTATATGGGTATTTGTACGCCTCACCAGGTACCGGTACTCCTCCTCGAGTACTGATACTCAACTTAGGTTCAAAAGAATTGAATGACTAGCCGTACCGATACGCTCTTCCCCGTATCGGTATTAAGCATCGGTACTAGGATCGCTTTATACCGATCCTAACCCGTATCGGTACCCCTACCCTAGTGTACCAATACGCAAAAGCCTCTTTAGGCAATGGAACAGTGGGTACCGATACGCCCCTAGCGTACCGGTACGTGAACACGCTATTGGAATCATAATTAAGCGATGGGTACTGATACACGAGAACGCGTATTGGTATGCCCCTCACAACCCGCCTCTCAAATTACATAGAAGTACCGATACGCAGCCACCCCGTATCGGTACTCGAGCCCAGATTTCAAAACCTAGAGCTTATGATTTCACCAATCCCACCCTTAACCTCCATGGTTAAGTCCCAAATCGTTCCTACAAGTTATTTAGAGTATAATAGGTGTTTTTCTACCAATTTTACTCATTATCAACTCCAAATCGTGATTTACCATTAGAGGGGTTTTGAGCTTTTAGAACCCTAATTATGCAATCCATAAACATAAACCAAGCAAGGCATTCATCTTATGATGCTCATGAAATTTAGGAGTCAGAGATGTACTAACCTCAAGCAAGCAAATCCTGGAATGATCTCCTACTAAGCTATGTCCTCTTTTCTTCCTTGAACCAAGCTTCCAACTCAACCTCCACCAACTTTGGGGATATTCACATTGATGGATAGATCCTTGCTTGTTGATTAACTCTTCCTTGATCACAATTTCGAGATTCTTTACAACAACCACAAAGTTATCAACTTTTTCTTTGTGTTTTGGGTGATAGTTTGATGAAGAATGGAATTGGGAGAGAGAGATAGATGGGGACAAGGTGACTTCATCCACCTTCCCCTTTTGCAGGAAATTAAACAAGGCACCAGCCTTGTGTCTTCCTTTGAGGGGAAATTACCCTTTTACCCTTATCAACCCTTCCTTAACCAAACACATGCCCAACAACCAAGCCCAACAACACATGGAGGCCCACAAAGCCCAACAACAAGGCTTAACATTTACTGAACATTCAACCCGACGTACGACCATTATTGACTCAAAAAATTGAGTCATTACAGTTCAGGCATGAGGAGAATAAAACCCTTTTTTTAGCAAACTACCTATTCGTTTAGGCAGAATGAAACCCTACTTTTTTTATAAAAAAAATTGCTTATCCGTTCTGGCATGATGAGGATGGAACCTTTTTTTAGCAAATTGCCTATCCGTTTAGGCATGAAGAGAATGGAACCCTACCTTTTAGCAAACCGCCTATCTATTTAGGCGTAAGAGGAATGGAACCCTGCTTCTTAGCAAACTGCTTAACCGTTCAGGCACGAAAAGAATAAAACCTTTATTTTTAGCAATCTGCCTATTCATTCAGGCATGAGGAGAATAGAACCTTGATTTTTAGCAAATTGCCTATCCATTCAGGCATGATGAGAATGGAACCTCGCTTTTTAGCAAACTAATTATCCGCTCAAGCATAAGGAGAATGAAACCCTATTTTTTTTAAAAAAATGCATATCTATTCAGGCATGAGGAGCATGAAACCTTGCTTTTCAGCAAATTGTCTATCCATTCAGGCATGAGGAGAATGAAACCTCACTTTTTAGCAAACCACCTATCCGTTCAGGCGTAAGATAAATAGAACCCTTTTTCTTAGCAAACAGCTTATCCGTTCAGGCGCCAGAGAATAGAACCTTTATTTTTCAGCACAACGTCTATCTGTTTGGGCGCAAGGAGAATAGTACCCTTATTTTTCTGCAACCGTCTATCCATTCAGGTGCAAGGAGAATAGAACCTTTCTTTATTGTCCATCAACCAATTTGTAGTGTGCTTGGCCAAAATTAGTGCCTTTTGTTCTTTGCTCTATTCCTGTTTCACCAAAATAAGCAAAGAAAGACAGCTATAGTCACTAAATTTTAGCCAGAATTAAACCAAAAAATGAAGAAATCAATCAGCAAATCAATTCAAAAGGAGGAAATTAGTCCCAAATCACATTAGCGGCTAAAAGAGAAAGGGATCAATGATCTATATAAATCTAATCAAATATGAAAAGTCAAGGTATGTGCAAGGAATTTTTACTGCAGACTTATAGCAAATTTTTGATAGGATTTAAGTATTTTTGGGTCAGGATGTCTTCTTACGTATTGACCATCTTTCGATTACCTTTCTGATACATCTTGAAATGCCTCAATCAGATATCGAAAGCTCAAGATATGCTCGTTTTACTGAAGACTGCACGTGTAGAAAATTGGATATAGGTTCAAAATGGGATTTTGATCTTAATACAAATTTTCAATTAATTTATTGATTATTTGTAATAAAAATCAGGCTTAGATATTTCCATATTTGTTCAGGATCATATTGAATGTGGTTTGATTCCCTTTCCGTGTATATTGAGCATATGAAGGGAATATGCTTTAGGATTTTTAGGTTTTGGGGGGTTTTGAAGCCTATAAATAGGCTTCATTTGATTGTAACTCACAACCACCACCACAACACACTATTTTTCTACATCGAAAAAGAGAGGAAAAACACACTCGTAGAAGTATATACAAAGCAGTTTGTATTTTAAAGTTCTGAGCAATAAAGTTCAAACCTTTTATTGAGGTACATCATTTAGTTTTCTATTTCTTTTATATAAGTCACTTTTTTGTTTTGTTGTAGTGTTCAAAAGAAAAAGGTAAGGGAAGTGTTCTTGGGTTTTGGGGCGTTTGATTTAAAAAAAAACAAGTTTGGGTAAGTGATTTCATGTTTGTGAAGATCCAGGTAATCTTTTAGGTGAAGAACATAAGAGTGTTCATGGTAAAAAAAAGGGTTTGATCCAAAAACTTTAAATGTGTCTAGGTTTGGAGGTTTGATTGGGACCTTTATTATTTATGCTATTTATTTACATTATTTATTTATTATTAATATTTGTGAGGTAGGATTAGAGTCATTAATTTGTTTTCTTAGTTAAGATTCTTTTAAATAACTACAACCCTTAATTTAGGTTTCCTTAAAATTAAACATAGAATTAATACTCTTTAGGTTTATATATAAAATTCATACCATAAAAGGATTCTTAGGGTAGATTCTTTCTTAAAATAATCTTTAGATATTTCTTTAGACCTTTAGATATAGATTAGTTTAGATAACCTTAGAATTAAAATTAAGTTAATATTGGTAAGTTTTTTTAGGAATATTTTTTTGTATCATGTTATTCTAATTTCTTTATGTTTTTATGCCATCTTTTTATCGCTTTTAATTATGAACATATTGATTGCAAGTGCGAGGTCATGCCAAAAGGTGGTAAACGGGTTAGCGCCAGAAATGTTGGCTATGATTATAGTTTATTCTTCGGATGGTGGGGCCGTTAAAATGAATTCATATTCATAAATGGACAATAAATTAAATATTATACGAAATTGCAAATTTCGACATTAAGACAACTTGGAATCGGCTAAGTACCAATTTTTGGGCACTGTGGGGTGCTCACCCTTCTCCACACGTAACCGACTCCTGAGCCGTTTTTGTATTTTCGCATACCAAAATTATTATTTTAATAAAATAAATTATTTTTATTAAAATAACTCGTTTTTAGTTGATCTAATCATACTTCAAAAAATACTGGTGGTGACTCCATTATTTTTTTAAATGTTCAAGCTTAAAAAGGCTGCGACAGTGTTGTAATCAAATACCCAAAAAAAACCCATACAAATATCCTTAACCATTACCAAAGGTACGTGTACGACACTGCTCTTAAAGAGATGGATACAACCTGGCTTCGATGGCTCATATCAATGTATCACATGGCTACAAATATCCTACTACAATTAATACCAATAAAAGTTAGTTGCATTCTCATTTGTATGGACCTCCTCTCCATCTAATATTTCTTTCTTTCTACGATATGATCATTAATGTTAACAATAAATCATAAAATACGGTTATTAAATTTAAAGAAATATTTTTTAGTCATTAGAATTTAAAAACATATTATGCTCATTAATACTAATATTAAATCACAAATCATAATTAGTATTCAACTGGTTTGATAGGATGATGTATTAGATTTATTAAGCATGATGAGATTTGTATCTTAGTGTTGTACATGGAAAAAATAGATTGGGAGGATCTTCTCCATATCCTATAAATCACGCAAAATATAATTATGTTGTAAATAGTGGTAGATGCACACTAAGATCAGGGTAGGCACGTGCCTATTGTAAAATTTGAATTTTTTTTCTATTAGTTATATATTTTATTAGTTGTGTCCTCCCTTAATTTTTTTGTGCCCACCCGGAAATTTATGAATTTTTTTGTGTGCCCATCCTGGAATTTTATTTGTCTCCATCCACCTATAATATATAATAAAAAATTGGCTAAAGATGTCCATAATTAGTAATTTATTCTTTCTTAGTAGTCCACAAATAATTCATTTGAAACCAGTTCATTTACAATCCTATATAAAAGTCCAAAAAATAATAATCAATTATAAGAAAAGAAAGAAACTCACTGAAAATAAAAAGCCTTTCGGTTATGCAACTTCTAATTCTATTTTGACGCTTTTTCTTCTTCAAACACAAATTTATATATTTTCAAAGTTCAAGACTCTTAAATCTCTCAATATGAAGGTATGTAATTTTGTTCTCAATAATGCAATTTTTTTAATTTTTAATTTTTTTCATTTATTCAATATATAGAAGTATATTTCAATTATTATTTAAATTTGTGCAACAAAATTTTACGAGTTAAAGATTTTTTGTTCTTTCTCTTACAACCGTAGCAGTACAAACATGGATAGAATAATTAAACATTTAGTGAATTTATGTTTATCTTTTCATTTTCTAACTTTTGGTTTTGAGTTAGGTATTAAACTAATTGAGAGTAGAAGTAGAAATATAAATTGGTAATAGACACTACTGGGTTGTTTTGAATTTGTTGTAGTCTTGTAGGTATTATATGTCACATTGCTTTGTAAATTGTAATTTGAAGATTTTTGATTCACTAATGTGTCATAATGGTTAGCTTGAATGGTATGCTTTCCTCCCTTTTGTTATGCATGATTGTACTCAATCCTCCAAGATATGGGGGAAGCAAATGTTTGTATAAAATTGTTCACATCATGAAAAAGTTATATAGGTCTGTCTCCGTAAGTTGTAATAGAAGACATTATTTTTTTCTTTTAAACAAACTTTAAATTATATAAGCATTAATCACAGTGGTGGATATACCATATAGTCAGGGTGGGTAAGTTATTGACAGCATTGATTTTCGATTCACTAATGTTTGCATTAATAACTTACTTATAACATTGTAAATAAGCATTGTTAACTTATTTACATCTAGTCGCTTATGTTCGTGAACATATAAATGATCATGTTCGTGACACTGAATGGACATATTCGCGAAAGCTAAAAAACAAAGCCCAAACACACTAAATAATAAACGATTCAAATTTAAATATGATGTTAATATATGTGTGCTTATCCTCAAAAATATTTTTAAATCTGCTACTGATTGTAAATAATCGTTACAATAATGACCTGACATGTAAACAAGAAAAACTAAAGTATAGTGTGAGTCTTGAACTATAACTAAAACATCAATTTGATTTTTAACCATTCTTTTTAACAGTAAGAAAAACAATTGCGAAGCTTTTCGCTAAGAATTGAAGAAAGGGTAATGCAAGTCGAGGTATTTTACGTTCCCTGTTGAGTTTGGCTTCACAATGACATTACGCACGCTCATCAAAATGGTTGCTTCATCGTAGTGTCGAGCTGCCTCTTCTACTGATTCAATTGACCCATATCACAGATTAATTAGTCAATTTGGAAATGCTTCCACACCAAAAAGTTAAGTTTGAAGTTTAGAAATTCGGTTTATGATTGTGGTTTAGAAAATTGGGGTACATTGTATCTTTTAGTGTTTCGATTTTAAGATTTAGATTTAGAGTTAACGTTCAGAATTTAATTTTTTTAATATTGAAACATAAAAAATACCAAAAAAAGGGAAGATAATTTTTGTTCTATAGAGATATACAATAACAAGAAGCATATCCCAAATGAAGATCATAAATGAAGTGATGAATAATATACAGTAATTTGATAATTGTGCCTTTCTTCTTGTTTCTGTACGAGTTCTCAATAGCAGTTCAAATTTCCCATTCACGAAAGAAAGGTCATGTAATTTATATCTAAGCAAATTCAGCACATATACTTGGTAAATGCCTTCATATCTTAAAAATTTTAGTACAGCGGAATGAGATAGGAACACATAGAATCTTAACGTTGTTAATTAAAAAAATTAGATTAAAAAGGTTGTCTCATAATTGACCTCTATAAAATCTTGTCCGAGCTAATTAATAATAAGTTGAATATAGTAGTTATAAAAAAACTCATAAACAACCAAATGGAAGTAATAAAAATGGTATGAAATCATCGAATTTAATATAAACAATGAAAAACGACACTTTAATTTACATGTCCCTTAGCAGTTAGCACATATCTTTCTAACTACTAAATGCATATTTTCATAAAATTATTTCCTTTCTCTCTCTGCATATTTGAACAGTTTTATTTAAATGCATATGTCAACCTTTCTAAGCATTCAAATGCATATTTGGTATAAGTGGTAAGTAGCTAATATTGTTTAAGCTGGTTTCGAATTTGAATCTTTATGTATACAAAAAATCTCGTTGAGAGACTTGCTCACCAAAATCAAGTGTGCGACACATATCTATCCGAATTAATCATGGCAAAGCCTTAAAAAATAGGCAACAAAAAAATATAAATATAAAATAAAATGATATTGCACCACCCCACTTAAGCCGAAGTGGCCCAAGTTTCAAGTGTCTACCTTTGACAATATAAAATGAATCCAGTAAGGATCCAATTATTGTAATGGGCTAGTCGTTTAACTCAACTATCCATTCAACAAAGAATATATCATATTTTTATAATTTGTCTTATAGTTAATATATTTTTATTGTAACAACACGGATTCTGAAAATTTGATGGTCGGGTTTGATCGAAGCATGGGCCTCGTATTTGGATCATGTTTTGGGCTTGAATGAGCCCAAGGACTAGCTTGTGTGTGGGCTTTGTAGTTGATGGGTTGGTTGGAGAAGAGTAGAGAGGGGTATTTTGGTAAACGCTCGTTTTGAAGAGTGGAAATGGGAGGGAAGAGCTGATTTCTCTGCATTTTGGGCAGGGGTGAGATCACCCAACTTTATTACCATCTTCCTCCCATTTCTAAGCCCCCCTCTCTCAAAAACACCATCACTAAAGGTTGAATCTTTGAGGGTTGTGTAGGAAATCACAAATTTCTGTTCAAGAGAAAGTTGTCCAGCTTTGGGAGATCTATCAATCAAGGTATGGATGGTTAGTTTTGGTGGAAAAGTGTGTTTTGGTAGGGATTGATGGGGAAGAACGGGAATGAGGTTTTAGGGGACCTTACTCTTGCAAAGGTTTGTGTTTTGACTCCCTTAATTCTCTCTACCATATGGTAACACGTTGGTATCATCTCTTGTAGTGAAAGAGGTTGGGAGCTCATCCAAGGCTCAAGAAGGGACGAAAGCTTGAAGCTTTGGAAGAAGGCCTTGTGTTATCAGCTAAGCTAAGGTTAGTACACTACTAACTCTCATAGTTTCATGGAAATCATGAAGTTAAGCTTTGAAGCATGTTTTAGTGTTTTTGGGTTTTGGTATAGCTTGTGTGGTTGTTAATGACAAATTATAGAATTGTGGCTGTAATGGCCTAAAATCGGTAGTAATCCACTTAATGCTTTCACCATAACTTGTAGGAATGATTTAGGGTTTAACCATGGGGTTAAACAGGATTTTTAGGTGAAATATGTACCCAAAGTTCGAAAATCAGGCTCGCATACCGGTGCTGATGATAGAGTACCGATACGTCTTAGTGTAATAGGGGAAAGGTTGTGAGGGGTGTACCGGTATGCCTCCCTGTATATCGACGCCTCTTATATATTTAGAATTCCAGTAATGCATTCGCGTACGGGTACGCAAGGGTCATATCGGTACGCATTGTTACATTTCCTGAGAGAGTCTTAGCGTACCGGTACGCGAAGGTAGGAGTACCGGTACGGACTTGGATCGGTACGAGGCGATCCCAGTACTGATAGTGAGTATCGATACGGGATAGAGCGTATCGATACGGGGTGAGAGTCCAGTTTTTTCGAACCTAAAACGAGTATCGGTACTCATGGTTGAGTATCGGTACCTAGAGTGGCGTACCGATACCATATAGGAGTATCGGTACTCGCTGGGCATTCTACCCAAGAAATTTAACTTTACGTTCAGGGGTTCTATAATTCGCGGGAAAGGGCTCTAGAGTCTTGTAAGGTATAAAATGAATACTAAAACTGAGAAACTGAAATTTTAACCCCGTATGTGAAATAAGTGGCTAATGACTTGGTAAATATTGGGTAAACCGTGTGAGGTAGTAACCCATAGGGATCCTAGGTGGATCAATCGAGGCTGTGTGGTAATTAGGGTCCTTGTTGTGTGTCGAGGGGACTCCTAGGTAGTCAGGTCATCCCTTGTTGTTGGGATTTGGATACCCTAAGTGTGTTGCAACACCTTGAATATTCCTGAATGTTGGATCCTGATGCTTTGTGGACAAGGGCCTCATTTGAATATGCTTGATGTGAGATTCTAAGCATGGATGTAGGATCCTGATGCTTTGTGGATACGGGCCTCATCCCCCTAAGTATAGGATCTCGATACTATATGGACGCGGGCCTCATCCCCCTAAGTATAGGATCTCGATACTATATGGACGCGGGCCTTACTCGTAGTGTAGGATCCCGATGCTATATGGACGCGAGCCTCTATCAAGTGAAGGATATCGATGCTTTGTGGACGTTGTCGCAACCTTTTTAGGGGTCTCGACGGTTTTTTTAAATAAAGTCAAAACAACGGAGTCGCCACCAATCTTTTTTAAATGTGTGATTGGATCACCTAAAAATAGGTCATTTTTAATAAAAAGTTTTATTTTATTAAAAAACAATTTTGGTCTGCAAAAACTCAAAAACGGGTTCAGGAGTCGGTTACGCAGGAGGAATGGTTAGCACCTCAATAGTGCCCAAAAATTAGTACCTAGCTGATTACAAAAAGTTTTAATGTTGGAATTTTCAAGTTCATGTAAAATTTAAATTATGTCCATTTATGAATATGATTCCATTTTAACGACCTCAACATCCGGAGAGTAAACTTTAATCATCGCCAACACTTCTGACGCTAACCCGTTACTTCCTTTTAGTAGGACACCGCATTAATTATATTTCATTTTTTAATTAAACAATCACAGAAATAATTGCAGTGTTAAAGTTTTTATTTATTTTAAGTTAGCGATTATTAGCCTAAAGAATGTCTAAATAAATTTATCTATTGGGGTTCAGATATAATTAAGTGTGTCTTATGAATTTTGATGTGAAGAAAGTTTTTTATTAAAATTTAAGGCTCTAATTAGGGTTTCAAGAACTTAAACCTAGGGGTTTTTACCTAAACTAAAGCTTTAATTAAATAGCCTATCATTTAAAATATTAAGAAAAAATAACCAAACACGAAAAAAACATTAAATTAAATGAATAAAAAAGATGAACAACAAATAAAAGCAAAACACAATTATTAAAAAAAAACTTTTAAAAACTTAATTAATAGGGATATAGGTTTTTATTTTTTTTTTAAAATAACAAATAAAAATGAATTGAAAAAAAAATAAAAAAGTGACCAAATTTAAAAAAAGGAAATAAAGATAAAGCGAAATTTGTGGAAAATGGTGATTGAATTAAAATGAATACAAATGTGGTACCCGCGGAGAAAAATGTGGTTGATTGGAGGGATTTAAAGAAGGTCATTTTCCCAAAAAAACATGGGTATAAAACTCAAACTTATAAACACTTTACCATAATTCTCTTATTTAAAAAATGCATCAAACACACATATTTTAATTTCTCTCAAGTGTTCATCTTGTTCTTCAAGCATGAAGAACTCCGGCAGTCTACCACCACATTGGCCGCCGGCCGCCTCATACCAGCGACGAAAAACCAAATTTTCCGACGAGATTTCGAATCTCAGTTTTAAGGCTAAAAAAATAAATTAAGAGCATATATATTCAAATCAAACACACAAAAATGAAATAAAACGAAATAAAAAAAATAACCAAATTTGCTTGAATGTTTCTTGTATTCCTCTTGAAAAATCAGTACACAATGAAGTAAACTCCTTCAATTTTCAGTGTATTTTCGTAACAATTCTTGGTGAAAATTACAAGAGGGGATGAGTGATTTATATAGTGGTTCTGCTACCAAAATTATAAAGAAATTCGGAATAAAAATCCCAAATTTTGGGTGATTCTTTCCTCTTCATTTGATGCAGATTTGGAAATTATTTAGGGTTGATTTCGTCCTAATTTTGGTTCGAATCTGAGCAAATTTTGGGGCAGATTCTTCCCCTTTTCTTTCTATATTCGAACCCAGCCTTGATTTCTTTCCCTTCTTGCGTGATTTGCAGCTGGCAGTGGTCTTCAATTTGATTCAATTTTGAATCAATTGATTCTGTTTCCTTCAATTGCAGGTTGAAGGTTGGACCAGTGGAGAAGGCAAGGCGGGCCCGACGCGTGGGGGCCACATCCATGGTGAAGCTGGTTCCGTCTTTTTTGATCCAATCTGGACCGTTGGATCCTATTTGGATCCAAGGATTAATAATTGACTGCACATGGCAAAATAAAAAAATTAATTAGGGGTTTTTATTTGGGCCAAATGAGTTTTATTGTATTAGATTTTTATTAAAATAGACCTTTATTTAAATTGGACCCTTTATTTAAATAAATGAACTTTTTTATTTTTTTGGAGGGTTTTATATCTAATAATAAGACTAGTTATCATATATACATGATTAATATAATAATAATACCTTAATAATAAAAATAAAATAAACTAAAATAAAAATAATAAAAAAAACGGGTGAAAATTTAGTGACAACAGTTGCCTCACTTTGCTCATTCCAGTAAAACATGGATAGAGCAAAGAAAAAATGCACTAATTTTCACTCATTGCAAACAAGGTTCCATTCTCCTTGCACTTGAATGGATAGGCGGTTCTATTCTCCTCATGCTCGAATAGATAAGCAGGTTCCACTTTCCTTATGCTCGAATGGATAGGCGGGTTCTATTCTCATCATGCTCGAATAGATAAGTAGGTTCAAAAAATGGTTTCATTCTCCTCATGCAAGAATAGATATGCAGGCTCTATTCTCCTCATGCTCGAATAGATAAGCAGGTTCAAAAAAGGGTTCTATTCTCCTCGTGCAAGAGTGGACATGCAAGTTCTATTCTCCTCAAACTCGAATAGATAAGCAGGTTCAAAAAAAGGTTCCATTCTCTTCATGAACAAATGGATATGCAGGTTTTATTCTCCTTGTGCTCAAATAGATAAGCAGGTTCCACTGTCCTCATGCACGAATGGATATGCAAGTTCTATTTTCTTCATGCTCGAATAGATAAGCAAGTTCCACTCTCCTCATGCCCGAATGGATAGGCGGGTTCTATTCTCCTCGTGCTCGAATAGATAAGCAAGTTTCACTATCCTCATGCTCGAATGGATAGGCGGTTTCTATTCTCCTCATGCTCGAATAGATAAGTAGGTTCAACTCTCCTCATGCCAGAATGAATAGGCATGGCCTATTCTTCTCATGCTCGAATAGATAAGCAGGTTCCACTCTCCTCATGCTCGAATAGATAAGCAGGTTTCACTCTCATCATGCCCGAATGGATAGGCGGGTTCTATTATCCTCATGCTTGAATAGATAAACAGGTTCCACTCTCCTCGTGCCCGAATGGATATGCGGGTTCTATTCTCTTCTTGCTCGAATAGATAAGCAGGTTCCACTCTCTTTGTGCCCGAATGGATAACCGAGTTCTACATCTATCAAAATTTAACAAATGCTATGATTCTGATGTGTATGCTTATAGGGATACCTAATACATGAATGCGTGTTATTTTCATGTTTTTGTTTCTTTTTTGTTTTTAAATTTTTTTCTTTTTTTCTTTTAGGGTTTTTCCTCTTCTCTTCCATGCGCATTTGCTTGTTCAACCCAGATAGACAACCATGCTAGCTATTTGTTCTATGTATCTCTTTGCTTTAGAGAAGACATCTGAGCCTTGCATATTTGCTCACTCAGTCCAGTTGAGATGACTGACTTTTTATCATCATATTATTCAACAGTCTTTTAGCCTTTGTTTGGTTAAGGGAACAAAATCTCTCACATCCTCGTAGATGCTTGAATGAAAGCTTTAATATCACTGGACATCTCTTCCAATGTCTGTAAAATTATTCTCATTGTGAAAGAAGGTTTAGCAATCATGCTGCCTTAAAATAATATCAAGCATCCTCAATGCTTCTTGTGAGTTCTCACGTGCTTGCCCCTGCAGGGCTATTGGAAGCGCTTGCATGTAAATCCTTGAAGTAAAGCTTATTTTTTCCCTGAATGCCTTTGGATGATACTGACATTTTTTCCTCTTCCTCTTACGCCTATTAACGTTGATGGCCTTAAATCCTTGACCAATACAAATTGCCCTACTCTCGACGTGCCCCCATTTAAAATTCAGATGTCCATAAATTATCCGAGACACCATTTGCGGGTTTTTAACTCGAATCCTCATTTGGTTTCAAGATACCCTTTTCGGATTTTCATCTTGAACCCACATTTTTCTTCTTTTTTCTTTTTTGTATCTAAGGCGCCCTTTGCGGGTTTTCACCTTTCGATAATTTTATTCTCTTCTTTCTTTTTTCTTTTTCTTTTTCTTTTTTCATCTTCTTTTTTAGGTATAAAACTTTTGAATTCACTGGATTATAAAGCTCACCAAGATTAATGTTGTTTTGAGAATGCCTTCTTCCAGTTAGTCGTTCATTTTTCCCCGAGAATCTCTTTGAATTGGCAACATTTCCTTAACATGAAATCTCATTCTTATAATCTTCTCTGATGAATTTTATTGTTGTGAGCCTGTGTCATTTTTATCTAATTCACTTGACTATGGCAAACAACTTTCGACCCCTCTTCATCGAATAGCTTTAACTGGTCATATCTTACTTGGACCCATTCTTCTTCTCCTAGTTTTGCTTCCATCAATACTAGAAAAGAATGAATTCCAACCTCGATTGGCGACACAACTTCTATCCCATGAGTTAATGAAGACGGTGTTGCCCTTATTATTTTCTGATGCTATGGTGAACAATTACTCATGGATTTGGAATCAATACCAAGAAACCTTTGTTTTTTCATGAAACTATGTTACTTCACTTATAGATGCAAGAAAAGAGTTGGCAATGAGGATTTGAAGAAAGACAAGGACCATAAATAAAGGCGAGAAAAAAGGGTTCAAATGAAAAAGTCATGGCAAACATGGAAAAGGGTCAGATGCCCCAAAATTTATAGTATGAATAATTCACGAATCCATCAATCAGATAGTATCACGTTTTTAGGTGGCTCTCATTAACTCACCAACTCCCTAAATTTTAATTTTCCCACTTTTCTAATCTCAATCAGACATTAGAAGTTTCGAGGTCCCTGAAGAAAGGTTAACTCAATTAGGCGGAATGTGTTCTAAAAACAAACTCATTTTCTCAGATATTCATGTGTGATCCAAATGGTCTTTAAAGGCTTGTAATGTAGGCTAGGCTCGAGTTGCAAAAAAATGATATATAGGCCCAAATACATGCTTAAGGGTGATTAAACCAAAGATCAATCTTTCTTGATGAAATCTTAATTCTTTTATTCTTTGGATCACTCTAGACTTCCCATTTTGGGTTTTCACCATAGAGGTCATTTCCTTTTCTAGAACATGTCTCACTTGAAGGATTTCGTACATGTCTTTCTCTTGTTTCGAATTTTCATTTGTTTCATGTTTCAGCTTTCATTTCTTCTTTTTTTCCTTCTTTTTCTTTCTTTTTTCTCTTTTTGTGTCCTTTTAATTTTGAACTTAGGACATTCAATTTGATTTGATGTAACTTTTGCTTATTTGCAAACAGCCTTTTATCCTCTTTGCTCCCGAGTGTGGGGAGTGATCCTTGGTTAGGGTTCAAACACAAGAAGAATATCAGGCTCAAAGGGGACAACAACGGATTTTTATTTCCTTATTCAAAGGGAAATAAAGGAATGCCAAATGTCATTTCACACATAGATATCATCGAAGAGAAGCGGTCTTCAGTTGGTAGATGTTTTAGAGTTATCACTTTATTCAAGAACCTTAACAAAAATATCTGAGAGGAAAATCACTCAAAATCTTTTTATGGGATTTCTCATCAATCCTGAACACACTTTACTGCCCTTCTATCTCGGGATTAGATCCAAGAATCATTCATACAATCAATAATGGGGATTTTGCAAAAAATATGTATTTTAAAAGAGAAATGGATGAAAACAAATTGAAAAGAGAATGAAATGTTTGCCACTTGAGAAAAATAAAAGAAATGCATATTTTATACAAGTAGAATAACATAGAGGCCCTTACAAAAGATCCCTAATGCTCGCGGGCAAAAGCGAAGGGTTGGTTCTAGGTATGACTCCACTATTTTCCAAGAAAATCATTTACAGTTCAATCGTTGATCACTATTCCAGGAAAGCAAGGGTGAATTCTAGCAAAGCTCGACTGGTCAAATTCCCGAAAAGATTTTACTATTGAAGTTGTTTAGGCTACATGGTACTCGTCATATTTCTTTTCTTGATTCCCAGAATAATCGTAGGCAATTCCTGGCAGGGCTTTGATGCCATCAGTTGCTTTCTCTTTATATGGGTCCCAAAACCCTAACATGACTGCTCTATGGGTAACAAGCTCGCGTATTCTTGCGGTTTAGTTCTGAAGCTGACGACATGTCTTCAATGGCCATTGCTTGGGGTATCGTGCTTTTGTGAAACTTTCTTTTTTAGATTTTTCAAATTTTACCATAATTAATTCTTTATTATGTATGAATGTATGCAATGATGTAAAAACATAAACCAATGCAAACAAAAAACAAACAAACAAAATGCAAATGCATGAATGTAGGCGAAGGGCCATCGATTCCATTAAGGTATTGCCCTAGAAGTAGTTCTTATTGGATGCCAAAGGTCCTTATTACAAAATATTCTGAATTATATCACGAGTACATCTCAGCCCGAGCGCCAAACTCTTTTATTACTTCGATCAACCACATGAGTCTCAGTCCCACTTTCCATATTAGCCTGACACACTGACGAACAGTAGTAGCTCCCTTAGCTAGCACCATCACATGCTTGGCTACGTCTTAAATTTGGACCAATTCATCTCACTCTTGGAACCTTCTAACATTGTCCCTAAGTTGGGTGGACCGGTAATCATTGCCTCATTCATTGGTATCTTCAAGGACCAAGATCTTTTTCTTGAATGTTGTTCTCTATGTGGCCATTGGTTGACCTCGGACTAGCGACGTATACTCGTATTATCGTCATCTTTCTGAAGGAGTCTTCTATCCATCACGAAAAATTGTTTTCTACTTGAGCAATGCTTTGAGAATAAACCCCTTCTAAATATGGAATGAGGATGCAAACATGCAAAACGAAAACAAGACAAAGAAATGATTAATATTTCAAAAAACACAAAAAGGTCCAAAATAATTTCATTGTACAAATAGTAAATGGGCAGTGCATTCCAACACTTTTGGACATGTCTCCAAGGACTATTCCTACGAAATAATTTTGACCAAAATCAAAGCCTATGGTTTTCCGCATGGCACTAATGAGGTAGGCTTCTAAACTATCACACAGGTTGGGTTCTAAAAGGTTCCCGAATTGTCCTTGTTGTCCCATACTAAAGGTAGCAAGACCCTGATTCTCACCTATTATAGGCTTCGAATGAATCAAGTTCAACTCATGGTGACCTATTTTCCTATACCTGTACGAAAGATCAGTATCCTCACGAAGACATAGGCTATATGAGCCCCGAAGGTACTTGCTAGGCCTATACGGAGAATCAGTATTCCCACAAAAGCAATAGTGTTTCCCCCTACTTAGACGAATGGGACGAAGCTCGGGTGTAGAGCTTAAAATTTTATATGCGTAAAATGAAATCATATTCATAAATGGACAATAATTTAAATTTTATACGAACTTAGCAAATTCTGACATTAAAACAAAGTGTAATTGACTTGTGGCCTAGCTCTTCTTTTTTGTAAAAAAAAATTCTCCAACGGAGTCGCCAAGCTATCGCAACCCTTTTTAAGGGGTCTCGACAGTTTTTTTTTAAATAAAGTAAAAACAACGGAGTCGCCACCAATCTTTTTTAAATGTGTGATTGGATCACCTAAAAACGGGTCATTTTAATGAAGAGATTTATTTTATTAAAACAACGATTTTGGTCTGCGAAAACTCAAAAACGGGTGCGGGAGACGGTTACGCGTGGGGAAGGGTTAGCACCTCCACAGCACCGAAAAATTGGTACCTAGCCGATTACAAAAAGTTTTAATGTCGGAATTTGCAAGTTCATGTAAAATTTAAATTATGTCCATTTATGAATATGATTCCATTTTAACGGCCCTATCATCCAGAGAGTAAACTTTAATCACCGCCAACACTTCTGGCGCTAACGCGTTACCTCCTTTTGGTAGGACACCGCATTAATTATATTTCATTTTTAATCAAACAATCACAGAAATAATTGGTGTGCTAAAGTTTTTATTTATTCTAAGTTAGCGATTATTAACCTAAAGAATGTCTAAATAAATTTTATCTATTAGAGTTCAGATATAATTAAGTGTGTCTTATGAATTTTGATGTGAATAAAGTTTTTTTATTAAAATTTAAGGCTCTAACTAGAGTTTTAAGAACCTAAACCTAGGGGTTTTTACCTAAACTAAAGCTTTAATTAAAGAGCCTAGCATTCAAAATATTAAGAAAAAAAATAACCAAACATGAAAAATACATGAAATTAAATGAATAAAAAAGATGAACAACAAATAAAAAGTAAAACACAATTATTAAAAAAACTTTAAAAAAACTTAATTAATAGGGAAATAGATTTTTATTTTAAAAAAATAAAAAATTAAAATGAATTAAAAAATAAAAAAGTGACCAAATTAAAAAAAAGGAAATAAAGATAAAGCGAAATTTGTGGAAAATAATGACTGAATTAAAATGAATGAAAATGTGGTACCTGCGGAGCAAAATGTGATCGAGTGGAGGGATTTAATGAAGGTAATTTTCCCAAAAAAAACATGGGTATAAAACCCAAACTTATACGCACTTTACCATAATTCTCTTCTTTAAAAAATGGATCAAACACACATATTTTAATTTCTCTCAAGTGTTCATCTTGTTCTTCAGGCATGAAGAATTCCGGCGGTCCACCACCACATTGGCCGCCGTCCGCTGCCTCATGCGGCGACGGAAAACCAAATTTTCTGACGAGATTTCGAATCTCGGTTTTAAGGCTAAAAAAACAAAGGTAAGAGCATATATATTCGAATCGAACACACAAAAAATGAAATAAAAATACCCAAATTTGCTTGAATGCTTCTTGCATTCCTCTTGAAATATCAATACACAATGAAGTAAACTTCTTCAATTTTCAGTGTATTTTCGCAACAATTCTTGGTGAAAATTACAAGAGGGGATGAATGATTTATATAGTGGTTTTTCTATTAAAATTACAAAGAAATTCGGAATAAAAATCCCCAAATTTTGGGTGATTCTTTCCTCTTCATTTGATGCAGATTTGGAAATGATTTGGGGATGATTTTGTCCTAATTTTGGTTCGAATCTGAGCAAAATTTGGGGCTGATTCTTCCCCTTTTCTTTCTATATTCGAACCAAGCTTGATTTCTTTCCCTTCTTGCGTGATTTGTAGCTGGCAGTGGTCTTCAATTTTGAATCAATTGATTCTGTTTCCTTCAATTGCAGGTTGAAGGTTGGACGTGCAGTGGAGATGGCAAGGCGGGCCCGACGCGTGGGGGCCACATGCATGGTGAAGCTGGTTCCTTCTTTTTTGATCCAATCTGGACCGTTGGATCTCATTTGGATCCAATGGTTAATAATTGACTTCACATGGAAAAATAAAAAATTAATTAGGAGTTTTTATTTGGTCAAAATGGGTTTTATTGTATTAGATTTTAATTAAAATAGACCCTTATTTAAGTTGGACCCTTTATTTAAATAAATAATCTTTTTTATTTTTTGGGGTTTTATAACTAATAATAAGACTAGTTATCATATATACATGATTAATATAATAATAATACCTTAATAATAAAAATAAAATAAAATAATAAATAAAATAAAATAATAAAAAGTGGGTGAAAATTTAGTGACAACAGACGCGGACCTCACTTAATTGTGGTTGGTGTTATCTGTGTGATGCTAGGTAAATGTCTGAGGTTCTAATATGAGCTGTGTTCGTGATCATACATTCATGATGCTACGTGTTTAGGCGGTTATGGTAGCGCCATTGTTATGTTGCCATGATATCATTCCTATTGCATTGCTTTATTTATGATTTGCATGAAGCATGATTAAGTGGCGGTGTATCCACTGAGCTTGTTAGCTCAGCGTTCGGAATCGTTGTTTTCGTTCGCATGTTAGTAGATTGTCGTGAGGGTTGAAGGAGCACCATCAAGGCTTGGATTTCAGCATCGACTATAGTAGTTGAGTAAAAATACTATATGTAATGAGCTATGTATTTCATAGGACCCTATATGTATTTTGTAACTCTTATTTTGTATTATTTGGTCAAGTCGAATGTTTTAATATTTGTAAATGGAGCTTCGTGAATACTATTTTAAACATCTGAATTTGACTGTGTTTTCAATGCATGGACTTATGTTTTACTGGACCTATTATGCTTTGGGTTTGAAAAAAAATATTTTTATCGTATAGATTTTGGGCTTAAGGCCTAAATGTGGCATCCGTGTTACGGGTGTTACAGTTAGTGGTATCAGAGCCTAGGTTTAGTCGGTTCTAGGATGTCCCCGGGGGTGTCTAGAGGAGTGTATAGGTTTCTAACGAATACATGCCCATGAGTCAAAGTCGTACTTATTTTAAAGCTAAAATTCGATGGTGTGACCTCTTTTGTTGTTGTGCATAATAGAATCATGCCAAGGAGGGAAATAATCGATGAGGAAAGTTTGGGCTCCAAAAAAGGGAGTTACAATAAGGAATATATGTTGGACACAGAGGATATGCCAGAGGACATAGTTGACCGAGGAGTCAACTACTTCTCACATCTAAACAAGGCGTTGCACCAAATTGTGAGGGTAATACTGAGGGCATCTGCTACCCCTCATGAGGCATCTATTGAAAGGGTGAGAAGACAAGGTGCTATGGATTTCCATGGATCAGGGCGAGATAACCTAGTGCGGGCGGAACAGTGGTTGGAAGATACACGCTGGATTATGAGGCAGATGAGGTTGAGATCTAAAGACAAGTTGTCATGTATCTTGTCCCTATTGAAGGGCAATGCTGTAGAATGGTGGGAAACAGTAGAGCTTGGGTGGCACCTCAATTGACCATTTTGGGACGATTTTCTCGAGAAGTTCGAGAAGAAGTATATGGGCGAGGCCCATATCGATACCTTAAGAGATCGGTTCAATCATCTTGTGCAAGAAAACTGGACAGTTTTCGAATATGAGCAAGAGTTTCTCCAGTTGAGTAGGTATGCTCTTGAATTAGTTTCCGCTGAAAAAATAAGGTGCAAGAGGTTCTTAAAGGCCTTGAGAAAAGAAATTTAGACCTACCTAACTCTTGCACTACTGAAGGTGTTCTCGGAGTTGACTTCGAGTTCCAAGTCTCTTGAGCAAGTGCAACGCTTAACATATGGCCAATCTAGCGGGCAAGGGAGTTTAGGTGGAAGGACCCATAACCCCTCCAACAATAACTCGCAGGCCTTCTCGGAGAGAAACAAAAGTCAGTGGAACCATAATAGAGGAGCATTGAATCGAAGTTCAAGGTTAGACCAAATATTTGAGTCAGCTGGCCGTAGAAGGCCATCTTCTTTTTCATCCATAATGAGCTCGAAGGGTTTACAGATGAGTGCGGGTGCACCAATTTGCAATCAGTGTGGACGCAAACACAGAGGCAGTGTTAGGGAGTAGTAAGAGTTTGTTACCAGTGTGGGTCACCGGATCACTTTGTGAAAAATTATCTAGTGGCTGTTGTGACCTCTCCAGATCAAGTTCAGATGACTGCATATCTGGCCCAAAGGGGTCGAGGCTTTGCTCCTAGAGGAGCAAGCCATGTATCGGGACACACCTTCTAGTATACCGCGAGAGCACCAACTAGGCAGTATGCAGTCAGGGCTTAGAAGGATTACGCAGCTACAGATGTTATCTCATGTACATTCACCTTGTTTTCAATTCTTATTGTCGCTCTTGTGGATTCGGGGTCTACCCACTCCTATATTTGTAGTGGGATATCTCAGCAATGAGGCATTCATGCCGAGAATCTAGAGGTAGGAGTTCGTGTAACTAGTTCCTTGGGATATGATGTGTTGGTGGACAAGGTATAACGAAGATGCCCGATCAAGGTTCAGGGGTCATTATTTCCAGCAGATTTAATGGTTTTACCATTTCAAGAGTTCGATGCCATCTTGGGGATGGATTGGCTCTTTGAGCATGATGCTAGTCTTGGATGTAGAGCAAAGAGTTTGAAGCATCGTGTTGCAGACGGTTCCAAGCAGATTGTGCGAGGTGAGAGAAATTCATGTCTACCTAGTGTGGTATTGGCTTTGTTAGCTCAGAGGTTGTTGCAACAAGGTTGTGAAGCCTTTTTGGCCCATGTGGTGGATGTAAGGGTTGAGGGTCCAATGCATGAAAATCTTCAGACAGTTAATGAGTTCATTGATGTGTTTCCGAAGGAGTTCCCCGAGCTACCTCCTGGCCGTGAATTAGAGTTTCGAATTGATGTGATGCCGGGTACGACACCAGTGTCTATCGCACCGTATCGGATGGCACCCGTAGAAATGAAGGAGTTAAAGCAGTAAATTTAAGTGTTTCTAGAGAGAGGTTTTATCCGACCGAGTGTCTCACCTTGGGAAGTACCGGTCCTGTTCGTAAAAAGGAAAGATGGGTCTATGAGGATGTGTATTGATTATTGGCAGCTTAATAGGGTAACGATAAAGAATCGTTATCCCCTTCCAAGGATTGATGATTTGTTCAATCAATTGAGAGGTGTGCGTGTGTTTTCTAAGATAGACTTGACATCATGGTACTACCAGTTGAAAGTGGTGGATGAGGATGTCCAGAAAACTACTTTTAGGACGCGGTATGGGCACTATGAGTTCTTGGTAATGTCGTTTGGGCTTACTAACGCACTTGTAGCTTTTATGGACATAATGAATCGAATCTTCCAACCATACCTAGATCAGTTTGTTGTGGTCTTTATTGATGACATCTTGGTGTATTCGCGTTCAGAAAAAAATCACGACTACCACCTACGTGTAGTTTTGTAGACTCTCCGAGATAGACGTCTATTTGCCAAGTTCAGTAAGTGTGAATTTTGGCTTTCGAAAGTGGGATTCCTTAGTCACATAGTTGCTGCAGATGGAATCTGCGTAGACCCTCAAAAGATTCAGGCTGAGGTGGAGTGGAAACCTCTACGGAATATTTCAGAAGTCCGTATTTTTCTATGACTTGTCGGGTATTATAGGTGGTTTTTAAGGGTTTCTCTATCATAGCCACACCGTTGACCAAGCTGTTGCAAAAAGGGGTCCCTTTTGAATGGAATGAGAAAAGACAGTAAGGTTTTGAGCAACTAAAAGTTTATCTCACGGAGGCTCCGATCTTAACCTAACCCGAGCTTGGAAAAGAGTATGTTGTGTTTAGTGACGTATCTTTGAATGGGCTAGGTTGTGTCCACCAAAATCTCAAACAAAAACCTGAAAGTGCAAAAAAAAAGTAAATATTTCCATAGATATTTGTATACCGTCAAAATCTAGAAGCCTTCCTGAATCTTCTTGTCCTTGTCCAAATGAGACGTATTACGGGATGAAAAGAGAATGGTGAGCAAGCCAAACTATCAGGCAGATTGCTCTACTATCCAGGGCTGATTGCATCGGCAAACAACCATCAACCGAGTGGGGATCTTTCAATGACCACAGACAGAATCATAATCAGAAACTAGTGTCGTGAAGATCTCTGTGCGAGCATCAAACGACTACTAAAGTATGCTGAAATCATGCCAAAACGACCGATGAAACAAAACCAAAAAACAAAGAAAATGTGCCACAAAGATAGAGAAAAAGCGTACCACAAGAACAAATATTCTTACTAAAATAAAAAAAAAACTAACAAAAATTGAAACATAACAAATAAAAATAAGAAAAATAACGAATACTGGCAATTGACAATCAACATTTAAATGATAGTCGATTGCAGGCTAACTCAAAAGTAAAAAGAATAACAGACGGCGACTAACCCAATGTCCGAGAAAATTTGACAGGGGTATAAATATATTACAACAGTGTATTAAATATATTACAACATAGTATTAATTAGTTGATGACATCAATTAAAATACATTAATGATAGGGTTTCTCTGTCGTTCTGTTGCTATTGGTGTCATCGCGCGGGATGCGCATGGTTCGGTCTTCGGGGGTCTGGCCCGGCTTCCTATTGATTGTCCTAGCGCTTCTTTTGCGAAAGCCCATGCTCTTACTGTCGTCCTACAGCTGACCCAAGCTAAGGGATGAACTCATGTTTTACTTGAATTTGATGCGGCTGTTGTCGTCAACAAGGTGAACCGTGCTTCGGAGGATATCTCGTTTCTGGGTCACCATCTTGGCCAGGCTCATGACATTTTAGATCTTCATAAGAATAGTTTTCGGGTCTCTTATGTACCGCGATCTGCCAATGTAGTTGTCCATAGCCTAGCTATTTGGGCCCTTCGATCCCCTACCTCTGTCTCTTTTGACTCGATTTGTCCCGATTTTATTGCTTCAACTGTACGTGATGATTTGTCATCTTTTTTATAATAATACATTTCGGGCCCTCTTTTTTCTTCTTAGGCGTCATCGCTTTTTATCTAGATCTGTTTTGGCTTTAGTGAAATTTTTTAATGAGGTCCGTCTTTTAAAAAAATATTAATGATAGGGTTATAAATATATTACAACAGTGTATTAAATCGTTTCGAATTGTTTATGCAATTAGAGCGAAGAAGATTGAGACTCCTTGGGCAAAGGATTTATGATACCTTATCATAACATATCAGGTGAGAAAAACAATGGATATTGCCAAATTAAATGAACCACCAAGCAACCACAACCTACGGGTAGAGTTTACTTTTACTCGTTTTTATTACTCCACTTAACCCAATTCCTTACCCCATAATATTACTACAGTTTTCTTTTAAAAATTCAATTTCACAAAATCTCAAATTATTAAATATCATTTTATAACTAAGTTCATATTTTTCTTTTTATTTATTAAAAATATATTTATCTAATTTTTTACTTTAAAAAAGTAAACATTTATACATTCACTCTTTGAAAATTTTAAATTATCGTATATTTTAAATTTCTTTTTTTATTTTTTATTGATAATTTAATCTCACATTACTGTATAGTTTTATTAAGCATAAAAATTTTCACATCTAACATAAAATTATGTGTCCGTCAGTGTTCACGTTGCGCATTTATACATTCTTGCTGTTCTTTACTACTATAAGTTGACGAGCGGCAGTTCCTAGAAATTTCACGGCCATTAAATCCTTGCTGTTCTTCACTACATTCTTCTTCTTCTTCTTCTTCTTCCAGTTTATGTAATACAAAGATGGCTTTGGCATTATCTGATGAATTGCTGGGAACTTTTGTTCCCATCGTTTTTTACTGGGTTTATTCAGCTATATACATGGCTTTTGGTCCCTTCCACAACTACAGATTGCATTCAAAAACAGACGAGGAAGATAAGAATTTGGCGTCCAAAGCCAATGTCATAAAAAATGTTCTTTTCCAGCAAGCCGTCCAGGCTACTCTCGCCATCATTTTATATAAGGTACTATATAACCAAGTTTTTCTTTGGTTACGATTCTCCAAGCCTTTGCGCTGACTAATTTAGACCGGTAATTTTCAACATATACAAGACTTCGAACTCAAAACCTGTTTATCACTTGGACTAACATGTTGATGCCAAGTTTTTTTCTTTTTGTTACTGCTGTTATTTCATTAGTTGCTTTGTTTTAATACGCAGGTGACGAGAAACGAAGATGCCGGTGCTTCCGAGAGCCGATCAAATTCCCTGACTGTTCTGGCCAGACAATTTATTATGGCAATGTCTGTGTTGGATGCCTGGCAATATTTCTTGCGCAGATGCTTCCACCACAACAAGTTCTTATACCGACACTTCCATTCTCATCACCATAGGCTTGTCGTTCCCTATGTGTTCGGAGCAATCTACAGCCACCCACTGGAGGCTTTTCTCTTCGACATAATCGGCGGTGCCTTGAAGTATTCAATCTCCGGCATGTCCCCTCGGACTTCCATATATTTCTTCAGTTTCGCCACAATTAAATCAGTGGACGACCATTGCGGGGTTTGGCTTCCGGGGAACTTGTTCCACATCTTGTTTAACAACAATTCGGCATACCACGATGTTCATCACCATTTATATGGAGGAAAATATAATTTCTCTCAACCATTCTTCGTCATGTGGGATAGGATTATGGGAACATACATGCCTTATTCTCTTGAAAAGAGAGCCGAAGTAGGCTTTGTAGCAAGGCCTATTAAAAGAGCAAAATGATGATATGTACTTGTCATTAACGAGTCCTTGTGTTTATTCTTCTTCCCCCCTCGAAATGTAGTATGTCTCATGTAATATACGTACATATATTTCCTAATAAGAATTGGAAAAATATATTTTGATTGTAACATCTTACAATTAAAACTACCAAAAATTATTTTGTTTCCGAGATTTTTTTTATACAATATAAGTTGATATTATGCACTTAGTGCATGCATTATGTCGCTTCCGCGTGAAAGGAAATATTTTATGAAAAAAATATATGTTTATAAAATATTATTCAATTAAGGATTGTAAGAAGAGTGATAAAGTATTTGGGTAAAATACACCCAAGGTCACTCAATTATGTGTTCAATCATTTTGTAGTTATAATTGAAGTACGATACAGCATAATAATAGTTTTAGTCTTAAAAGTTATACATTCTATCATTTTGGTTTGAATTCAAAATAATTCAATAAATTTAACTCTTCGTATTTAAAAAATTTGACATCGCACCCTGATGACACACCCTCTGACCACTTGTCCCATACTCACTTACTATCAATCAACTCAATAATCGACAAATAGAATAGCTCAATAGACACAATCATTTCACTACTAGACAACTGACAAAAGAATGAAACAAACCCATTTTGATCCTAATGTAGCATGTTAATTGACACATTCACTTCATTAATGAAATTTTTAAATATGAAGGGTTAAATTTATTGAGTTATTTTGAATTAGGACCAAATTACTATAATGAATAAGTTTGGGGGATAAAATTGTTATTATACCAAACCATGTTAGATATTCATTTTATTTTTAATGACAAAGTGACATGTTTGTAACAAAATTTTAATTGACTAAATTGTAACTTTTAAGAAAAGTTGATTCATTTGTAGCTAAACACATAATTGGTGACCTAATGTAGTGATTCTTAGTTGTTTTATTTAAAGATTATATAACCGTATGAAAAAAAACATTATTACAATAATTTATCTACAACTAAAAAGTAGAGATATACAATGCATACATAGTTAAGTCTCCTTTTAATGTTTATATTTTTTTAACATACAATTAGTACAAAGCATTTATTGCCTAGACCTTTTCCACCCATTAATCGGAGGACATTGAATGCTTAAACATTTTCGATCTCACGTCATGTAACGACCTAAATTTCTGAGTCAATGGTTGGGTGTTAACCCAGGTTGTGGACCTTCGTGTTGGGTTGGATAATCGGACCCAATGAGCCAAGTTTGGGCCTTATGGATGAGATTTGAACCATATAAGCTTGGGAAGTGACCATTTTGGGAGAATGATGAAAGTTGGGGGCTTTAGGTGGTGAATATACCACTTTTAACAGAAAAGGCTAATCTTTCCCCCTTATTGCCTTTCAAGTGGCTTTGGGGACAAAGTGATATCACCACTTTCCCCACCCATTTTCTCTTCTTTTTTTCTTTATCATTTTCCTCCAAGACTCTATAGCCACCCAAAGCTTAAAGATCCAAACTTTCTTCATCAACTCTTTCATCTGAGATTCAAGATTGAAGTATGTTAATCTCCACCTCATGAGCTTCGAAAAAAGTATAATTTTGTGGTAAGAAGGTGAGTCACCTAATAAAGGGTTTTCGAAGGATTGAAGGTTTTAAGAGTTTCCATCCATTTTTATTGTTGCAAATTTGTAGCTAAGGTCTTCTATATCTTTTAGTTCAAGTTTTAATTCATTTTCATGTTTTTATGGCATGAGGAGGTGATATAGAGTTTATTCAAGTTTTAGCAAAAGAGAAGAAGTTGAGGAATGTAAGTGGGGGAAGCAAATTCAAGATTTTTGCTAAAAGGTCAGTACATCTCTAACTCCTATGCTTCTTGAAGATCATAAATTAATTACTTTTCTTGGTATTATATTATTTGTGGGTATTATATGGGTGTGACTCGTTTTAGAAATTAAAGTTGTGATTTTTTTTTATGTTGGAAGTGTGGTAAGATGGCTCCTTAAAACCCATAAAACACCTTAGAAAGCTTAAACAATTATTTGGAGTAGGTTGGATGAGTTTAGAGGCAAGTTAGGTTGGCTCATGAGCTGCAGAATGTAATTTCTGGGCTCGAGTACTGGTACGCAAGGTATTCGTACCGGTACCCCTTGTTCGAGTGAAGAACAATGATGGATTATGAGAGGAGTACCAGTACGGTGTTCTACCAGTATCAGTATGCGAATTAAGGTGGTACCAGCACGGGTCGATCCGTACCGGTACACACAGGCTCATAAAAAATTTTAGTAAGCTATTTTAGTATCAGTACGCGTATGAGTATCGATATCTAGGGGTACCGTATCGGTACTCGGGATTCAGTACCGGTACCCACTGGGCATTCTGCCCAAGAAAGTTATTTTGGAGCTGAAGGGCTGGAAAAATTAAGGTATATGGTCTAATGAACTCCTAAAAACGTAATATGGCATAATTAAACTCGTAACCGAGATTTTTACCCCTTATGCGAGTGTAATGAGATAGAGGCTTGCTTGATCCTTTAGAGAACTCAAATGAATCGATTAATACTTTCATAAGGGGTGTTTAAATTCGGGCACCTGACTATTCGGGTATCGGATCGTCGGGTAGTTTTATGGTCGACCCGTGTCCCGACTCGGCTCGAGTACCCTAATTTTTACCATTTTCAAATCATTAAATTAAAAAAAAAACATACACAATTTTTTTGGAAAACCAGAATCTGCAAAACTATATTTCACAAATATTTCATATAAAATGCTTATTATGGAATTTTTCCATAAATATTGCACCAAGGTTTTTTTCCAATATATGGTACTGGCCATTTTATTTCCCAAAATATTGTAAAATCTACAGTAGATTTGAAGTCGGATTCAAAAGGGCCTGACTTTAAATAGTAAATGGACTAAATTGAATAAAATATTAAAGTTGGAACCAAGAGGGTTCGACTTTGAACAGTAATTTGATAAATTTCAGTATTTTTCAGTAAAATTATTGTTCAAAGTCGGACCCTCTTAGTCCTGACTTTAATATTTTATTCAACCTAGTTCATTTACTGTTTAAAGTCGGACTCTTTAGAATCTGGCTTCCAATTTAATGTTCAAAATACAATAGTTTGGGAAATAAAATGGTTGTGCCATATTTTGGTAAAAAATTAAAAACAGGTGCAATATTTATGGAAAAATCCAGCTTATATTATTGGAACTTTAATTGTACAATAAGCATACATTTTCTATTACTACCTTTGATTAAAAAGAGAAATAAGATAAAGCACTCACATGGTTCTCAACTAAGGTGGAAAGAAAAGATGATACCTTATTCTTTGGTTAATTTTGAAGAGAATTGAGTTTTTAATTAGAGGCCAAGTGTTAAGTGTCTAAAAGTACTATTTTTATTACTTTTGTATTCTTATTATTGCTAGACTTGTGCTCATATTAGTTTCATTATTAGTCATTCATGCATGTTTGCATCGTTTCCTTGGTGGACAAGCTTGATTTCATATCTTGCTCAATTTTGTGGAAAAAGGTACTGCTTTGGTGTGTTTTTGTGTGTGTGTCCAGAATCACTTGCCCAAGCAAGGCTGGAACCAGTTGCCAGGGCAATGCATGAAGGAGATGTCGAGCTAGTTGCCAGGGCAATGCATGAAGGAGATGCTGAGCTAGTTGTCAGGGCAATTTTCGACAAGGAATAAGATGATATGGTAGTCAAAATCGATGACTAGATAAGCCCAAGATGACGTGGAGCAAAGCTAAATCCCAAAGCAGTTTGATTTCCATGAAGAGGTCAAAGAGAAATTAAATCCCAAGAAGATAGGAGAAGTTCTAGAAGTAATTTAAATATAATAAAGAATTATATTCTTTAAAGATAATTTAATTCCAACTTAACTTCATCCTCAAAAAAGACTTTGACCTAGCCCTATAAATTCAAGACCATGCCGTCAACTCTAGGGGGAGAAAGGAGAGAATTTTCGACAAGATCAAAAGGGGAGATATCGACAAGGCTCAATCATTCTTCATCTTTTTCTTTCTTGTTCCATTAGGTTTATGCTAGGAATTCTTTGTTTTGTGTTTCTTTGGAACCCAGCCATGAACTAAATCTACTTGGCTAAGGTTATTGTGTCTTGTGGTTGTGAGAAATAATTGGATTTTGTTTAGATAATAAGAGTTTGCACTTTCAATTCAATGTTTACTTATTCTTGGTTCTTATTCTTGTTTGCGAGTGAATTGGGAGAGGATCTCGTAACTTTATATATTTATCTAATATCGGGAGAGTTAGATTCAAGAAACGAGTGAGTATGGTCTTTATGCAATCTATTGATGGTGAAGATTAATCCAGCTTAGGGATAAGTTAAGGATTTCAACGGCTAAGAAGAGCGCAAGATTGGTTGTTGTTCACCATTGATTCACGCAGGGATGTATTATCAAGGCATGCACAAATAGCTAGAGTTTCGACTTAGCGATAAGAAGAAACCATTGAAGAACGCTCCGCCGAACCTTGAAGTTGCTGCCCAGTCGCCCAAGTAGTTGCCCAGCTAGTCGTCTAGGCAACCATCGATTAGTTGCCAAGGCAACCCCGCTGTGCATGTTGCCACGGCAACCCCGTTGTGCAAGTTGCCACGGCAACTGAGTTGCCCTTGCACTCTTTTACCAAGATGATCCAATCGGCTACCACACCTCAACGCACGATAACCTGGCCTGTTCTCTTTCATTTGATTACATCTTCTTTTACTTATTTTCTTTCTAGTTTAGTTGTTAGTTAAAACTCCTACAAACTTCTACTTGTATTCTTTTACTTTTTACAGTGCAAGAGATTATATTCTTGAAATGGAACCAATCCATGTGGAGACGATATCTTTTATACTATAAATTGCGACGTGTACACTTGCACAATTGCGGAGCACTTATTACGCGCAATAAGTTTTTGGCGCCGTTGCCGGGGATTGGCAATAGCAACTTTGTTTTTATTTTCTTGAACTTTTTATTTTTCTTGTTTAAGATTCAAAGGGTTCACAAAATTTGGTTTTGCATTGGTATATGACCAGGGCGAGACCGATTACACCAGAATATCCCTTTGATCCAGAAATCGAACGGACCTTGCAAAGACTCAGACAAAGGTTAAGAGTAGCAATGGCTAATCAATACGGCAATATGAATCAAGATGTTCCAGCAGGAGGATGAGTGATTCTTGCACGAAACAGAACTATTCGAGACTATCTTGAAGAAGATCTTGATGGACTCAATCCAGGAGTTATCACACATAAAATTGAAGCCGACCACTTTGAGTTGAAACTGGTGATGTTTAATATGATCAACACAATTGGTCAATTTGGTAGCTCAGCAACTGAAGATGCACGATAACATCTTAAATCTTTCCTCGAGATTTGTAATTCATTCAAAATACAAGGAGTCACCCCCGATGTTTTACGACTAAGATTATTCCCCTATTCACTGAGGAACAGGGCAAAAGCATGGTTGAATAGTATTCCTGCCGGATCAATAGGATCTTGGACCGATCTTTGTCATGATTTTCTTGCTCGATTTAATCCTATAAATTTGACTGATAAGCTTCGTAACAAAATTACTTCTTTTCGGCAGGCAGATGATGAATCCATGTAAGAGGCTTGGGAGCGATATAAAGAACTGCTACACAAATGCCCCCTACACGGATTCCCAGTGTGGACACAGGTAAAAATGTTTTACAACGCTGTGAATACACCAACAAGGATGATGCTAGATGCATCGGCAAACGGCATACTCCTAGATAAGTCGTCGGAGGAAGCAATGCAAATCCTAAACAGACTTGCCAAGAATGATTATCAATTCTCAACTGCTAGAAGAGGAGACGCCAAGCCACAATACATGAACTGGGATCATCAGACTCAATTTCGGCACAATTGGCCGCTCTAACCAAGATGGTCCAGAACATCCATAACCAAACAACACACAGGAAGTCAAGGTAATGGATTCCTTTTGTAAGTTATGTGGTGGTAACCATGATTCTTCTGAATGTATACAGAATCCGTAATCCAGCTTTTACGTGAGGAATTACAACCAGAACAACAATGTGATGTCCAACACATATAATCCAGCTTGGAAGAAGCACCCGAATTTTTCATGGAGTAATTCCAACAATGCTCTAAGCCAGAACAATCAGAATGCACAAGCATTGGGATTCTAGCATAATATGCCACGGCAACAGTTATCGCAGCAACAACCGACAACATCTAGTTCTTTGGAAAATTCTCTCAATGCTTTTATGTTGAAAACTGAATCTTATATGGCTGAGAATAGTAACTTCATAAAAAGAACTAATTCTTTTATTAACAGGACCGAGATGAGATTGCAAAACCAAGAGGCGGCAATCAAATCATTGGAAAAACAAGTCGGGCAATTTGCTCAAAACCTGAATACTAGACCGCAAAGAGGCTTACCTAGCGATACTGAAGTCGCAAGAGGAACTAGCCATGAGCAATGTAAGGCGATCACCACTAGAAGTGGCCAACAACTTAAAGAGGCTCAAGCTCGCTCATCAAACAAAACTCCACAAAAAGATCAAGACGAACTCAGTGGCAAAGCCTCAGATGCTGAACCGAGAATTGCCGTGGCAACCAGCAATAAGCATGCCTCGGCAACCGACGATAAGGATGCCTCGGCAACCAACGATAGGCATGCCACGACAACCCCAGTTGACAATGCCTCGGCAATACCGTCAATCAGGTTCCAGACCAATGAAAGGATCGAAGATATTCGACTTCCACCACCATTCCCACAAAGGTTAAATCGACAAAAGAAATAATGTCAATTCAAGAAGTTTCTTGATATCCTAAAGTAAGTCCACATCAACTTGCCATTGGTTGAGGCGATTGAACAAATGCCGAACTATGCCAAGTTTCTTAAAGACATTGTGTCTAAGAGAACAAGGCTATGAGAGTTTGAAACAGTTGCCGCAACAGAGAGATGCATGGCCATGTTGCACAATCACATGTCACCCAAGTTGAAGGATCCCGAAAGTTTCATAATACCCTGTTTCATCGGAAACCACTATGTCGGGAAAATATTATGCGACCTTGGAGCAAACATAAACTTGATGCCTAAATTGGTTTTCAAAAATCTAGGAATCGGGAAGGCAAGACCTACAACAGTTATACTACAGCTAGCCGACAGATGCTATGTGCATCCAGAGGGAAAAATCGAAGACATGCTAGTAAAAGTTGATAAATTTATTTTTCCCGCTGACTTTATTGTTTTGGATTGTGAATCAGATGAACATGCACCTATCATTCTCGGGAGACCCTTCCTAGCAATAGGGAGAACCTTGATCGATGTTGAAAAGGGAGAACTCAGAATGAGGGTGAATGACCAGCTTATTCTTCATGCCACGACAGAGTTTAACTTCGACGAGGAATTTAGTTGCCTCGGCAACTACATTGCCTATCAAGAGGAACCCGAGGAGTATGAATAACCGATCGATGATGAACAACAAGAAGAGGCAAATTGGTTAGTCAATCGACCAGGTACATACTTTGAACCACTGGATTACTCATGTAAGGAAGCTAAGCTCGAAAAGCCCTATATTGAACAACCACCGATTCTTGAGTTGAAACAGTTGCCAGAGCAACTAAAATATGCTTACTTGGGAACCGATAATACATTACCTGTAATTATTTCCTCTAAGTTACAGCCTGAGCAGGAAAACAAGCTGATCAAAATGTTGATGCTACACAAGAAGGCAATAAGGTGGACAATTGCCGACTTGAAGGGAATTAGCCCAGCAGTGTGCATGCACAAGATTTTGTTGGAAGATGATCACAAACCTTCGATTAAGGCCCATAGGAGAGTGAATCATGCCATGAAAGGGGTTGTAATGAAAGAAATTATCAAGTGGCTTGACGCCGACATTATATACCCCATCTCTGATAGTACATGGGTAAGTCTGGTACAATGTGTACCGAAAAAGGGAGGCATAACAGTGGTAAGTAATGAAAACAATGAACTCATTCCAACCAGGACTGTGACCGGTTGGAGGGTTTGTATGGATTATCGAAAGCTAAACAAAGCCACTAGGAAAGATCACTTCCCATTACCCTTTTATTGATCAAATGCTTGACCATCTTGCAGGTAAACCATTTTATTGTTTTCTTGATGGTTATTCAGGTTACAATCAAATTGCCATAGCACCAGAAGATCAAGAAAAGACAACCTTCACATGCCCATACGGTATTTATGCTTTCCGAAGGATGTCGTTCGGATTGTGTAATGCCCCGGCAACCTTCTAAAGATGCATGATGGCACTCTTTTCAGATATGGTCGAAGACTTCCTTGAGATCGTCATGGATGATTTTTTTGTTTTTGTAATGACTTCGACAGTTGCCTCGGCAATTTAGATAAGGTGTTGGTAAGATGTGAAGAAACTGACTTAGTCCTTAATTGGGAGAAGTGCCATTTTATGGTAGATGAAGGAATAGTGCTCAGCCACAAGATTTTATCCAAGGGAATTGAAGTAGACAAAGCCAAGGTGGAAATGATCGAGAGATTTCCCCCACCAAGTTCGGTTAAAGGAATCCGAAGCTTTCTTGGACATGAAGGTTTTTACAGGAGGTTCATTCATAATTTTTCTAAAATTACTAAACCCTTGTGCAATTTGCTTGAACAGGATAAAGTCTTCAATTTTGATGATTCTTGCACCCCAAGCATTCGAAACCCTAAAGAAAAAGCTTGCCTCGGCACCCATTGTCATTCCACTAGATTGGACGCTACCTTTTGAGCTCATGTGTGATGCAAGTGATTTCGCGGTAGGAGCAGTTCTAGGCCAACGCACAGGTAAGACCTTTCATATGATATACTACGCTAGTAAAACTCTTAATAGTGCTCAAGTGAATTACACAACAACGGAGAAAGAGTTACTAGCCATAGTTTTCACATTTGACAAGTTCCAATCCTATTTGATTGATACAAAGGTAATTGTTCATACGGACCATTCGACAATTAAGTATCTATTTGCTAAAAAGGATTCCAAACCTCATTTGATTCGTTGGATATTACTTTTACAAGAGTTTAACATTGAAATTAAGGACATAAAAGGAACAAAAAATTAAGTGGCCGATCACTTATCACGCCAAGAACGCAATAGGGAGGAGGACGCAGATTTATAGATATGTGATGCATTCCCGGATAAGCAACTATTAATTACCTCGGCAACCATGGATACGCACGCCTCGGCAACCCTGGACGCCTCAGCAACCATGGATGCGCATGCCTCGGCAACCCTCGACACCTCGGCAACCATGGATGTCCATGCCTTGACAACCCTCGACGCCTCAGCAACTATTGACGCGCACGCCTCGGTAACTCCAGATGTGCACGCCATGGCAACCCTTGACGCGCATACCGCTGCAACTTTATACGCGTATGCCTTGGCAACCATGGAAGTAGTTGCCACGGCAGCACATGCCTCGGTAATACCCTGGTACATGGATTTAGTTAATTTCTTTGTTTGTGCTATTTTACCTTATGGCCTTGCTCACCAAGGGAAGAAGCGTTTCCGTCATGATGCTAAGCATTACTTTTGGGATGAGCCTCTTTTGTTTAAACAATGTGCAGATCAGGTTATACGCCAATGTGTCCCTGAAGAGGAGCAGCAGAATATACTCCAGCAATGCCATTCTTCACCCTATAGAGGACATTTTGGAGGAACACGTACCGCGGGCAAAGTTTTGCAATCCGGTTTGTATTGGCCAACACTGTACAAAGATGCCCAAGAGTTTTACAAGCAATGTGATCGTTGCCAAAGGACGGGCAATATCTCTAAACGACATGAGATGCCTCTCCAAAACATTATTGAGGTTGAATTGTTCGATGTATGGGGGATCGATTTTATGGGACCTTTCCCATCTTCATTCGGCAACCTCTACGTTCTACTTACCGTTGACTACGTGTCTAAATGGGTTGAGGCAGCTGCAGTTCCCACCAACGATTCCAATACCGTGCAACGATTCTTGTAGAAAAATATATTTACACGGTTTGGGATGCTGAGAGCAATTATCATTGATGAAGACAAGCACTTCGACAACAAACTCATCACCAAGATGTTACAATTTTTTTTGTATCTCACAAGATTGTCACAACATATCACCCACAAACCAATGGGCAAGCAGAAATTTCCAACCGGGATTTGAAGGGTATACTCGAGAAAGTTGTAAATCCTTCTAGGAAGGATTGGTCAGTAAGACTAGATGACGGACTTTGGACATATCGCACTGCATTCAAAACACCCTTAGGTATGTCTCCCTTCCGACTTGTCTATGGAAAAACATGCCATCTACCGGTGGAAATCGAACACAAGACATATTGGGCAATCAAGACCGTGAATATGGATTGTGAAAGTGTCGGGCAAAAGCGTTTGTTGGACCTCAACGAGATAGAAGAATTCCGTGCACTCACCTATAACAATGCACAAATCTACAAGGAGAAAACAAAGCAATGACATGACAAGAAACTATTGTCGCGGCAATTCATGCCAGGGTAACTAGTTCTCTTATTCAATTCTCGACTAAAAATTTTCCCGAGAAAACTAAAATCAAGATGGTCGGGACCATTCGAAGTTGTCAGACCATTCTCTCATGGTGCCGTGATAATCAAGTCCATCACTGATGAACATGAATTCAAAGTCAACAGACAAAGATTGAAGCACTACAACGGTGCCCATGTGGAACGTAACAAAGAAGTGGTCACCTTAGGAGATGCCTGAGCATGCTCTCCTTTTAATGTTTTCTTTTTCTTTTCATTTTTATTTTTAGGAGATATTTTATTTTATTTTTCTTCATTATCTTTAGTTTCCAAGTTTTTTGTTTTCTTTTCTTTTCCACAACAAGACTCACAACCACCATGCTAAGGAAATTTACTGTCGGCTACTTGCCACGACAACCGCAACAGATGATGCCCCTACAACTACCTCAGCAGTTGCTAAGGCAACAGAAACTAGCAATGCCCAGGCAACAACAATGGCTTCGGCAACTACTAAAGCCCAGGCAAGTGAACCTGCCTCGGCAAACATGGAACAAATCAAAGCAATGCTATTCACAAGGTACCGGCCACAAGCATTCAACCACCGACCGAAAAATGAATCAAGCAAACGGCACGAAAGAAACTTATCACTCGAGGCGACAACCTCTCCGACTAACTCATTTCATTTAGTTTCTTTTAAATTTTGTTTCACTTTTACATGCATTGAGGACAATGCTTCTCTTGAGTTTGGGGGGTGTTGGTTTCTAGTTAGTTTCATGTTTAGTTGCAATCATCTTTAGTAATCACATATAGGTTGCATATGTTACTTGCCATGCTTTTAATTGGATTTAATTGCTTAAAGACTTGTTGAATATCCAATGATGAATTTTTTCCACTGCACTTAATTGAAAGAACCTTTAATTTTAGGATTGCATGAAAAGAACCTAGAATTTTACTATGATGCTGAATTTTTTTACATGGTTGTGGCTTGTTGATTGAAAGAAACTTAGTGAACTTAGGTTGCTTAAAATTTGGGTAAATTTAAAATTGAAAATTAAAAGTTAATTTCTTGCTAGAGGTGCCCGAAACTGGCTCTAGTAGTTAATGCACATTAAAGAATTGCTAGAGGTGTCCGAAATTGGCTTTAGTCGACTAAAATAAAATAAGAAATTGCTTACTTTGCTAGAGGTGCTCGAAATTGGCTCTAGTGAAAATAAAAATAAATGTCCCGGTAATTAAATTGATAAAAGCCTATTGTTCACATAGAATCTTGAAAATCAACTTGTACACAACTACGCACACACATTGTCACGAGCATTATAGTTTGGTTCCGGGTAATTTTTGTGCTATCTGAAAAATTAAAAGGTGATCATACTTTGTGCCACGGTTCCGAGGTTTGAATTCAAGTTTGATGCATGTCTTTGATGAGTAAAGTCTTGGCAGGTAATTGTTAGTTTACATTGCTTGAGGACAAGCAATAGTTCGAGTTTGGGGGTGTATTAAGTGTCTAAAAGTACTATTTTTATTACACTTTTTATTCTTATTATTGCTAGACTTAGGCTCATATTAGTTGCATTATTAGTTATTCGTGCATGTTTGCATCGTTTCCTTGGTGGACAAGATTGATTTCATATATTGCTCAATTTTGTGGAAAAAGGTACTGCTTTGGTGTGTTTTTGTGTGTGTGTGCAGAATCACTTGCCAAAGCAAGGCTGGAACTAGTTTCCAGGGCAATGTATGAAGGAGATGCTGAGCTAGTTGCCAGGGCAATGCATGAAGGAGATGTCGAGCTAGTTTCTAAGGCAATTATCGACAAGGAATAAGATGATATGGTAGTCAAAATCGATGACTAGATAAGCCCAAGATGACGTGGAACAAAGCTAAATCCCAAAGGAGTTTGATTTCCATAAAGAGGTCAAAGAGAAATTAAATCCCAAGAAAATAGGAGAAGTTCTAGAAGGAATTTAAATATAATAAAGAATTATATTCTTTAAAGATAATTTAATTCTAACTTAATTTCATCCTCAAAAAAGACTTTGACCTAGCCCTATAAATTCAAGACCATGCCGTCAACTCTAGAGGAAGAGATGAGAGAATTTTCGACAAGATCAAAGGGGGAGATATCGACAAGGCTCAATCATTCTTCATCTTTTTCTTTCTTGTTCCATTAGGTTTATGCTAGGAATTCTTTGTTTTGTGTTTCTTTGGAACCCAGCCATGAACTAAATCTATTTGGCTAAGGTTATTGTGTCTTGTGGTTGTGAGAAATAATTGGATTTTGTTTAGGTAATAAGAGTTTGCACTTTCAATTCAATGTTTACTTATTCTTGGTTCTTATTCTTGTTTGCGAGTGAATTGGGAGAGGATCTCGTAACTTTATATATTTATCTAATATCGGGAGAGCTAGATTTAAGAAACGAGTGAGTATGGTCTTTATGCAATCTATTGATGGTGAAGATTAATCCGGCTTAGGGATAAGTTAAGGATTTCAACTGCTAAGAAGAACGCAAGATTGGTTGTTGTTCACCCTTGATTCACGCAGGGATGTATTATCAAGGCATGCACAAATAGCTAGAGTTTCGACTTAGGGATAAGAAGAAACCATTGAAGAACGCTCCGCCGAACCTGAAGTTGTTGCCCAGCTGCCCAAGTAGTTGCCCAGCTAGTCGCCCATGCAACCATCGATTAGTTGCCAAGGCAACCCTACTGTGCAAGTTGCCACGGCAACTGAGTTGTCCTTGCACTCTTTTACCAAGATGATCCAATCGGCTATCACACCTCAACTCACGATAATCTGTCTTATTCTCTCTCATTTGATTACATCTTCTTTTACTTATTTTCTTTCTAGTTTAGTTGTTAGTTAAAACTCCTACAATCTTCTATTTGTGTTCTTTTACTTTTTACAGTGCAAGAGATTAGATTCTTGAAGTGGCACCAATCCCTATGGAGACGATATCTTTTATACTATAACTTGTGATGTGTACACTTGCACAATTGCGTAGCACTTATTACGCGCAACATTTCACTTAAAATCAAATATGAGGACAAGGCACTAAAACTGAAAACCTGTCTCGATAGGAATCGCGTTATTTACTTGCAACCTGAAAACCTGTAGGATATTATCAATTATAGCAGCCTTCGCAACATCAACACCTAAAACTGTCAAATTTTGGGTGAAATCTGGAATGTCGAAACATAACAGGGGAAGAGTTTTTTTATTTAATATTTTTAATTAGTTTGTTTTATTTTAATATATAATTAATTAAATATAAAAATTTAAAATATGTGGGTAGTCGGGTATCTAGGTACCCGGGTTTTTTTGATTTTGCGACCTGGGCCCGACTCGAGAAATTGCTGGCCAGGTACCCAACCCGAGACATAATTTTTTTATAAAAAATACTTTTTTTTTGTCCGGTCGATGGGTCAACGGGCTGTGTCATCCGAGTCGGGTATTTTTGAACACCCCTACTTTCCATAACATATCATAGACTTGATAATTATGAACCGAGAGATGAACCTTGATGGTTAATGACATGCCTTGGGGGAATTTGCTTGATAGCATGCCTTGGAGCCATTTACCTTTTGGTGAGGTGTATTAATGCTCAGTAGGTGTGTGCAAAAATATCTGATCTGATTGATTCGATTCGAAATTTAGGATATTCGATCCGTTTTTTATTTTTTAGATAATTTAGATCGGATATCATAAAATCTTGGATCGGATACGGATAGTTATTTCACATTCGGATCGGATATCCGATTATTCGATACCCGAAAATTCAATTTTTTTATATATATGAATCTAGTTATATTCGATATTTTTACTTGTTATATATGAAAAATTGAAATTTTTATGGATAAAAATTTGTTATATTCAATAATTTGTTGATTGTTATATTCGAAAACCTAAAATTTTCATTGATAGGACCGCCAAATTTAAAAAAAATAATTAATCAAGTCATAAATTCGGATACTCGGATATCTGAATATCCGATTCGAAATTTTGAATATCCAAAAATTGGGTATACAATTTTTTTAGATCAGATACGGATCACTAAATCACCTATCCAAAAATTTTAGATATCTGAAATTTTGGATCGGATCGGATCGGATATTTGCAATGCACACCCCTAATGCTCAGGGAGCATATCTAATCTTATGATTGTTGTAAAGGAATTCGGATGTCCTGGGGTCACTACTCTGGTACTTATACAAATGGATGTGTACTTAGGGCTATGTGAGCAAGTACATTCGACGTACTCAAGGGCTATGTGATCTAGGTGCAATTATACAAAGGGATGCGTACTTAGGGCTATGTGAACAAGTCCATCCGATATACTCACGGGCTATGTGATCTGAGTGTGGTTATGAACCTATTTATCACTATAGTGATACGGATAAGGTAATTAACTCGATGGCTATGTGAGCTCAAGTAACCTAATGGCTGAGTGACCTCAAGTAATGACTACTTATGACTAATGTGATCCAAGTACGTCCAGAACATATATGTGGCTATGGTGATCCGACTATGGTCTATTGAACCTGATGGATGTGTGAGCACGAGTAACCTGACGGCTGTGTGAGCACGGGTAAAGTAGGGCTTTCTTGGCCATTATGTAGATGATGTATGGATTCATTTATGTATGTTGTGTGAATGCTATAGATGATAGCTTATGTACCAGATGGCTGAGTGATCAGGGTACGGCACGAAACTAACTCGATAGCATAAGTGATCTCGAGTATTGTGGATCATTGTGGAACATGTAGGACTTATTGTAGACTTTTGATGCCTTGAGATATGTGATCTAAGAACTTTAGCTAATGTAGGCTAGATGATAACTCATAGATAGTGATCTATGCTCTATAGACTACATTATCTCACATGCTTATTTTATGATAATCACGAATTGTGGTAGAGTAGAAATGTACCACTAAGCTTTGTAAGCTCAACGTTCGGAATTGTTGTTTTCGTTCATAGGTTAATAGGTTGATTTGACCGAGGATTATATCGATAAGGGATTTCTCAACACCGTATCGCTTCAGAGTACAACACTTTATGTTTAATTTTGGGCTATTGTATTCATAAGACCTTACAGTGTTGAGCCTGTAAACTCTATTTGAAATATTATTTTGATATACGATATTTTAACTTGGAGCTCTTGTTTTGTAAACTTATTTATAATGCTTATTTAATTAAATGGAATTATGGATGATTTTATGTTTGAAAATGGCTAAATCCAAGGTTTTAATTTTGGAAATTTGATGGGTTGGATTTAGGTGACCCGAATGTAGCACTTAGGATCCGAATCGGGATCGGGGTGTCACACGTCCTCTTATATATTGTACTGGTAAATGTCAATCGAGCTAAACTCAATTGACTTTTAATGTTTATATTTAAAATCTCCCTTTTCAATCTTTAAAATCAGTGAACCTAACAAGTGTCCCAGTGAAAAAGATGGTGATGTTCATCCTAGTCCTATGAGATACGTGTTCAAATCGCTCTGTCTACAAGGTGTATGCACATTGTCAAAAGGTTAAGAATATGTATTAACAGATACTACCTTGTAATCACCTTTAGATTATTAAAAAATCTTTAAAATCAGTGTAAAAACCAATTAAAAAAATCAGTGTAAAAAATATCATGATAATATTTTTTATGGAAGAAAATTAATCATATTATTATAATGTAGCTCTGACCCTACATATATGATGCAAAAGAGTTATATTTTCATAATTATATAGTACTATATTATGGTGGATGGAAATTTTTATATGTAAATAAGAAAAAAAATCTTTTTAAAGATGCTTATGCTCTCAATAAGACTTGTACTTCCGTTAGATTAAACTGTAGCATAAAGTCAAAAAATACCTCCAACATTTGATTGAATAGTCATTTTGGTTCTTATTCTTTTTTTTACCAATTCAACCCTCAATGTTTTATTTTGGGTCCATATTACCCCTATGTGGATGAAAATTATTAGAAAATTGATGGTAAACAATTTGAAATGACTTGACAGAATGAGAAGTCAGTGGAAAAATTATTTTATATTTTATATAATTTTATAGAAATATTTATTTGACTGATGTAATGTTTTTTTAAGTCAACACATTTGTATATATGATACTGCCATGTCAGCGTGCACTGCCATATAGGTTTGTCCCATAATTTCAAACCATTTACTGTTAGTTGACTGACAATTTTCATCCACAGAGGAGCCATATTGACCCAATTACCCAAAATGAAACGTTGAGGGTTGAATTACTCCAAAAAAAAGAATATTGACCAAAGTGACTATTCAATCAAATGTTGAGGACATTTTTTGACTTTATGCCTTAAACTGCTGCTTATATACGAAGTTACCACAAAAAGTATATTCTTTTTCGAACTTTTTCTTTGTGAAACAATTATTAGTTGATTTAGTATGATGAAAAGTTAAATTCATTAAACCGTGATTTGAATCTTAACGTTGTAAATGAATCAAAATATATTGGGATGGTCTCCCTCAAACTAAACTGGATTTTGAGTTTTGATTTTGGACTTATATGTTATTTAAAATAAGTTCTAATTTTTTATTTAAAATAAAAAACTACAAAAAGCCTGAACTTTTTTACAAATTATAATGAAGTCTGAGAACTGTACAGTCTTTACAATTTGATCCATTCTCTCTTAAATGTTATAAAAAGAAAAGAATACATTCGCCGGTATAGTGGAGGTAGATGGCAGCAAGGGTTATTTGATTTCTTTCTCTTCTCTAAGCCTCATAAAAAGCAGCACCTGAAATCAAAACAAGACCTTAGACTCCCTTGGATCTATAACCAAGCTCCCTTGACGAATACAAAGGAGTTCCTCAGGAGATAAAACTGTAGTTTTGCGGTATAATTGATACAACTCTGACCCAGACCCACCATATGGTAACTAATCAACAAGATAAACTGTTCAGACAAAGCAAAGTTCACTGAAAATAATTCTTCTCACGTTTAGACACACTAAATCATACCTTTAATTGAGGCATGAGTAACTTGTAAAATTATGACAAGGTTATCCAAATTGAATCCTCCGTGATAAGATCTCAGGAACGTAATCACAAAATTTCCTGGTTCCTAGGAAACAAGAAAAAAACCCCATATTTTAATACTACTATTTGTATTAAAGTTGAATGTTGCAATATAGTGGAACAACATAAAAATAGCCCATACTTATGTCATTACTATTACCTAAACACCACACAATTCATGTTTATTTATCAATAATTTACTTAACAATATGCACTTAAACCGAACATTGTAACATGAAACCAGCATGTTTTTAGCCACTGTTTTGACGCATTTCAGTTAATATTTTCAGCGTATAATCGCACATTATGACTCGAAACAAATCAGGTTTTGGGGCTACAGTTTTTTGTCTTAGAAGGTCTTGACATACACCAATTTTTAACTAAAATATGATGTTGTTTCTATATATAAAATGCACATTGCATAATAATAGGAATGTCCAGAAAAATTTTATCACACAAGTACTGCACAAATCATGTCAGTTTCAAACCTCAAACGTAGTTCATTGAATAAAAGCAATAATCTTAAGAATGCCAGGAAAAGTAGAGAATATCATTCCAATATAAAGCTAGGGAACCATGACACCGGTAATGTTATTATCAAATTTCAGAACAAGAGATTTAAACAGAAATGATATAATAAAAATTCCACAACTTATTAGTAACGGTTAGATATCGACTTAAATTTAAATTGGTAATTAAGTTTAATTTTATTATAATTCTAGCGGGGAAGAATAGTTGGTAATTAGATTTATTTAATACCTAAGTGTTTATATTAGGCAATAAGTCTTGTCGGCTAAGGTTTCTTGGTGACTAAGTATTTAGCTCTATAAATATAGAGCTTGTCTTAACCTTTCGAATTATGAGAGAAGAATTATGTGAGAGAATTATTCTAGAGAGATGTAATCACTTTTAGGATCTCTACAACTGTAGCGGTTATGTTGTAGAGATGTGTATTGTAGCGACGTTGGGAAGAGTATTTTGGATACACCGAGTTATGGGATATATATTCCGGGTTATATGATTACATGAGATATCATGTATTTGTACTCTTCGTGTTCTCTACGTTGATAGTGTATTGTTGATTTTTCTCATCCGTGGAGGTAGACAATGCTGAACCACGTTATATCTCGTCTTGTATACATTATTTTATGTTGATCTCGCTTTAGTTATTTACTGCAAGCATAAAGTCAAAAAATGCTCAAACGTTTGACTGAGTAGTCACTTTGGCCCCTATTCTTTTTTTGGAGCAATTCAACACTTAATGTTTCATTTTGGGTCAAAATGACCCCTCTGCTAATGAAAACTATTAGTCAACTAACAGTAAATGGCTTGAAATGATAGGGCAAACCTATATAGCAATGCACACTGACATGGCAATATCATATAGATAAATGTGTTGACTTAGAAAAACGTTACACCAGTCAAAAAATAATTCTATAAAATTATATAAAATATAAAATAATTTTTTATGTTGACTTATCATTCTGTCAAATCATTTTAAACTATTTACCGTCAGTTTTCTAACAATTTTCATCTGCAGAAGGGTCATTTTAACTCAAAATGAAAACTTTGAGGGTTAAATTACTAAAAAATAAGAACTAAAATAACTATTCAATCAAATGTTATGAGTATTTTTTGACTTTATGTCTTTACCGCATAACAAATTCCTAACGATAACCATAGAAAGAACAAGAAGACAACTATATAAAAAATAATAATAGACAACTAACCTCCAAATTAAGATCAAAATAATAGATATTGTCAAATTTATGTTGATATGAAATGTTCCATTTATCATTTTGGACACGTGTCAAAGTGCCATATCATCATTTATATACACGTGACATGTGTCAAGTCAATACTTTAAGCACATGAAATGTATCATGTTAATGATATGTGTTGAAAGTTAATCAATTAACGATTTTTATCCATTCAATTATTTTTTGACAATGGTAATTGAATGCTATTAAAAAATTATGAAAGATATTATAAATATAACGCATTAAAAAGGAAGAATAATGAGAAATAGTCTACTAAAATCTCATACAACCTAAAAGTACAAAGAAAAGTAAATAATTTCATAGAGATCAACATACCGTCAAAATTCAGAAATCTTTCTGAATCTCGTTGTCTCTATCCAAACGAGACGCTTTATGAGGTGAAAAATGAGTGGTAAGCGAACCAAACTATCAGGAAGATTGCTCCACTACCCAGGTCTGATTACATCAGCAATCAACCATTAACCGAGTGAGGATCTATCTTTTTATGACAACCGATAGAATCAAAATAAAAAATTAGCACAGTGAAAATTTATGTACGAGCACCAAACGATCGCTAAAGTATGCTGAAATCATGCTAAACGACAGATGAAACGAACCACAAAAATAAAGAAAAACGTGCCACAAAGACAAAAAACGTACCACAAAAGGAGAAAAAACGCATACAACAAAGACAATTTTTATTAAAAATATAAAAACAAAAAATAATAAACGCTAGTGGTCAACAACTAATACTAAGACTAGTTGTTGACCATTGCCAAAGAACCAAATGAAAAAGAAAACTAGTTGCTGCCCTCTAAAGTTGAGAGAAAAGTTTATTCTAACCTAGCAGATGAGTAAGAAACGATGCAACATATTCTAGTAGATGAGTAAGCATTGTGTATATTAGGGACGTCTAAAAAATATATAGATTGAAGTGATTATTAAGGACAAATTTAGTATTATGTCTATTTTTTTATTTTTTGAGTCACACGGCAAATGCTAGTAGAAAATATATATTTATTAGGTGATTAAAGATGATTATATGCCTAAGAATTAAATAAATAAAATTTTTAAATATGATAATTAAATTAATAAAATATTTTTAAATTATAATCAAAATAATAAAATATTTATAATAAAAATGTTATTATATCATGTCATATTATTATTTTTGTTAAATAATAAAAAATGTTTTAATGAACAATGACCAAAATAAAATTAAAATGTAACATTAATGGTATCATTAATAACTTCTTTAACAAATAAAAAATAATCGATTTTATAATTTAATGCTTAAATAAATTAATAATTTTTTTCTTTCCCCACTATTATTGGTATCAAAGCTAGAACTTTCTATGCTTCAAACTTTAGTCATAAATGAAGGGACCACCTTGAAAAGAAAGTAATTAAAAGAGTCCAAACGCTGAAATACAGTAATGTTTTTTTATGAGAAACATCGGGATATTGTTGTGATGAATAATTCTTTAGGTGGAGACACGTGTACACTTGTGCAGTGCCCAATACGGTCATTGGCTTAGGTGGCTTCTAATAGTTGAGTCTGTTGTCCATTCTAATTAATGCTCCACTTAAAATTGAAATACATCTCTTTTTATTTATTCATTCTTTTTGTTTGTCTGCCCTCACCAATCTAGACCACTCAGTGATACGCATAATTTTAGTGAGTAAATTTTAAATAAAAATTATTTATTTTTTTAGTATTTTTATTTATATTTATACATTAAAATTTTAAATTTAAGATTTGAATTTATAGAATTTAGAGTTGATGTATTTTTTTAGAGTTTATATTTATAGTTTATAATTTAATTTTTTAGTGTTAAAAATAGAAAGAAGCATCAAAAAAGATAAAATATTTTTGTTCGCGAGTCTCTCAACCAGAGACGAAACTAAGTGGGGTGGGACTCCAGCCCCGAAGAATCTTTTTTACCTTTATCCCCTATTTAAATTTCTTTAAAAATTAGTTTATTTATGAATTCACCCCACTTTCACACATTTATAGTTTATTCTAGCCCTAAATTCTGGCTCCGTCCATGCTCTCAACGAAATTTTTTTTGTATATACAAGACATCGAACTCGAGACATACTTAAACAATATCAAACTGTTTACTACTTGGAGCAACCCTAATTTTAATTTTTTGTTTGTCCTGCACTTTTCTGAACATGTTCAAGCTTACATAAAATAATAAAATGTTTCCCATTGCTTTAAAATTTTAGAATAGTTTATCTTATGATGAATTTGGAAATGCATTATTCATAGATATTCCGGTTTCCACCACAAGTTCTTGAAAGACACAGTACCTTCATTCATTCTCAGCCTCATACTACCAGGATTATCTCCAGAGATGTTCCCTGTGAATTTATCTGCAGAGCAACCAACCGGTGAATATTTTTGGACCATTAACTAAATTTTAAAACCGAAAATTGAAATATTGAATATGAAATGAGGGACAACATAAGGTATCGACAAAATTATGTGTTTGATTCTTTCCTCTTTTGTTCAGAAACCATTAATGAATTCAACAATTATAGACTGACATCCGTGCAATTCTCACACGTGATTCCTGTTAGTTTGGATTGTTTGCATCTTCAATTATTTAAAAATTAAAAAAAAAAGTCGCCCTAAAATTTACTTGGTGGATTGCTAGAAAAATATAAAAAACCATTGGTCCACATACACATTTGGAAGCAAAACTTGATTTAGTGGCCAAAAGACACATTAAACCCCACCACCTTTTTCATAGCTTCATGAACGTAACTCTCACTTCTCTTATAAGTAGAGTAGAGGAAGCTTCAAGTTCTTCATATGTTCTGAGTTTTCGTGTCCTAAAGTTAATACATTTCGAGGAGTTTGCTTTTGTAGTTTGCAATGGCTTTTCAGATAACAAATGAAATGCTGGTGTGCAGTTTAATGCCGGTTGTTGTTTACTGGGTTTATGGAGGACTGTATACGATGCTAGGCTACACTTGTAACAATTACAGGTTGCATCCCAAGGAAGATGAGGATGGCAAGAATTTTGCCTCCAAAAAAACTGTCATCAAAGGTGTTCTTTTCCAACAATTCCGTCAGTTCATCGTCACCAATCTATTATTTATGGTATGAATTGTTATCCGAGTTCAAACAGCTTTGTCTGCAGAGTATGTGACATTTTAAAGTATGAAAAAAAAAGTACGACCTTGTAATCAACTTTTTTTACGTTAAAATAACCAAGTATTTTTATCATACCAATGGCGCTTACAATTTGTGTTTAATTTTTGTTAACATGGCGCAGCTGACAAGAGGAAACGATGCCGGAGCTTCATCAGGGCAGTCAACGTCCCTCTTTGTTATAGCAAGACAGTTTATTGTAGCAATGTTTGTATTCGATACTTACCAATATTTTGTTCACAGATATTTACACCAGAACAAGTTCTTATACAAGCACCTCCATTCCAAGCATCACCGTCTGGTGGTTTCCTACCCGTTTGGTGCTATCTACAGCCATCCGATCGAGGGACTTTTATTCGATATCATCGGCGGTTCAATGGCCATTTACGTCTCCGGCATGTCCCCTCTGACATCAGCCTTCTTCTCATCTTTCTGCAACATGAAATCGGTGGATGACCACTGTGGATTGATGCTTCCCGGAAACCCGTTTCATTTCTTCTTTACCAACAACACTGCGTACCATGACCTCCACCACCAGCTTTACGGCGGCAAATACAACTTCTCGCAACCGTTTTTCTCCATTTGGGACAAGGTTTTGGGAACATATATGCCTTATGAGCTTGAGAAAAGAGAAGAAGGAGGCTTCAAGTTGCGGCCGGTTAAGGAGTGCAAGAATTAATTACCATTTACCATTGCTCCTACTAGTGTGTTTACCGTCAGATGGTCAATGTTTGTTTTTGTTTTTAATTGTTGCAAAAACGTAGCAAGCATGTTCACATGCTTATTTCGAAAAAAAATGATGGTAAAGTAATTTTGGGTCTGAGTTGTCGTAAAACTAGTAAGTATTTAAGAATAAATGTCGATGTTTTTCCTTTATAAAATCAACACGACTTTACCTAGATTGTTTTTACATAGTGTTTCCGTTTTTTCTTTCACTTAAGTTTAAAGAAGTTTCAATTCAGGTATAAACTTTTATAATTTAATCTAATAATTCATATTTACCGAAAAAAAAATTGTCTGTTTCAGAAAGAACGAGGGAGCAATCTGAAATTCATTGCCTAATTAATAAAGGTTTAGCAAATTATAATACTTTCGGCTTTCAAAAAAATTGTAAATTTATCTACTATTATAAATAGGAACGGAGTCAAGTATTTATTTAAGAGATGTGATTTTTTAACGGTATTTAAGAGGGGTTAATTATTTATAAAGGGGTGTCATTTTATTTATAAAAAGATGTTAATTATATGTTTTTTAGTTTTTTTATATATATATTATATAGAAAAATATAAATTTTAAAAAAAAATTAGGGTGTCAAGAGACATCCCAATTGTGAAGGTGGTTTTGCCCATAATTATAAAGGACCAGTAAGACTTAGTTACTTGAGCTTACAATTTAATCACTCAATTATAAAAAAAAATCATAATTCATTTAATTGAGGTCTAACATTTTTCTATTTTGGATGAAACTTTTTTACAACTCACATCCACTCATTGGCAAGGCAAAGCTAACTATCGAGTCAGACTCGCAAGTTGTACTAAACTGGACTGCAGACTCGTTAGTAAGGCCATGGCGATGGTGGAATTTTTTTGAAGAATTGGATGGGTTGATTTAAGATATTGTCTGTGTGAACTTTGTAATCGCTCCCAAAACTCAGAATGGCATGGCAGATCACTTAGCCAAAGAAGGGATGTCAAGACGAGAGTTATTCAAAGCATGGTGTTAAGGGGAGATAGACACAAGAGAAGCTACTGCCTATTAGTGCAGTACATGTTTTTTGCAAAAGCTAGTGTCTTGGATTTTGAATCGGAAATTTATTTTAGTTGAGATGGACTCTTTTTTTTAATTAAATTTAAGAAGATATTTAACGAGGCACACAACACAACGTAGTATTAAGATTGTATTCTCAAATCTTCAATAAAATTCAAATTTGCTGAGCAAAAAACTCGAACAACATTATTCACATTTTGGACTAAACTTTCACATAATATTGCTTTGCCCCTTATTCTTCGTCAATTAGACCTTCGTTCAGAAAGCTTTTGAAAGTTTCAACTTCGAAAAGTTAGAAAGAATTTTTCATTCGGCATAATCTTCGGAACTTCTTCGTGTTCGGAGTGTCAATCTAAAGACGGTCTCATACTTCCTCAAGCCAACGTCAAGTCTATTTGCCTCGTCAATCGAGTCTACCACTTGATACACAGATCTACTCGCAAGCCTAACACGTCAACAAACGTCAATCAACCACAGTTATGCTTGACACTTGTACATAAAAGGTATCTCTATCTCCCCTTAACTACCTCAATATATCGTCAAAGGGCAGAATCAATCATCTTCAACCTTGCACTCGTCCACTCCTGGCCCAATCCAACATCTTTGGCATCTCTTCCTCTAGCCTTATTCTTACTGGTTTTGACCACCGTCTACGGTGACTATCCGTCTAAATTAAAAAAGTGAACCGTCTAAAATCATCAGAATAACCTCCGTCCGCACCCATACTTGATGTTAACATATTTTTGACATCAACAAATATCAAACTTATTATCGTGATAGAGTAATTCAAATTTTAGAATAATTAATCACATGATAAATTTGGAAATGCATTATGTATAGATATTTCCCTTTCCACCGCAAGTGATTGAAAGACACAGTACCTTCATTCATTCTAAGCCTCATATTCACAGGATTAGGTGATGTTCCCTATGAATTTATCTGCAGAGCAACCAACCGGTGAATATTTTTGGGCCATTAACTGAATAAGGACGGGGCCTTCTCCCCCACTTCAACATGTGCCTTACTTCTGGCAGTTAGATGGGTGCCCCGTGTTGTGGCCATCCCCTCACATGGTGTTACAACCGAGTTCCGGGGCCACAACCGAGTCACTTCTACCATGCCTCATTTTCAAGCACATCAATGTTTTAGGAAGAAGAGTCTTTCTTTTCAATTATTTCTTTAGTTAGGAAAAAAGTGTCCTCGTTTCAAACAATAGAATGTTTACTCGGGTCATTTCTATTATGTTTTTTTCGCATATATGTAGGGGTGGACAGTCGGCAGAGTTTGGGCTGATCCACTGGTAAAGGTATGTATCCTACACACCATCGAGGCGGCCCCTACCGCCCAAGTCGATGGTGTGGGTGAGTTTTCTAATGTAACCGATGTTTCTTTTTTTCTAATAAAATAAAAACCGTTCTTTTTTCCTACGGGGAAGCTGGGGGTCGACTGTGTACATCCGCTATGCCCCACGGTTTCGACCATGGCTTGAAGAATGGTTTTGTGGCGCGAGACTAATGTGTTGCTTGCTTATTTTGAGCAGATCAATCGAGAGAAAAGGCTGACTTGATCGGGAAGAGTCCTTTTCAAGTGCCGCACGGCTTAGCGACCGAGTGAACTAAAGGCTAAGGTCGTGACACGTGGTATCAGAGCAAGGTTGTTGCACTCAATTTCGGGTGGTGTTGCCTGTTCATTGCGGTGAAAAGCACAGAGGTGCGTAATCAATAGCACAGAGGTGCTTTTTAATTGTGGCACAGTGGTGCTCATTTTTTTTTATTCAAGCACAGCGGTGCTTCCTTGTTGCTAGTGCACAGCAGTGCCTAGTTTTTATTGGGAAAGCACAGTGGTACTTATTCCCTCTTGATGCACAGTGGTGTTCTCTTGCTTCTTGTGCACAGTAGTACCGAGTTTTTTTTTGAGTGGGAAAGCACAGTGGTGCTTACTCCCTCTTGAAGCACAGTGGTGCTGAGTTATTAATAGGCATTGTGGTGCTTATTATTCTTCCTGTGCAGGAACTAGTGTGGTGGGAGTCAACCCAAGGATGGTGACTACGCGTAAGCATCAGGGGCCAAGAGCCGTCCCTAGAATTGAGGTGCCAGCGGGCGCAGGTACTTTGGCGCAACATGGCGCTAGAGTGCCTGAACAAGGGGGTAGGACCATAGACCCCGATAGGTATGAGGAGCTAGAAGCCGCGGTGGCGGCCCTGAGGGCTCATGTGGTGACCAATGAACGAGTTCGACCAATTGAAGTTTCTCATCAGGAGTTGGCTCACATGGTGAAACACCTCACTGATGAGACAAAGGAGGCAATGAGTACTCTGAAGTATGAGATAGAGGAGCTTAAGGCTCAAATTAATTTGATTGAAGTGGCTGTGGGAAATTCAGTGACCATGGAAAGGGGCCAGAGGAATAGGGTCCCCGAGCCTCAGCGGTATGAGGGGAACAGGGACGCCAAAGAGCTTGAAAATTTCCTATTTGATATTGAACAATACTTTCGGGCTACTCGCACCTCTATAGAAGAAGACAAGGTCTCGATGGCTTCTATGTACTTGTCAGGGGATGCCAAATTGTGGTGGAGGTCCAAGTTCACAAATGGCGTGTGTTCCATTAAAAGTTGGGACGAGTTGAAACAAGAATTAATAGCTACATTCTTTCCGGAGAATGTGGAGTATAATGTTCGGAAGAAGTTGAGGGATTTGACCCATACTGGGACTATTCGTGATTATGTGAGAGAGTTTGCAGCATTGATGCTGGATATTAAGGACATGTCGGAGAAAGACAAGATGTTTGCTTTCCTTGAGGGCCTAAAGCCATGGGCTAGAACTGAGATTCAAAGACAACGGGTGCAGGATGTAGTCATTTGCCATGGCGCGCGCCGAGCGGCTTAACGATTACAATGATGGCTCAAACAAACGCAAGGCCCCAACTAGTGGGAGCAATAACCATGCAGGTAATGGGAGTAAGATGGCTAGAGGGGAGAGGTCGATAACTTGGGGAGCCGGGAGAGGACTTCCAAACAAGGAGCAGTGCGAGAATAGGGGGAATGGTGGCTTTACGCCGAGGAATGGGCCAAATAGGCTACCCCTAGCATGCTTCTTGTGTAAGGGCCTCATCGCGTGGGCCGAGTGCCCACATAGGGGTGCATTGAGTGCTTTGGAACTTTCACGGCACTGGGACACACTCCCTAACCCACCTACAGAGAATAGTGAGACCGATTTGGCCAGGATTGGGTCTATTCGTTTTTCGAGTGCATTACAATCGCAATTGGACAACATAAAGAAAGAACCGGGAAATGGCCTGATGTACGTGGACTTGGTGATAAATGGGAAGGCGACTAGGGCTCTTGTTGACACGGGAGCAACAGATACTTTTATCTCACATGAGGAAGTCAAGAGATGCGGTTTAATAATTACTAGAGATGTGGGACAGATGAAAGCGATTAAGCACTGCTGCCGCTTGAAATTTGTGGAAGTGTTAAGAGGGTGAAGGCCAAGCTTGGGTCTGGGAGGGAAGCGTGGATCTCACTTTGTTTCCCCTATGGACGATTTTGATGTTGTGTTGGGACTGGATTTTATGACAAAAGCCCGTGCCATCCCCGTCCCCTCTTGTGAGTTGCCTATTATTTCTAGGGGATTGCCGGGGTGGTACCCGCTACCATTCTACCAAGAAGCGGAAAGATCTTTGTCAGCAATACAATTTAAGAAAGGGGTGAAGAAGGGGAACCTTCTTTTGTCATATTACCTATCCTACATGGGGAGTCAACCCTTGAAGGGGTACCAAATGGGATTTTGAGAGTGTTGGAGGACTATAAAGATGTCATGCCAGATCAGTTGCCATAAGGGCTCCCTCCTCGAAGGACGGTGGATCATGAGATTGAACTGGTCCCCGGTGCCAAACCTCCGCGAAATGCCCGCACCGTATGTCCCCTCCGAATTAGCTGAATTGAGGAAACAACTCGATGAACTGTTAAAAAGTCGGGTTTATTCGACCGTCTAAAGCGCCATTTGGGGCGCCCGTGTTGTTCCGGAAGAAACATGATGGGAGCCCGAGATTGTGTGTGGACTATAGAGCCTCGAACAAAGTGATTTGTCCGGAACAAGTATCCCATCCCCTTAGTTGCGGACTTGTTCGACCAGCTAAGTGGCGCGAAATATTTTACAAAGCTGGATCTTCGATCGGGGTATCATCAGGTAAGAGTGACCGAGGGAGATGAACCGAAGACAACTTGTGTTACTCGATATGGGGCATTTGAGTTTCTTGTGATGCCATTTGGGCTAACCAATGCGCCTGCAACCTTTTGCACCTTGATGAAAGTTCACCCTGTGTTCTATGTGAGCAACTTGAAGCCTTTTCATGCGAGCCCCTCAGATGTTAGCCTAGGACAGAGTGATCGGGACCCCATCTGTACCAAACCCCCATCAGAACGTCGAGTTGAGGAGATCCTTGCTGATAGGTTTGTTACGGTGTCCAAGAAGAAGCCTGTTCTTGAGTACCTGGTCAAGTGGGAAGGTCTCGGAGCCGAAGAGACAAGTTGGGAGAGAGATCATAACCTAAAGGCATTCAAGCAGAAAATCGAGGAGTTCCTTGCAGCTCAGTCAACGAGGGCGTCGACAAGTTAGGTGGGGGAGGATGTTGTGGCCATCCCCACATGGTGTTACAACCGAGTTAGGGGCCCTAACCGAGTCACTTCTACCATGCCCCATTTTCAAGCACATCAATGTTTTAGGAAGAAGAGTCTTTTTTTTCAATTATTTCTTTAGTTAGGAAAAAGTGTCCTCGTTTCAAACAATAGAATGTTTACTCGGGTCATTTCTATTATGTTTTTTTCGCATATATGTAGGGGGGTGGACAATCGGCGAGTTTGGGGTGATCCTTTGGTAAAGGTATGTATCCTACACACCATCGAGGCGGCCCCTACCGCCCAAGTCGATGGTGTGGGTGAGTTTTCTAATGTAACCGATGTTTCTTTTTTTTTTCTAATAAAATAAAAACCGTTCTTTTTTCCTACAGGGAAGCTGGGGGTCGACTGTGTGCATCCGCTATGCCCCACGGTTTCGACCATGGCTTGAAGAATGGTTTTGTGGCGCGAGACTAATGTGTTGCTTGCTTATTTTGAGCAGATCAATAGAGAGAAAAGGCTGACTTGATCGGGAAGAGTCTTTTTCAAGTGCCGCACGGCTTAGCGACCGAGTGAACTAAAGGCTAAGGCCGTGACACCCCGCAAGTCTTTTTCTTTGTTAGGCAAAATACAATTGGCATGAAGTTAAAAAATGCCCCATATAAAATATAAAGTAATTTATTTTGCTAATTTATCATTTTATCAAGTTATTTTTAAATTGTTTTTCCTCAGTTTTTTAATAATTTTTATCTGAAGATGGGCTATTTTGAGACAAAATATAACGTTAAGAGTTGAATTGTTCCAAAAACAATAGGGGCTAAAGTGACTCTTCAATCAAACATTAAGGGTATTTTTTGACTTTATGTCAATACAATTTTATTTAAGGTAGAATACAAGCCATTTCTATGAATTGTGAGTCTCATTAAAACTTTCCTTAAACTTAAGTAGAGAAAAGTTTATCCACAGTCAGACAATTAACAAAACAAAACAGCAAGTCTAGGACACCACATACATAAAATTATATCTCTAGTCCAATTTCCCATTTCCAATATAATTATATATACTTTTTTTTAAAGAATATAATTATATATACTTGTTTTCTCTGTAATTTGGCATGCACCATCAAAATCAAAACCAGTAAACGAGTGAGTGGAACAGTGCGCAATCCGCTTCCATTAAACCTTTTCCACATATTCTTTAGCACCAATTCTTTATAATTCACCCAGCTCTTATTATTTGTGGTGCCAAATTTATAACTTATCAAAACCAATTCTTTCTTGTGTGGGACATAAAATTTTTGGAATATATATACTTTCGTCACTTGAAAACAGTCTAGATCTTGAATTTTAGAATTTTAAAACTAATTAAATTTATTAAAAGTAATTATATTATAAAAAAATAAGTATTCATAATTTACAGAATAAATAATTTTTATAGATAATTATTTATTATTTTAAACTAAATTGAGTTACTATTGTAACTTTGTAAATATATACTTAATTTTTATACATGTTTTTTTAATTTTTAAACTTTGATTTAAACATATTTTACAAATTAAGACGTCGTCTAAATTAAGTGGCACCAAACTGAAGCTCGCACTTTAAAATTTTACTTTAAAAAAGAAATAATTAATCTTAATATTTTTTTTTTGAAAAATTAAATTATCAAATTATTGTAGGTGATGCGATGAAAAGCATGCGTATAAAAACTTTTAGTCATATGGTTGAATATTAAGTAATGAGTTTCTATAGCTTTATTTAAAAAATTATAATATATATATATATAAAGTAAATTGAACTCTATAAGGTATTTATTATAGTTAAAAATAAAAATATATTTGTAATTACCAATTGAGTTTGTAATTAAGGATGTCAGTGGGAGAGGCTTTGTGAGGATATATCCTACATCGCACCTAATTGGATGGAAAAGATAGTATATATTTTGCGAGTGGTGGAGCGGGGATGAAAACAAAAATAAGTCTCGCGGTGAGTGGTAGGGTAGCCGTAGATATAACATTGTACCCACCCTCCTCGTCTACTAATATACATAATTAACATATTTAAAAAATATTTAAATAATAATAAGTTTTTAAAAAAATACAATACTCACGGAGTCAAGGCCTCTCAATTCCTACTCATTTAAAGTGTCGTGACTTATTATTTGTAAAATGGTGACATTTGAAATAAAGTCGCATATGTGATGGGAGTCTAGGAGAAAGATATTTCATATTTTTTCATAAAAAATAATTTATATTTATTTAATTATTACTTTATAAATATACTATATGAATTAGATCGTGCTAGTGAGTATAGCGGGGATTGAGTGAGTCTTAAGACCTACAAGAATAGTGGGATAGAGATGATTCTAGTCTTTTGAGTTGCATGACAGAAATGATTTTATATTTACATCGGACCGCGGGATGAGACTAGAGATAAATACACTTGACAAGAATAATTTATATCTCAATATACATGTTTAATATCAATTCCACTCCAACAACATTTTTCTCATTTAGGATTAAACTTTTTTTTTTTGCAAAGCAATTATTTTATTAACGATAAAAGCCACAAAACAGAGGCTACAGGCCCCCCTATATAGGCAAAGCAATTATTTTGAATAAAACTTTCTCTAATTAATCATCCTTGTTGATCTCTCTTATAAGTCGAGCTTCGAATCCCCCATCTGCTCTTTTCTCAAGTGAATAAGGCATGTAAGTTCCCATAATTTTATCCCATGTAATAAAGAATGGCTGTGAGAAGTTGTATTTGGAACCATGGAGCTGATGATGAGTATCATGAAACACAGTACTGTTCCAGAAGAATATATGAAAAGGGTTTCCAGGCATCAACAACCCACAATGATATCCATTGTTTTGATGTTGGTGAAGCATGAGAAATAAATGGGAGTTCTGGGAGACATGCCAGACAGAAAAACAGCCAAGGGTCCACCGACGGTGTCGATGAGAAGGCCTTCCAGTTGATGACTGTAGAGAGCTCCAAATGAATAGGGTACGAAAAGCCGGTGGTGATGGGAATGAGAGGATTTTCCCCCAAAACCTCCCCCTTGCCGATATCTCGATGCCTGCTAAAAAGTATGCAAAGCTTGGATGTTTCCAGGCTTCTCTGGTGGATATTCAAGCTCAGTAAACTAGAACAGTATCTTATATCCACTGTTGCATACATTATTCATTTTCCCCTCTGCTCAATCATGGTTCAGTAGAAATTGAGCAAGTAAGTATGTAGCGACCCTTTTTCTCTTTGAAGATAATGGTTTGAAATGTTTTGCGGCATAAAAGGAGATGACACCTGAAGACCGGGATGACACTCCCAATAAAATACTGTTAATTTCTCTTTTTTTTAAAAAAAAATGAAAGGTGGAGTCGCCACCGGCCACTTTTGGTAGGCTGGATATCGAAAAAATAACCAGAGATGGATTCGGGAGTTGGTTACGAGCGGGGAAGGGTTAGCACCCCGCTACGTCCAAAATTGGTACCTAAAGGTTCACACTATATTTATTTAAGGAAAATGAAAATTTGATTTAATTTAATAATTAATTTCCAAAAGACGAACAATAGTTTAAATCCGCCTTGGTATTCACGACATTCAAAGGAGATGACACTTAGATAGCCGGGATGACACTCCTAATAGAAATATCGGAACAAATAGGGCCGAAAATATTATATGTAACATATATTATGTATGAAAAAATAAAAAAAATAATAATTAAAAGTACGAATAATATAAATATTATATATCTGATATCTTCAAAACTTGCCTCGATATCCACGATACTCAGAAGAGATGACACCCGAAGACCAAGATATCACTCTCAATAGAGATACTGAGATAATAATAAGGCTAAATACTAGATACGATTCTTATAAAAGAATAATTAATTTATAACACGAAAATTAAATAAATATATATATAATAGAACAAAATAATATATGCATATAAATATGATAACATACTATTATACCTATTATATAAATACCACTATACAATATAAAAATCATACTACATACATATCGGTGTATATATATATTATATAAATAATGTACATATTATAAAATAATAATATATATGAATATATACGTTGTGTACATAATATAAATACACTATACATTATATAAGTATAATATATATACACACTATATACATGTTCATAGTAATATACATATTAGACAATAATATACATATATGAACACATGATATATATACAGATAATAAGGATAAAAAAACTACAAGGACGTATCGAATATAATAAAATACGTGAATAAAGGGACTGAAATTAAAGAAAGTAAAAAAATAGTGCAAAAATTAAAAATAAATAATATACAGAACCAAAATTAAATAATTAACGGAGTTCGAGGGCTAAATCCGTAATTATTCCCTCGAATTGGGATTAAAATGAGGACTTCCGAGCATTTAAGGGACCAAAAGTATAATTAACCTTTATTTTTTTAACTAATCAGATCAAATTAAAGCAAAAGAGGACCGGATTAAAAATCTAGAATAACTATCAGGGACTAATGGCGTGATTACATCATGTGGCAAGGCAAAAACATAAACTTGCTAGGGCGGAGGGACTTATGCTATAATTATGCCATTTATTTCTACTTTTTAACCTAGAAAAAGGTAAACAGATCACTTTCCCCTTGTTTTCTTTCATAACCGGCTGCCTCCACTTTCCCTTTTCTCTGATTTTTTCATTCAAATCCTAAACTCAGATCTCCCTTTTTTTCATTCGAAACCCCCCCCCCCCTAAATTCGACTGATCAACAAAGATTTGGAGATCAACATGCACGATGGCGGTTCAAGATTGAACCGAGGTAAGCTTAAAATCCCCATTTTTCTTTTATTTGTATGCTATTCAAAACAAAACAAAATAAGTTTATACCTTTTCTTTTTCGTTCTTGAAAACTTTGATCTGGAAATTTTTGTATTTATTGTTCGAAAACTCTTCAAAAAAACTCTATTTTTTATTGATTGAAGCCCCTTTTAAACATTACATACAATGGGTTTTTATACCCATTCGGATTACATTTTTCATATTAAAAAAGAAACAAGTTGCCCACTTGTTTGTTTATTTCAGATCTAATAATTTCTCCTTTTTTGCAGGCCTGGGAGGCTTGGGCGGTGGAGCAGAGTGACAGGCGGTTGGTGGTAGCGTGCGTGGCCACTAGCGTCGCGCGTTGTGGCCACGCGCGGAGGGGATTGGATAGATGAGGAGACATGGGCGGCAGCTGACTTGTTTGCTAGGGTTATGGTTTATTATTTTTTAGGTTATATCCGGGTTTGGGCTTTGTAACCGGGTCTGGGTTGGATTATGGATATTGGGTATGGGTATTTGGGTCTTGGATGTGGTTAATGGGTCTTGGATGTATATGTAAATGAGTCTGATATTTAATAATGGGTCTGGCTAATAAAATATTGGGCCCGGACGAAAATGGGCTGCAACAGCTGCCCCTCTTTGCTCATTGCTGTGTAACAGGGATAGAGCAAAGACAAAACAGTGACCATTTTGGTCCGGGTAGGCTGGGGGTTCTTCTCTGACCACCGCCCGCTATCTTGATATTCAGTTGATCTACATCGACCGCTCTTTTGAATTCTTCGAACCGGAATGCTCTGCTGAGAAGACAAAATCTTAGAGTTGGGAGGCTTTCTAGTGGCACAAATCTTCTTTTCTTCGTAGGAGGCTGAAGATCGAAAAATTTAAAGATCATACCCTAATTTTTATCGTCATAGATATGATATCTTGCTGGTGGAAGATTTTCACCATTTTTCAAAATGATGAGGACTAGAAAATTGCAAGATCATGCCCGATTTCTGATCTTCATAGGCATGAAAGGGTATCTCACCGCAAGACTATCGAAAGATTTTTCGCTGCTTCTATGAAAGCTAAAGACTGGAAAACCTTGAAGGATTCTTCGGGTTCTAACTGTCTTGACATAAAAATGTAACTTGCTTTGAGACTAGAAAGTTCTTCCTGTATAGAATCTTTATCAATGCTAGAGGTAAGGCTGGTAATTCTTCCTGCATGAGATTTTCACCAAAGCTGGAGATGTAGGGCTGAGAGTCCTTCACTCTCATCAAAGACAGAAGTAGGGCTGAAAGTTCTTCCTGTATAAAACTTCCATCAACGCCAGAGGTAGGGCTGAGAAATCCTCATATATAAAATCCTCATCAAAGCCGGGGATGTAGGGTTGAGAGTCCTTCACTCTCATCAACGCCAGAAGTAGGGTTGAAAGTTCTTTCTGTATAAAACTTCCATCAACGCCAGAGGTAGGGCTGAGAATTCCTCCTATATAAAATCCTCATCAAAGCTAGGGATGTAGGGCTGAGAGTCCTTCACTCTCATCAAAGCCAAAAGTAGGGCTGAAAGTTATTCCTGTATAAAACTTCCATCAACGCCAGAGGTAGGGCTGAGAATTCCTCCTATATAAAATCCTCATCAAAGCCGGGGATGTAGGGCTGAGAGTCTTTCACTCTCATCAAAGCCAGAAGTAGGGCTAAAAGTTCTTCATGTATAAAACTTTCATCAACGCCAGAGGTAGGGCTGAGAATTCCTTCTATATAAAATCCTTATCAAAGCCGGAGATGTAGGGCTGAGAGTCCTTCACTCTCATCAAAGCCAGAAGTAGGGTTGAAAGTTCTTCATGTATAAAACTTCTATCAACGCCAGAGGTAGGGCTGAGAATTCCTCCTATATAAAATCTTTATCAAAGCCGGGGATGTAGTCTTCAAGCTGGGAGCTCTTCTTGTATTTCATCTTGATGTTCCAAAGAAAGTTGGCACCTCAATCTGTTCTCGGGTAGTGCCAGTACCAGTGATAGATAAAAATCTTTGAGATGATGCCTCAATTTTGATCGTCTTGAGCATAAAATAGTATCTTCTAAGGCAAAACAATCTGGCCTAGGGTAAGGGTTCTTGCTCTGACCACCGCTTCTTTCTTCGGTTTCACTTGATCTTCTTTGTTGCTCTTGTAAACACAAATTAGAGAAAGATTGACTTATCTGCAACATTGAAGCAAATGCAAAGTTTATTGAAGGTATGAACATTTGGTTCTTCAGTCTGATTCTTTTTGTATTTTCCCAAATGCACAGGGATCAACGGTTTTGAGTTGCCTTTACCGGTAGTTGTTTGCTCCGGGCTAGTTGTACCATTCCCCTGGGTACAATCAGTTTGTTCCAATCATGACATTGGATTTTCTCAAAGGATTTATTTTCCTTCAACCATTCGTAAAAATGGATTTTTGATGGACATTTGAATTTTCCATTGTCTTAAACATTACCTTGTTTAAGCACGTTGTGCCAATATTTCTATTGGACTTGTCAAATGGCTCCGATCCAGCCGCCATACTATCGCAGAGATAGGATTGAAAGATGAAGGTCTTGATATTTGATCCAGCTACAACACTAACGAAGAGGGATCAAATGAAGGTTTTAAACATTTGATTATGCTATTAGATTTCTTTTGCATTTTTCCCAAATGCACAGGGATCAACGGTTTTGTGTTGCCTTTACCGGTAGCCGTTTGCTCTGGGCTAGTTGTACCATTCCCCTGGGTACAATCAGTTTATACAAATCATGACATTGAATTTTCTCAAAGGATTTATTTTCCTTTAACCATTCGTAAAAATAGATTTTTGATGGACATTTGAATTATCCATTATCTTAAACTTTACCGTGTTTAAGCACGTTGCGCTAATATTTCTGCTGGACTTGTCAAAATGGCTCTAATTCAGCCACCATTCTTGTAAAGAGAAGGGATCGGCATGTGAAGATTCTTATGTCTGATCCAACTTTAATTCTGACGAAGAGACAGAATTCAACCCAGCACTGATGGAGGCAAAATTGAAAGAAACCGGCTTTGCCATTTTGGCTGGAAGACATGACCTAAACACGAAAGAACAAAAGACATTAATTAGTAATGGTTCAAAATTTTATCGTTATTATCCGGATGTTTTGAGATTTTCTGCGTAATTGGACTTCTATTAGGGCTAGAAATTGATTATTCTGTTGCTTCCTCCGTGATTAGGGTTCTTTGATCTTCTTCTTAGACCTGTTATATGTTCCAACAAATGTCATGGGTGCATATGACATTATGCCTAAATGCTTGTGTATAGCCTCAATGTATGAAAACTTGTATGGATGTATGACACATGCACTTGATGTATGAACGGTTTTTCCTTTTGCTCCTCAAAGGGATGCCCTTGACTTTATGTTGATATGATCGAGTTCTTGGTCTTGCTTTGGTTCAGTCACTCGGTTTTCCATTTTTTCGTTTGCAGGCGGGTGTCGTATCGATGTGGAATGATTGTGATTTGAGATTAAACTTTTTGCCATGATATTTACACAATTAACTATATTATCTTTAATAATGCATGCAAATTATAATGTACAACTAAATATTTAAATGTCATGTTAAAATGAATGCAAATGAAATGTTGATTCGCAAGTAGTCCTTAGAAAGGTTTCCACTAGGAGAAGATGTCTGACAAGAGGCTGAAATGAATTACAGATAATGGATAGCTTCGTGTCTGGATATCTTGATTTTATAAAGGATGACTCGCACTCTATGGCTTAGCGTCGTCCTCGGTTAGAGTCAGGTCTCGAATAGCATGCCCAAGCTGTACCGTTTTGTTGTTCGCTTCGCATCTCGCAGTTGAGTCATCTTTTTCGTTGGTCTTTATTCACCCTAAGCCGATATTGTTTGCATTACCGCTCTTGTATTACAGACTTCTCTCCTATTGGGTACACCCTCTAAATTGGATTATTCTCGAATCAACACTTATGGTATGATATGATATGCAATGCACATGCAGAAAAAAAAGAAAAAAACAACACAGAAAATGAGTTAGTGTAATAGAATAATCGGATAATAAAATGAATTAAACTATGAAGAATAAAGAAAATAAGCGGTTAACATATACAAAGAATATAAACAATAATAAAAAAAACAAAATCTAAAAAAATGGTTGTTTCTAAATGGGCAGAGTACCGGCGTGATCGAAGGGTGGGATACTACGGCTCATTATATGTGGTTTAGGATCTAAAGTAAGGGTACCTGAACTGTCGCTGAGACATCGATTCGGGGGAATACGACCCTTATATCATACAGAGGTGAAAACCCCACGAAATATAAGGATCAGATTCCAGGAGCACATTACAACAATATACGGAGGTGAAAACCCCACAAAACGAAGTAATCTCTCCCACTTAAGGGTTATAAAGCTAACATATGATGACAGTTTATATCAAACAAAAATTAAACTAAATCGAATTTAAATTTTCCTTAATAATTACAATGCGAGCCCTGACTAAGGCCTAACTCCTCTTTTGTTTTTAAAAACAAAATAAGTCCACAGCAGAGTCGCCAAGCTGTAGCGACCCTTTTTCTCTTTAAAGATAATGGTTTGAAACGTTTTGCGGTATCAAAGGAGATGACACCCGGGCACCAGGATGACACTCCCAATAGAGTACTGTTAAATTCTCTTTTCTTTAAAAAATGAAAGGTGAAGTCGTCACCTGCCACTTTTGGTAGGCCGTACACCGCAAAGATAACCAGAGATAGATTCGGGAGTTGGTTATGAGAGGGGAAGCGTTAGCACCCCGCTATGCCCAAAATTGGTACCTAAAGGTTCACAATGTTTATTTAAGGAAAATGAAAATTTGATTTAATTTAATAATTAATTTCCAAATGACGAACAATAGTTTAAATCCGCCTTGGTATTCACGACATTCAAAGGAGATGACACCCGGATAGCCGAGATGACACTCCTAATAGAAATATTGGAACAAATAGGGTCAAAAATATTATATGTAACATATATTATGTATGAAAAAAATAAAAAATAATAAAAAGTACGAATACTATAAATATTAGATAATTAAATATATCTGATACCTTTAAAACTTGCCTCGATATCCACGATACTCAGAAGAGATGACACCCGGAGACCGGGATACCACTCCCAATAGAGATACTGAGATAATAATAAGGCTAAATACTAGATACGATTCTTATAAAAGAATAATTAATTTATAACACGAAAATTAAATAAATATATATAAAATAGAACAAAATAATATATGCATATAAATATGATAACATACTATTATACCTATTATATAAATACCACTATACAATATAAATATCATACTACATAGATATCGGTGTATATATATATATATATATTATATAAATAATGTACATATTATAAAATAATAATATATATGAATGTATACGTTGTGTACATAATATAAATACACTATACATTATATAAATATAATATATATACACACTATATGCATGTTCATAGTAATATACATATTAGACAATAATATACATATATGAACACATGATATATATACAGATAATAAGGATAAAAAACTACAAGGACGTATCGAATATAATAAAATACGTGAATAAAGGGACTGAAATTAAAGAAAGTAAAAAAAAAGTGCAAAAATTAAAAGTAAAATAATATAGAGAACCAAAATCAATTAATTAACGGAGTTCGAGGGCTAAATCCGTAATTATTCACTCGAATTGGGATTAAAATGAGGACGTCCGAGCATTTGAGGGACTAAAAGTGTAATTAACTCTTATTTGTTTTACTAATGGCGTGATTACACCATGCGGCAAGGCAAAAACATAAATTTGCTAGGGCGGAGGGACTTATGCTATAATTATGCTATTTATTTCTACCTTTTAACCTAAAAAAAGGTAAATAGATCACTTTCCCCTTTTTTTTCTTTCATAACCGGCTGCCGCCCCCTTTCCCTTATCTCTGATTTTTTCATTCAAATCCTAAACTCAGATCTCCCCTTTTTTCATTCGAAAAAAAATAAAGCCCCTAGATTCGACTGATCAACAAAGATTTGGAGATTAACATGCACGACCGCGGTTCAAGATTGAACCGAGGTAAGCTTAAAATCCCCCTTTTTTCTTTTATTTGTATGCTATTCAAAACAAAAGAAAAAAGCTTATACCTTTTCTTTTTCGTTCTTGAAAACTTTGTTCTGGAATTTTTTGTATTTCTTGTTCGAAAACTCTCCAAAAAACTGTATTTGTTTTTATTGATTGAAGCCCCCTTTAAACATTACATGCAATGGGTTTTAATACCCATTCGGATTACATTTTTCATATTAAAAAAGAAACAAGTTGCCCACTTGTTTGTTTATTTCAGATCTAATAATTTCTCCTTTTTTGCAGGTCCGACGAGGCTTGGGCGGTTGAGCAGAGTGACTAGCGTCGCGCGTGGTGGCCACGCGCGGAGGGGATTGGGTAGATGAGGAGACATGGGAGGCGGCAGACTTGTTTGCTAGGGTTATGTTTATTATTTTTTAGGTTATATTCGGGTTTGGGCTTTGTGACCTGGTCTGGTTTGGATTATGGATATTGGGTATTGGTATTTGGGTCTTGGCTGTGGATAATGGGTATTGAAGGTATATGTAAATAGGTCTGCTATTTAATAATGTGTCTGACTATTAAAATATTGGGCTCGGACGAAAATGGACTGCAACAAAGTCAAATTACGCTCGTGGAAAGCACTATCAACCATCGGTTGGACCATTGCGACAACCATTTTCAAAAGGTCCAGAATCCACTAACCAAAAATCTGATCCATGCCAGGAAAGTGCTTCCATCATGGTACACCACCCCCTCAATATATACCCCAAAAGGAAGAGCATATCTAGTGAGCTTTGACAATTCAAAGGACTGCCTGAATTTATTTAGGGTGACTTTGGTTTACGGAATGGAAGATTATTTTTGATAATAAGATTATTTCTGAAAATGTTACATTACTTAACATATTACTGAGTTTTACATAGGAATGTAAGATTACTATGTTGAAGTCAATACTACGATAAAATTATATTTTAACTCATAAAAATTAATAATTCAAGTTGAACTTAATAAAAAGATTTTTAACTTAAGTTTTTGTTATAGAATTATATAATTTATTTCTCACGTTTCCAACAGTTTTATACTAGTGCAAAATACAAAAATCAGTCTAAAAAATGTAAGCGAGAAATTAAAAAAAAAGCAACTAATAAATCTTTTGATGAAGAAAATTTTTAATTTCAGGAAAATTTTGGTGGTGGATTGACTTTTATTTTATGGAAAATATTCCATGTTCCACAAGCAGATGCTGTGAATTTAATTTAAGGTTTAGGGATTTTATTTAAAGTTTATGGTTTAAAATTTAGGGATTTAAATTTTAAATTTTAGACTAGGATTAGTCATATTGGTAAAAGAAATTCTACTATCAGGGCATGAAATAATAACCCTTTATTTATTTTATGGCTAAAATATTATTTTAAAATAACTAAAATTCAAAAGTTAAGGTTTAGGAAGGACCAGGATAAAATTTTCTCATTTACTAGAGCTAAAAAGGCTTAAATTATATTTTTTGTTTTTTATGGACTAAAGCAATTTAACCATTTGATAAAGGGACCCTGTCTACCCCTTTATTCGTCTCTTGCTCTATATTTAAGGAGAAATTATTAAATGGATTTTGCTGAATTGAGGGCAATTAAAACGGCATTTGAAGTGTTTAAGGAAGCAAATTGGACGGGTAATACAAAATTTATTGTGGAGTCTGGCTCTCAAGTTGCGCTTAATTGGATTGAAAATGTACCTTTTCTGTCTTAGAAGTGGTGGTCTTTCTTCGATGATATTGATCGTTTGTGGAAGTCGATTGGTGATGTGCGTTTTGCCTGTACTCCAAGACAACGTAATTGTATGGTTGATAGTTTGGCTAAGCTTGGGACAAAACGCCAACTACTATTTAAAGCATGGTGGTAAGAGCACAGTTTGGTGTTGCCCAGATCGTGGTATGGCTGTGTTGTTTGATGTGGTAGGGGTTTAATTTGTACTAGTGGATTGTAGGGTGTTTTTCTATCATGTTGAGAGCTTTACTGTATTAGTTATTCATGGCATGCGGTCTTTTTTGTAATCTCTATCTTGGATGTGTAGTATTTTTTTTCCATTTAAGATTAGAAATTTTTAACAAGGCTCACATTCTAAATTTTCGGTATCCATCTCATTTTAACTTTCAAATAACTACCAATTTTTCATTTACATGTAAGAAGTAAAAATTCACCTTGAAATATAAGATGAATGGACCTTATTGGCTTGACTATGGATGACGTGGTAAAAATTCACATTCTTGGATTAACGCTTATTTTCTAACAATTTTAAGACATACTCGCTTTTGAGTTTTAATCCAAAGGCGCACAGATTTCTTATAATCGATACTTGTATAATCTTTACAAAGAAGTTGCAAGGTGATATTTCATCCAACGACAAACTTGGAAAACAAGGAGGAGTTATACTACATTGGAAATTGGTAACGACCATTTAATTCCTTCAAAAATTAAATCATTAATTTTTGGTAAGATTTCGCTCATATTGATTATCATATCTTTGACTTAATAATAATTATTAGTTGTGATAATTATTATTTCCTTTTCTACTAACAATTTTCTTTGAGAAAAATATTTTGACGTACATGATTCCTACGCGAAATCCCCATTAGTTTTGGAAACTAAGATCTTGTAAATAATTCATTTCAGGATTTAATTCTTGTCATTTTAACGGATTTACGTGATCTCTTTTTCAAACAAGAAACAATGTGAATAAATTTATTTATTCAAATTTGTCGTGGACAAATATGTTAAACAAAAATTGTCATTGGAAGTAATATTTATTACTGATTTTGTTTTAGAATTATAATTCTGTTGGATAACAAAATCGAAATAATCACGAATTAATTTTCTGGATATTACAGAATTATTGCTAATTCTGATTTCGAAAGGAAACACTCTTAAACGATAGTTGGAAATCCTTTTGAAAGTGCATGTCTAGGATTGGTTTCTTGAAAGACTTGATATTTAAGCATGCCTAGTGCACCTCATCTCTTTCATGCTAACCTACCTGGTGCATTGTTCATTATTGAGATTTCTCTTATACCGTGTGAACATTTTTACTATGAGTCATAATAGAGGTACAACAAAAAGGCTCGGCAAAGCTATCAACCCTAATATTGCCAAGGCAAACATAATAGAAGTTAATAAGGACTTAAAAAGAGGCATAATGAATTAGGCCAATGATGTGGAAGAAATTTCCAAGAAAGTATCCAATATGGATGTATGTGCTGTGATTTCTGAAATTAACATGGTTAACTTAGATCCAAGAGAATGGTCGCTTGATACTGGTGCCACAAGTCACATCTGTAGTGATAAGGACTTATTTGTTGAGTTGGTTCTTAGCGAGAACGAGGAGAAGCTCTACATGGGCAATGATGCAACTTCCAAGATCAAGGGGAATGGAACTATAGTTTTGAAGATGACTTCGGGCAAAGAGCTGAAGCTTCAAAACGTGTTGTATGTACCTGACATACAAAAGAACCTTGTTTTTGGGACCCTCCTAAGTATGCATGGCTTTAGGATGGTGTTTGAATCCCAAAAGTTGATTTTGTCAAAAGGGGGAATATTTGTGGGAAAAAAGATATGTATTTAATAATATGTAGAAACTCAATATTATCTCTGTAAAAGCTAAAACAATGAATGAGAAAAATATTTCTTCTTATGTTTAGATGCTTGAGTCATATGATTTATGGCACGGTAGGCTCGGATATGTTAATTATGATACCTTACGTAGGTTGATTAACTTGGAGCACATTCCCTCTTTTCACATTAATTATAATCATAAATGTGAAACTTGCGTTGAGGCAAAAGTAACAAGGTCTTTATTTCAAACTGTTGAAAAAAGTACAAAACCTCTTGATCTAATATATAGCAATATTTGTGACTTAAAATTCGCCCAAACTAGAGAAGGGTATAAATATTTTATTACATTTATTGATGATAGCTCAAAATACAGCTATGTATATTTGTTTAAAAGTAAAGACGAAGCTATAGAGAAATTTATACTCTATAAGCATGAAGTTGAAAACCAGCTTAATAAAAAGATTAAGATGGTAAGAAATGATCGTGGTGGTGAATAAGTTGAACCATTTGGTGAATATTGTTCACAACATGGTATTATTCACGAAGTAACACCATCTTACCCCCATTAATCTAATGGAGTAGCCGAACGGAAAAATCAGACTCTAAAAGAAACAATGAACACCTTGCTAGAAAGTAAAATTCCTAAAAATCCTCTATTATTCATAACCATCATAAATTCACAAGAAAAATCCAATTTTCCATAATACAATCATAAAATGAATTCTTTTAGAATTCGCTTCAACTTTCCAAATTATTCAAAATGGTCCATTGCCATTAAACTTTAAATTCAATCATTCAGCAACTTAACCAAGTATTCTAAAATACTTTCAAGCTTAACATATATCTTTCTAACCAATTTCCAATTCAGTCCCATATTTTCCAAAATTTGATTTTTTGGTCCTCAACACTTTGAAAACTTCCAAAATGATCCAATTGAACTTTATAACATCAATTTTCAGCATAACACATCAACTTTTTAACATTTGCACCTAAATTCTTAAATTTCCCAAAATATGCAAAAAGGTCCCTAGAACTTAACAAAGTTCCAAATTGGTCCAAACAGCATTCTAAGCCCCGTAACATCATTCTCACATAATTTCTAGCCTTACGGAAATTTTCCAAAATTTTTCACTAATTCTTCCAACATGCCAAAAATGAAAGGTCACTATATCCAAAATTTTGAACTTGATTCAAGCATGAATTCAACTTCTAAAACTCATTTCCAAGCTTCTACAATTATTCCCACATCAAAATCAATCCAAATTCAACTTCCTAACAAAACCCTAACTTTAAACAAATTAGGATTTAGTTACTTCCAAGAGATTTCAATCATCATACAAGCTTGGATATAATTCTACAACAACAACTACATCAAAATCTCATATTAAAACATCATATATAAACATCCCCTTCATCATTCAAATTCAAAAAACTAAGGTTTCAAGCAAGGAAAGCATGAACAAATGGTACCAAAAGATAGAGAATTTCATGAAGATCAATTTCTTATTTCATGCTTTCATCCAAAATCTAATCGAATAAGCTTGAAAATCAAATTGAATTTTTTTCCCTTACCATTGATGGAGTTCGAACAAGGCTGAAAATGGGGAGAAAAGTCTTGAAATTTCTTTTCTTTTTAATTTAGCTATTTGTCCCTAATATAATTAAAATGAATTTTTAATTCATTTTAATATCTAATGACCTTTTTACCCTTGAAATCCAAAGCTCCATATCAAGCCACATGTCTACCTACCAATCCAAAGGTCAATAATAATCCAAGGAGTTAGTGATTACCAACTTTGCCCTTAGAATTTCCCCAAATTACCATCTTGCCATTTTTCATCCAACGGTTCAAATATAACATGGAAAACTTACTTTAATCCTATGGTCCATGTTAAATCCTACCATTTTAAGACATGGAAATGAAATTTTTAACCTTGCCTTATCATATTTTAAAATATCTTGAATATCTGATTCGATCTAATTATCTGAATATTTTTCCAAACTTTATAGCAAAAAATACAAGCTCCGTACGAAAAATCTGAGTAACACGAAAACATCATTCTTGGGGGTGAACTATTCATTTACGGGACTAAAATACAAAACTTTTGAAAATTACAATCTAATCCCTAAACTTTTCCAAATTTTACACTTTGACCACCAAACTTTCAAAATTTTCATTTTGGTCACTAACAAAAATTTTTGGGATATTACATGGCTTAAGATTGTGCCTAGCGCGCATGCATTGGGGGTACAAATCGAAGCTCGCCGAACCCATTCGGGTTGGGGTGCACCTGTATGTCATGGGCGACGCAGATGTCTGGACCGGTCAGACCCTCCGTGGGCCTATGGATATTTTACCCACTACGAATTAATTTTTCTTATATATGGCATAAATTATTTTAATATTCTGAATTAAAAAGGATGTTATTTGGTTTCTTTAATTTTGGATATTAAAATAAGATAACGTCTTACAGTTCATATTTATATATTCGATTAAATACGGTATTAATGGCTTATTTCTGAATTTATTTGGACACATCATTAATGACCTTAATATCATAATATATTGTTTCTAATAATACTCACTCGTGAAACACCTATAAATAGCGTGCAAACCTTTTAAGTTTACACACAATACAAACGCAGAGTATTTTCGATTGGTTTCACTCTGTGATTTTCGAAACTAGTGTTTTCGGTGATAGAGGACGATGAGGTTACGGTTCGTTGATTACTGAGACATGCTACAGCTGTGTTCATTCTGTTGATGTATCCTAGGAGATAGATGTCCGACATTTCTCAAGCACCATAGGAGCGGGCGAATATGTTTGAAGAAAACGGTGTGTTACATAGGCCTCAATAATTTAACGGTTTCGGTTTGGCTTTTTTTATTTTTTGATTTAATTTTGAATTACTTTACTTTGTTATCTGTTTGGTATAATAAATGATATCAATATTTATTTCATTGTCTATTTTATTTCCTTGGATTAACGCTTATTTTCTACTACCATCAAAATTAAACCCAATAAATAAATGAGTCGAACAGTGCGGAATCCGCTTCCATTAAACCTTTTCTACATATTCTTTAGCACCAATTATTTATAAGTCACAAGCTCTTATTATTTGTAGAGCCAAATTTACAACTTCTCAAAACAATTCTTTCTTGTGTATGATATAAGAATTGTGGGAATATATATTATCACGGACAACCAGCCCATGACCTAGATGGCCGCACAAAAAAGGGGCCTATCCAAGAACACCACGTGCTTCACCCAATCGAGGGACCCAAGTCCGCACCAACGTTGCACACCATGTGACCAAGACAAGCACCCCATATACTGCCTGCAACCAGAAGAGCTGAGCTAGCACCCTTCACGCACACCATGGGGCCTAGCCAAGCACCCTATATTCTGCCCATGAGAAAGAGACCCGAGGGAGCATACTTCATGCACCCAAAGGGGGCCAACCGAGCACCCTCTATACTGCCTATGACATGAAGCCTGAGTCAGCACCTGTTGTGCACACTTAGAGGCCCAAACGAGCTCCATCTGAGTTGTCTATACAACCCTAGAGCTCAATTCAGCACCAAACAAGCTGCAGAAGAGGTTTTGGCCAAGCAAACCGGCCAATGCAAGCCCAATCCGCCCAAGAGACTAAGACCATGAAAAGTTGATCATCTTTTGACCAACACACAAGGAAAGATGTCATCCTTTGAGCCACACTTGGGAAAAGTATCCTTGCCACCTAAGTGTAATATCCTTGAGTGATTCTTGTCATTTATATAATTGGCAACATTGTATTTAAGTTATCTAGTTTCCATATTTAGGAGATGTCAATATTGGGGATTGATCCTTAGCCCTTGGATCAATCCAATATAGACTGTTAGATGTTAGGAGGTGAGCCTATAAATAGAGCCCTATTCTCACATTTGTATTTCATTTTATCATCTTTCATTCTCTTGAGTATTGAGTAAAGAGTTACTTTTTCTCTCAACATTCTCTCTTGTTTTCCTTGCTTGCCTTACCTTAGCAATTTTCCCACAAAACTTTCATCGTTCTAAGTATTCTTGTTTAGTGATTGTAAAGGATGACTTAATCTTCGACTAAGATCGTCGACTAAGGTCGCACAGATTAGCTAGTTAGACTCTAGCCCTGTAACAGTTGGTATTAGAGCTAAATTTTCGTACACAACTGAGTAAGAGATGACAAGCAATAACGAATCTAACTTCGAGTATGAGGGCTGTCGTGTGACTCGACTAACGGAAAAAGCCAAGAGGGCTAGTTCGAAGGATTGACTCACTACACTTGAGGACAAGGTTACTTGTCTTGAAGATACCATGAATAACTCGAGGAATAGGCTTGAAGCGGTTAAAGTCAGATTGGAAAATCTTGACGCGGTGGGTGACGCACTCAAGAAGGAGCTCAAAGGTACTCTCAATGAGACTGTAGAGCATGTCGATCAACAAGACGGTTCCCTTAAGGACGAGGTGACAACACTCAAGAAGATCATGGAAGATCTTATGAATCGATCTGATGTAACAACACTTAAAAGGGAGATTGAAGATCTCAAGATCGAGTTACTTATTTGTAAAGTCGCCATGAAGAATGACATGATGACTAGCCCGACGAAGGTGTTAGCTGATGTCCTAAAATCGAAGGAGTTTAAAGGGACGAGAGAAGTTCAAGATGTGAAGAATTTCATATGGAGCATAGAATAATATTTCTGTCGCATGAGCAACGTGAATGAGTCTACTAAGATAAACACTGCGTCTGCTTATTTAACTAACATCGCTCTTTTATGATGGCGATGTAAGTGTTCCGAGTATAAATGTAAATATATTCCTATCAAGACTTGGGAAGTATTTCAAGCCGAGATCAAAAAGACATTCTACCCCTAAAATGCCCAGTATGAATTGCGAACAAAGCTATGCCAACTCAAGCATGATGTCTCAATCCAAGATTACGTGGGGCAATTCACCGAGATAAAGCTTTAAATTTTAAATTTGAGGAAAGAAGAGGGTTTTTTTGCATCTTCATAGATGGGCTCCAATGGTGGGCCAATTTAGAGTTGGAGAGGAGAGAAGTTCAAGTACTTTCTAAGGCTTCGGACAAGATTGAAGCATTGCCAAGTTCGAGAAGAAGAGCGAGTCACCCAAACTAAAGCTACGACATAGAGTCAATAGTTGGGGAAACAAGGACCGGCAAGCCAAAGATAGGACTGAAGAGTCTTCAAATGTCAATAAGAAACCATCAAACAGCAAGCCCAACATGTTTGTCAGACCATAGGAGAGAAAAGACCGAGGTCTAGTGAGATGCTTCTATTGTGAGGGGCCTCACTACATTAAAGATTACCCCAAAAAGGCCAGTCTTTCTGCCATCCAAGGAGACATTAGAGCAAAAGAAGAGTTAGCCCAACTTGGGTCGATCGTAAGTTTGCTTCAAGCCAAGAGTGGCCGCAAGAAGAATGGACTTATGTTCGTGGACGTGGTAGTTGCGGGTAAGAAGATAAAAGCACTAGTCGATACTGGTGCATCTGAGTTGTTCATATCTGAACAAGCTGCCAAGCAGTTAAACCTTCGAGTAGAGAAGGTAAGTTGGTGGATCAAAACTATCAATTCCAAGGAAGAGCATATTGTGGGAGTTGTAAATGGAGTGGATCTTTCGCATTAAATATTGGGCACGGTAAAACTTCCATCAAGGTAACACCTCTTGATGATTATGACTTAGTAATTGGTTTATCATTTCTTGATCAGATTAAAGCACTTATCTTGCCATATGCCAATGTTGTGTGTATCCTTGACCCGCACCAATATTGTGTTGTATCGGTGAGCCGTGATGCGAGCAAAGCAACCAAGGCGTTATCAACAATCTGATTTGCCAAGAGAGTGCATGAGGAAAAGATGGCCATTGATGACGAGACCATGGTAACCATGGAAGTCCCTGAGGCAGTGGGACAAGTCCTTGATGAGTCCAAGGAAGTGAAACCTTTCAAGTTGCCGAAAGTATTTCCACCAAGGAGTAAGTTGTTTAAACCTTTTTCGAGCATTGTGCCACCACCCAAAGGCCCACATCAGATAGCATCTACAAGCTTGAAGAGTTAAAGCAAGCCGAGGTGAGAGGGCCAAAGTTAGTGTTGCCATATCGTACCTAACTGTTCGAGGCACCAGACATTTTTTTCAAAGATTTGCTAGCACAAATAGCTAGATGGCAAGATCCCATAGATGAGTTTGATGGACCCATGGAGCCCAAGCCGATAGAGACAAGCATCATGACAAATGAAGCAAGCCGAGAGTCTACAACCAAGGTCATCAACCAATCCGAAGGAGAAGTGCTTGAGAGCACCAAACAGGGCCCATCCATTAACCCTTTTGCCAACATCACTTGTCTTGAGAACCAACAAGATGTTGTGGAGACCAAGCAGCGGATAGATTAAAGCTGCAAGGACATTATGTTCGAGGTAAGTGGTTTAATATCTAAATAATTAAACTTTACACATGGCAATTTTGTTATTCGCAGGTTGTCTGTAAGATCGTACGAGGAACTGGACTGAGTAAACGAGCAAGTAGGCAAGGAGGCCTACAAAATAGAGTTGCTACCAAAGCTACAAGTAGACCATGCTACCCATACCAGCTTGCTCAAACCATTGGACAAGAATGTCAATGACCCGGAGTCGAGCGAGCTAAGTTGAGGATGGAGTGGAGTGAATGTCTCCTACGACAAGGAGACACCAACCATTTTGATGGATCGAGAACCAGATTCTAGCCCAAGACACGAAGGCCTTGCACTTTGGAAGAGAATATCCGAAGCCGAGAGTAAGGGGGAACCTACCAAGGAGCCGCGACAATTTAAGGACAAGACTACTGAGAATCATTACCGACAAGCGACGAGGATGTCGCTAGATCCAGTGGGGGAGAATGTCACAGGCTGCTAGCCCATAACTGAGATGGCCGCACACCAAGGGGCATGTCCAAGCACAATGCGTGCTTCACCCGACCAAGGAACCCAAGTCCGCACCAACGTTGCACACCATGAGGCCAAGACAAGCACCCAATATGCTGCTCACAACTAGAGGAGCTGAGCTAGCACCCTTTACGCACACCATGAGGCTGAGCCAAGCACCCTATATTCTGTCCATGAGAAAAAGACCCGATAGAGCACACTCCACACACCCAAGGGGGCCCAACCGAGCACTCTCCATACTGCATACGCTATAGAGCCCGAGTCAGCACCCGTTGTGCACACCTGGGGGCCCAAGCGAGCCCCATCCGAGTTTCCTATGACCCTAGGGCCCGATTCAACACCAAACAAGCTACAGAAGAGGTTTTGGCCAAGTAAATCGGGCCAATGCAAGCCCAATCCGCCCAAGAGACCAAGACCATGGAAAGGTAATCATCTTTTGACCAACACACAAGGAAAGATGTCATCCTTTGAGCCACACTTGGGGAAAGTATCCTTATCACCTAAGTGTAATATCCTTGAGTGATTCTTGCCCTTTGTATAATTGGCAACATTGTATTTAAGTGATCTAGTTTCCATATTTAGGAGATGTCAATCTTGGGGATTGATCCTTGGCCCTTGGATCAATCCAATCTAGACCGTTAGATGTTAGGAGGTGAGCCTATAAATAGAGCCTCATTCTCACCTTTGTAATTCATTCCATCATCTTTCATTCTCTTGTGTATTGAGTAAAGAGTTACTTTTTCTCTCAACATTCTCTCTTGTTTTTCTTGCTTGCCTTGCCTTAGCAATTTTCCCACAAAGCTTCTGCCGTTCTAAGCATTCTTGTTTAGTGATTGTGAAGGTTGACTTAGTCTTCGACTAAGATTGACAACTAAGCCGCACGAATTAGCTAGTTAGACTCTAGCCCCGTGACATTATGCTTTAGTAACATGAAAACAATCTAGATCTTGAATTTCAAACTTTTAAAATTAACTAAATTTATTAAAATTAATTATATTACGAAAAATAAGGATTCATAATTTAGGGAATAAATAATTTTTTTAATGATAATTATGTATTATTGCAAACTAAATTGAATTACTATTGTAACTTTGTAAATACATACTTAATTTTTATACATGTTTTTTTAGACTTTGATTTAAACATATTTTACAAACCAAGACATTATCTAAATTAAGTGATATCAAACTGAAGCATGCGCTTTAAAAATATACTTTTAAAAATTAATTAAACTTAATAATTTCTTTCGTGAAAAAATTAAATTATCAAATTATTGTAGGAGATGTAATAAAAAGCGTGCGTATAAAAACCTTTAGTCATATGTTTGAATATTAAGTAATGAGTTTCTATAGTTTTATTTAAAAAATTATAATATATATAAAAAGTAAATTGAACTCTATAAGGTATTTATTATACTTAAAAATAAAAGTAAATTTGTAATTATCAACTGAGTTTGTATCTATATAGGAAATTAGGTCACGGCTTCAGGTATATCCAATCCCACAAACACCCAAATTAATGTTTTAACGAATTATATTTTTAAATTAACAACATAATCCTAATTCCTACATGCATTTTTATAGTATTTTTCAATGCAAACTTCATAACTTTTTATAGAAAAATTATTCACCATCACAACTACTCTATGATTCTTTTTAAAGTTTTTGCATAAAATTGCATGGAGTTATTTGTTTAAAATATTACGTCAAATCATAGTGAATTAATTGTAAACTGGGGATAAAAATTGGACAAACAATAGCGGAAGTCACTTTCATTTGGTTTTATTCTTATTTTGATCACCGAGCTTTCAATTGTTATACTTCGATCACTAATGTTATAATGTGATCATTGAACCGTTAATTTGAACTCGTTAACAAAAATGTTAAATTTTAGTTTGACTCTTAAATTTATGAAAGTTCACGTTTCACCTTATTCAAAGAAAAAACTTTAAAACTCTCTCAAGCTCTCCCTCCCCTCCCCCCAAAAAAACTCTTATCTTCTCAACATAGGTCGAAGAAAGCACCAGAACAAGCACCTCCACCAGATACCTACGGTCCTACACCAGAACAAGTTCTTATACAAGCACCTCCGCTCCAAGCATCATCTTCTGGTGGTTTCCTACCCATTTGGTGCTATCTACATCCATCCGATCGAGGGACTTTTATTCAACATCATAAGCATAGTATTAAATTGTGGTTACGGTCACAGTGTCGCAGTTGTGGATGTTGCAGACGTTACGTAACACATACGATTGTTGTGGTCATTACTTGTTTACAAAAAATCCTAACATTTTCAGATTGCGGATGTGGTTCAGTGTTACGGTGACTTCCAAAACCGTTACGATGCAACTGTTGTATTACGTTGCGGTTGTAATTTAATACTATGATCTCCGGCATTTTCCCTCTTACATCAGCCGTCTTCTCATTTTAAATTACATTCCCTTATTTTGGATAAAACATTTATACAACTCACATCCACTCGAACAACATTCTTCTCATTTAGGATTAAACCTTTTTTTTTTTTTTTGCAAAGCAGTTATTTTATTAACGATAAAAGCCACAAAACAGTGGATACAGGGCCCTATATAGGCAAAGCAATTATTTTGGATAAAACTTTCACTAATTAATCATCCTTGTTGATCTCTCTTATAAGTCGAGCTTCGAATCCCCCTTCTGCTCTTTTCTCAAGTGAATAAGGCATGTAAGTTCCCATAATTTTATCCCACGTAATGAAGAATGGCTGTGAGAAGTTGTATTTGGAACCATGGAGCTGATGATGAGTATCATGAAACGCAGTATTGTTCCAGAAGAATATATGAAAAGGGTTTCCAGGCATTAACATTCCACAATGATCATCTATTGTTTTGATGTTGGCGAAGCATGAGAAATAAATGGAAGTTCTGGGAGACATGCCAGACAGAGAAATAGCCAAGGTTGCACCGATGGTGTCGAAGAGAAGGCCGTCCAGTTGATGACTGTAGAGAGCTCCAAATGAATAGGGGACGACAAGCCGGTGGTGATGGGAATGAAAGTGTCGATATAGGAATTTGTTGTGGTGCATGTATCTGTGACTGAAATACTGATTAGTGTCCATAACCAACATAGCTACGATAAATTGTATAGCTATTTCAGTAATGGAAGATGGTCGTCCTCCAGAATCTGCCCCAGTCATCTGCAAGAAAGATAATTATTGACATAAATTGTGTATAATTTAACGTCTTAACCTGAGATCATGTAACTTGTACCTTAAGCATAAGGAAGAACACAACAGCCTGAATGGTTTGCTGAAGGAGAACACCTTTGATGACTGTCTTTCTTGGGACTAAATTCTTTTCCATCTCTTCTTGCTTGGAATGCAACTTGTATTTCTCAAAGGAGTACTCTAAGATCACATACATCCCTGAGTATACCCAGTAAACTATAATTGGCAAGAAAATAGATAGCAACTCATCATTTGATAATGCCAAATCCATGAACGTTTGAGAATTTTTGTTCTCCAAACTCTAGAGAAGAGATTCTTGGATGAAAGTAGAAAAGAATCAGCAGAAAATGTGACCTTTAAAAGACATTTCCATTCCCATTTTCAACCAGACAAAAGATAATGGCATTCAAATGTTAGTTGAATAGTTGAGCTTTTCATTCTCAGCCTCATACTCATTGGATTACCTTCGGTGATGTTTCATCTGACTTTATTAGCAGACCAACCAACTCGTGAATATTAAAGGATGGGGCAGAAATTATTGTAGGTGAAGTGCTTAAAAGCTTGTAAAAAAAACTTTCGTACATATATTTTTTGAACATGCTGAAATGATTACATGGTAGTCTTTGTTCATATTTTTTCTTAACTCTTTAACAAAACACACTTTGTACTGTGGTATTTATAAGTACCCGACCGAATGACCCATCCCGTTGACCCGATCAAAAAATTTGGATAATTTTATTTTAAAAAAAATCATCTACCAGGTAAGGTACCCGACCTGCCATTTCCCGGGTCAGACTCGGGTCACAAAATTCTAACTTTTCGGGTACCCGACTACCCGGATCTATTTTAAATTCGAATTTTTTATATTTAATAAATACATATTTTTATATTAAAATAATAAATTATCTTATTTTTTTTTATATATTTTTATATTTAATAAATACATATTTGTATATTAAACTAATAAATACATATTTTTATATTTTACATTAAACTAATAAAATATTTTTATATTTAAAAATACATATTTTTATATTCGGGTACCCGATTACCCGATTTTGCGGGTACCCACAACATCCGGGTACTCGGTTAGTAGGTTCCCAACCAACACGGGTCGAACTATTACCCGAAGACCCGGGTACCCAATACATATTTTTATATTTAATAAATACATATTTGTATATCAAACTATTACCCGAAGACTCGGGTACCCAATACCTCGAGTACCCGAAAACCTGGGTACCCGAATTTTAACACCCTACCTTGTAAGAGATCTGGGAGAAAATACTTCAACTTTGCCACATTTCTCGGTCTGTTGGAAGCTGGCAAGAGGAATAGCAGTGGCCTATCACATTTTTGAAGGGTAAATCTCTCATAGCCCTCATTCTTAGATTTGCCTGGGATTCATACGTGTATAACATTTGGGAGGAACATAATTATAGACAGTTTAGAAATATAGCAATAGGGGTTGATATGGTTCTTGATAAGAAGTATTAAAGAGATTGTAAAAATTTGTTTACAACATAGGTGTATAGATAGAAATGATCAGATAAATGTACAACTTTGCTTAGATTAGGGTCTTTTGAGTTGACGTTTTTATAAAATGTACTTGATTCTTGTAGCAGCACTTTGCTGCTTCTTTGAGTGAATATATAATACATCTTATCAAAAAAAAATCAGAGCCACACCTTCCATCATGCTCCACTATCCCCTCAATATATTCACCAAAGGGAAGAGCATATCTAGTGAGCTTTGACAATTCAAGGGCACGCGGATTTTTATAAGGGTGAATATGGTTCACGAAAAGTAAGATTACGTTTGGGAATAAAATTTTCGGAATGTAACATCATCTGACACATTAATTAGAATGTTATATAAGAATGTAAGATTAACTTTATGAATAAGATTCTCGGGATGTAACATTATCTAACAAATTAGTGAGAATGTTATATAAGAATGTAAGCTTACTGTGTTTGGATGAAGTCAATACTACACTAAAATTATATTTTAACTCTTATAAAAATTAATAATTCAAGTTGAACTTCATAAAAAGATTTTTAACTTTACCCCGATTATAAACAATGAAATTCAAGTTTAATCAATTAAATATCATCTTTTAAAATATATTGAGGAACTAATTATATTAATTTTGTTACTTTATCTCATTATAAAATGACATTAAGCATTAATCCCATCCTCATAATCGAAACATTCTTTTCTAAAAAAAATCAAAACATTCTGTCGTACGTTTTTTTCCTTCTTCGTAGCGGTTAAATTATATTTTTAGTTTTATAAGGACTAAAAAGCAATTTAACCATTTGATAAAGGGACCCTGTCTACCCCTTTTTTTCGTTCTTGGCTCTCTATTTAAGATTTTGTTAATAAAAAATATTTTTTTAAAAAAAAATTATATTTTGATACACAAGCTGTGTAAAAAAATTACACGACACTTCTATAAAATTTAAAACTTAAATTTCAAACTCTAGCCCCTTAAAGCCTAAACTTTAAACCCTAAATCATAAACCTTAAATTCTACACTCTACGACCTAAACTCCTAAACTCAAAACCCTAACCTAAAACCCTAAATTCTAAAATTAAAAGGCTTGTGTAAACTAAAATTTACACAATCTTTGTATCAAAGTATTTTCCTTTTAAAAATATAAAATGCAATGTTCTCTATTATAATTTTTATTTTTTTAACTAAAAATAATAGACTGAATTTTATCGAAACAAGAGAAGATACAATATATACAATGCAACTCATTAAAAAGAGATTCAGGTACTAAGTCCACCAAAAACTTCTACAATAAATCCCAAAAGCAAAAAGAAATTCAATACTTTCCTTTGAAAAACCAAACAATCGTCAACATACTCCTTGTCTCGATCCAACTAAACGTTTAAAATGTGATGTAGGAGTGATAAGCGAAACAAATAATCTTGCAGCCTGCTTCGCTGAACAGACCTGAATGCAAAGATAACCAACCACAAAAGGGATTGAACTACTAAAGAGAGCTGGCAAACGTAATCAGAACCGAACATTGTGAGAAGTTATGCACAAACACGAAGTCTACCACAAAAGGTAGACGAAAATGTGCCATAAATCAAAAGAAATGCATATCATAAAGACAAATAAACTAAACGTAACAAGATTTACAAAAGTAATCCAAAACAATAGAATTCTTATAAGAAAATAAAAGTAAAATAAAAAATAAAAACAAAATATAAAAAGTAAGAAAAAAATATTAACCGTCGGCAACAAAAAAATAAGTGATGACAACATTAGAGAGAAAAAGATGGCAAGCGGTAACCCAACAGCCTCTGATTATTATTATTTTAATTAAATAGAGATGTATTATATTTTATGCTAAGATTTGAACCTATACAAAATGGGCAATATTAACATTCTTAGTCACTAGGCTAATTAGTGGATGTCTCTGATTATATTTTTTCAGATACATTGAATTGATCTTAGGGATATTATTCATTGTAAAGGAACATTCTTTTTTTAGGTAGAAAAGAACTATAAAAGCTATCAAGCTACATCAGCACACGATTGCAAATCTCGCAGGAACATCTCTCCAGCTTGTAATGGAGGAGAATCAAACCGCACCTCACTAACTGGTTGTCCTCGCATCAAAGAAGCCGAGCAGTCTGCAACTATGTTATTTACCCTGCTAACATGCTGCACTGTCACTTCCCATTCACACTTCAATAATATCCACTGCTCCATCTGAATTTGCTTTCACCCAACCAAGTTTAGGCCTCCTCCACGATTGTGGTAGCAAAACATCGTTACGTGTTGCATGATTTGAGTGCTACGTAAATGGTGCAAGTGAACACTTCGCAAGTTATAGTATAGAATAGATATCGTCTCCACAGGGATTGGTGCTAATTTAGGAATCTAACTTCTTGCACTATAAAAATAAGAACACAATTGATAATAGGAGTTGATTTAACGAGTAAAGTCAAATAATAAGTAAATAAAAGAGAGATGTAATCGAATAAGAGAGAGTAGGCCGGGTTATCGTGAATCGTGGAGTGATAGTCGAATGGACTGTCGCGGTAATTGAGTGCTAGACTAGCTTAACCGTTTCATCAATCGGATCCAGTTGGATTGCTTGGGCAATTCTGCGATTGCCTGGGCAATTGGGAATGGAGCAATTGCCTGGACAATTGGGCGACAACCTTCAAAGTTCGACGAAGCGTTCTTCAATGGTTTCTCGTTATCCCTAACTCGAAGCACTGTTAATTGTGCATGCCTTGATAATACATCCCTGCATGAACCAAGGGTGGACAACAACCGATCTTGCAATCCTTCTAGCTGTTGAAATTCGCATCCCTAAGTCGAATTAGTCTTTATCATCGATTGATTGAATAAAGACCATGCTCATTCGTTTCTTGAATCTAACTCTCCTGATATTAGATAAATGGATGAATTCACGAGATCCTCTCCCAATTCACTCGCAATCAAAATTAAGAACCAAGAATAAACAAACTTTGAATTAAAATTGCAAACTCAAATACCTAAACAAATCCAATCGTTCTCACAACCACAAAAACACAATAACTCAAGCCAATTAAATTTAGTTCATGGCTTGGTGCAAAAGAAACACATATAATCTCCCTATCATGAATCTAATCAAAACAAAGAGGAAGAAGATGATGATGTCGAGCAGCCCTCTATTTTTTTCTCTCTCAAATAGCAACCCCTTGAAGTTGGCGACTTGATCTTCTTTATATAGGAGATAGCTAGGTAGAAGTCTTTCTTAAGCAGGAAGTTAATTAGGAATTAAATAGCATAAAAGAAATAAATCTCTTTTATTATTATATTTTTATTCCTCCAAAAAATCCTCATAAAACTCTTGAAATTTAATCTCTTTTTAATCTCTTCTTGGAACTCCAACTCTTCTAGGATTTATCCTTGCTTTTCACAATTATCTCGAATTAAATGGATTTATCCTTCAAGAAATTGGCAGCTCTCCTTCTTATCCTTAATTGCTTCGGCAATTTTCCACTTGCTTGGGCAATTAGATCTTGCACACACAAAAACACATACCAGCAGTACCTTTTCCACGAAAATCAACCGAATTATGTAATCAAACATAACAGTGAAGGAAACAATGCAATTATGCATGAATGACATGCAACTAGAATGAGCCTAAGTCTAACAATAATTATGAATAAAAGGGTGAGAAATATAGGACTTTTGCACACTTAACACACACCCAAACTCAAATTATTGCTTGTCCTCAAGTAATGCAAAACTAACAATTACCTGCCAATACTTCAATCATCAAAAATTGTGCTTCGTAACTGACTTCAATCCTCAGAACCGTGGCACAAAGTATGATTGCTTTTAAATTTTTTAGATAGCATAGAATTTACTCAGAATTAAACTATAATGCTTGTGACAATGTGTGTGTGGAGTTGTGCACAAGTTGATTTTCAGGATTCCATGTGAACAATAGGTTTAAATTAATTACCGCGGTATTTTATTTTTACTAGGGCCAATTTTGGGCACTTCTAGCAAAGTATGCAATTCCTTATTTTAATGTTAATCAACTAGAGCCAATTTCGGGCACCTCTAGCGATTTCTAATGCGTGATAACTAGAGCCAGTTTTAGGCACCTCTAGCAAGAAATTATTTTTAAATCAATCTTAGTTGAGTCTAGAGCCCGTTAGGCACCTCTAGCTCATATTTTTAAGTTTAATTTTTACCCAATTTTTAAGCAACCTAAGTTCACTAAGTCTCCTTTAATCAATCGAGTCACAACAGTGTCAAATTATATTCAGCATCATAGTTGAATTCTAAGTGTTATCCACGCACATCCTAAAATCGAAATTTCTATCAATTAAGTGCAGTGGCAAACTCGTCATAGGATATCCAACAAGCCTAAGCAAATTAAATCCAATCAAAGGCATGGCACGTAATGTATGCAACCTATATGCGATTACTAAAGATGAATGCAACTAAACATGAAACTATCTAGAAACCAACACCCCTCCAAACTCAAGAGAAGCATTATACTCAATGCGTGCAAGTATAAAAAATTAAAATAAAAATGCAAATGAGTTAGTCTAAAAGGTCGTCACCCTGGATGATGGGTTTCTTTCGGGCTGTATGCTTGATTCGTTTTGTGGTTCGCGGTGGTTGTGTGCGTGTGGCTAGTGGTGTGGCTTGAACCTTTGCAATCTCTTTGTTTGCTTTACTCTCATCATTGGTTTCTTCAACGATCAAAGCTTTTCACTTCGGCTTTGGTGGCACGACCGGTGGTGATGATACGGGTTCGGAGATGGAGTTATCCGAATTATTGAATCCGTGTAGGGATTCGGTGCGAGTTGGTTCAGCCATGGGTGTTTTACCTTTTTCTTGTGCAGTGGTTATCTCAGCATATTTAGTTGCCTGGGCAACTAGTTCAGTAGGAAACACCGAGAAAGGCACACTGCTATCGGGATATTTCTCTAACATCACTTGCGTGATGGCGGTGGTGTGGTCCTTCATGAATCGCATGAATAGCCTTTGGTGCGCTGCAAATTGCTCCAATCGGGTGGATAGTGTGTGGAGCATCTCTTTGATTTGATCCATGTTCACTAATGTAGGATCGGTTGCCTGGGCATCAGAGCCTGCCGAGGCATCAGGAATTGTTGTGGCAATTTTGGTTGCCCGGGCAATTTTCGTTGTTGGGGTTTTCTTTGGCACTTCTTGTTCTTTTGTCGTTTCCTCACCCATAATCCTCAAGTATTGAGCTCGGTTCCACCCAATTTTGGAGGGCAACTTCTCGTCCGTCAGATCACTTGGCACTTTTTTTTTCTCAAATAGTTGGGATATTAGGCTCAGAAAGAAAAGAGAACCTACATCCTTTTGACTACAAGAAAATATCTCATCACATATAATTTGTCCAACATTAATAATTCGCTTATTCAAAATAGAATGAATCAACAAAAGACTAGAATATGAAACTGTGGTATTGTGTGTGGTGGGTATTAAGCAAGTTTTGACAAACTTATTCCACAATTTGGCCTCGGGTTTAAGCATAAGTCGATTTACCATCCCCTTTAAAGATCTTCGATTCCATTCGGCTCCTTCAATGGTGAGGTCTTTGAAGACCTTTTTGACTCTTTCGGCCGTTATGTTGTCGACAAAAGCTTGATGTTCATCTTTTTCAACATAGATCCCGTAAAAGGTGTTGATCGTCTTGGCATCTATGAAAATCGTCCTGCCACGAGCAAAAACATAGGGATTGTTGGGGTTAGAAGCATGAGAATAAAATTCCCTTACCCATGATACGTTGGCGGCTTTTGGTTGATGGTAAAGAATTTGCCATTTGTGTTGCTCGATGATTTTGAAGATGAACAGATCAAGGCCATATTCTTTGCGGGACATGGTGTAATCAAAACCTTGCTCCTCCAACACCTTGCGGTTCGTGAACTTGGTGAAGAAATGCTCTTCTATGCTTGGCATTGCGAATCAACAGAATGGTGGTTCTTTGGATAAACTTGGGTGAGGGATGGTTTTGATGTTCTTGGCTATGGGTTCTTTGTGGTTGTGGTGAAAAACAAAAACAAGAAAAGAAAAACTTTGGGAGTTCAATAAGAAGGAAAAGTAGAGAATTAGAGAAAATGGGTAGGGGAATTGGTGGTTATCAATTTAATGGTATGTTAGAAAGAAAATATGGATTAAAGAAAGCTTATGGGATTGGGTAAGGTTGGCGGCAATAGGGATTGGATAAGGGAAAGGGTCATGCGGCTAGGGTAGTTTTATAAGGTAAAATAAATATGAGCTAGGCTTTTATAAGCCTTCAAAATCAGCTCATTATTTCCTCCTAAGGTTAAACTTTAATCTTCAATCCAATTCCTCTTGATCTTGAACTCTTATCCTAAAATTCAAACAAAGAAAAAGATAAATATTAACGAAAAAAATAAAAATAAATAAACATAAAGAATAAATTAAAGATAACTATCCTAAAGAATGTGGAAAGATAAAGATAAACATTAAAACTAAAACTAAGATAAAACCTTTATCCTAAATTGAAAATAAAATAAAATTAAATAGATAAATAAAAAAATACTAAAGGAGAGCATGGTCATGCATCTCCTAAAGTAACTACTTCCTTGTCGCGCTCAACATGGGTGCCGGTATAGTGCTTTAATTTTTGTCCGTTAACTTTGAATTCATGTCCGTCAATTTTGAATTCATGTCCGTCAATTGTCGACTTGATTATCACGGCACCATTGGAGAATGGTTTTACTACCTCAACTGGCCCGGACCATCTCGATCTCAGTTTTCCCGAAAAATGTTTTAACCGAGAATTAAAGAGTAGCACCAATTGCCCTGGCAAAAATTGTCGCGGCAATAGCTTCTTGTCATGCCAACGCTTTATTTTCTCCTTGTAGATTCTTGCGTTGTCATAAGCTAAGGCACGAAACTCTTCTATCTCATTAAGGTCCAGTAATCACTTTTGCCATACACTCTTTAAATCCATGTTTACAGTTTTGATAGCCCAATACGCCTTGTACTCGATTTCCATCGGTAGATGACAAGTCTTTTCGTATATAAGTCTAAAGGGAGACATGCCTAAGGGTGTCTTGAATGCGGTACGATAAGCCCAAAGTGCATCATTAATTCGAAGAGACCAATCCTTTCGAGAGGGATTTACAACTTTCTCGAGGATACTCTTCAGTTGCTAGTTGGAAATTTCACCTTGCCCGTTCGTTTGTGGGTGATATGACGTGGCAATTTTGTGTGTTACACCGAAGCATTGCAACATCTTGGCAATGAGTTTGTTGTCAAAATGTTTGCCTTCATCACTGATAATTGCCCTCGGCATTCCAAACCGCGTGAATATATTTTTCTGCAAGAATCTCTGAACGATTTTAAAATCGTTTCTGGGATATGCAACTGCCTCAACCCATTTAGAAACATAGTCAACGGCGCGTAAGATGTAGAGATTTCTAGATGAGGATGGGAAGGGCCCCATGAAATCAATACCCCACACGTCAAATACCTCGACTTCAAGGATATTCTGCAGTGGCATCTCATGTCGCCTAGAAATATTGCTCGTTCGTTGACATCGATCACACTGCTTGTAAAATTCTTGGGCATTGATAAGTGTTCAAAAGTACTATTTTCTTACCCTTTTTTCTCATATTATTGTTAGACTTAGGCCCATATTAGTTGCATAATTAGTCATTCATGCATTAATCCATGTTTCCTTCCATCGTTGAGCTTGATTACATAACTTGGTAGCTTTTGTGGAAAAGATGTTGCTTTGGTGTGTTTTGTCTGTATGTGCAGGATTACTTGCCAAAGCAAGGCTAGAGCTAGTTGCCAGGGCAATGCATGAAGGAGATGCCGAGCTAGTTGCCAGGGCAATACATGAAGGAGACGCCGAGCCAGTTGCCATGACAATTGTCTACAAGAGCAAAGGTGATATGGTAGTTGAAATTGATGACTAGACAAGCCCAAGATGACGTGGAACAAAGCCCAAACCCAGAGGAATTTGATTGTCATGCAGAGATTAAAGAAGAATTAAATTCCAAGAAGATAGGAGAAGTTCTAGTAGGAATATAATTATAATAAAGAATTATATTCTTTAAAGATAATTTAATTCCAACTTAACTTCCTCCTCAAAGAAGGACTTTTCCCTAGCCCTATAAATAGGATGGAGATTTCGACAACTTGAGGAGAGAAAGATAAGGGAATTTCGACAAGTCCAAGGAGGGCAAGAGGAGAGAATTTTCTACAAGCATCTAGGGCAAGGAGGATTTCGACAAGCCTCCTCCTTCATCCTTTTCTTTCTTGTTCGATTGGGTTCATGCTAGGGATTATTTATCTTGTGTTTCTTTGGAACCTAGCCATGAACTAAATCTACTTGGCTATGGTTATTGTGTTTTGTGGTTGTGAGAAACTATTGGTTTTTGTTTAGGTAATAAGAGTTTGCACTTTTCTATTTCAAGGTTTATTTATTCTTGGTTCTTATTCTTGTTTGCGAGTGAATTGGGAGAGGATCTCGTGATTTCATCTATTTATCTAATATCGGGAGAGTTAGATTCAAGAAACGAATGAATATGATCTTTATTCAATCTATTGATGGTGAAGATTAATCCGGCTTAGGAATAAGTTAAGGATTTCAACGGCTAAGAGGAGCGCAAGATTGGTTATTGTTCACCCTTGATTCACGCAGGGATGTATTATCAAGGCATGCATAAGTAGCTAGAGTTTTGACTTAGGGATAAGAAGAAACCATTGAAGAACGCTCTGCCGAACCTTGAAGGTTGCTGCCCAGACGCCCAAGTCGTTGCCCAACTAGTTGCCCAGGCAACTATCGATTAGTTGCCAAGGCAACCCCGTTGTGCAAGTTGCCACGACAACTGAGTTGCCCGTGCACTCTTTTACCAAGACAATCCAATCGGCTATACACATCAACTCACGATAACCTGGCCTATTTCTCTCTCATTTGATCTCATATTTTCTTTTACTTTATTGCTTTCTAAATTAGTTATTAGTTAAAACTCCTATAATCCTTTACTTGTGTTTTTACTTTTTACAGTGCAAGAGACTAGATTCTTGAAGTGGCACCAATCCCTGTGAAGACGATATCTTTTATACTATAACTTGCGACGTGTATACTTGCACATTTGCGTAGCACTTATTACGCGCAACAAGTTTTTGGCGCCGTTGTCGGGGATTGGCAATAGCGACTTTGCTTTTATTTTCTTGCACTTTCTTTTTACTTTTCTTGTTTAAGATTCAAAGGGCTAACAAACTTTGGTTTTGCATTGGCATATGACTAGGGCGAGACCGACTTCACCAGAATATCCCTTTGATCCAAAAATCGAACGAACCTTACAAAGACTTAGACGAAGGATAAGAGAAGCAATGGCAAATCAAGATGGCAATATGAATCAAGATGTTCGAGCATGAGGAGGAGTGATTCTTGCACGAAACAGAACTATTCGAGACTATCTTGAAGAAGATCTTGATGGACTTAACCCAGGAGTTGTCGCACCTGAAATTGAAGCCGACCACTTTGAGTTGAAACCGGTAATGTTTAATATGATCAACACAATAGGTCAATTTGGCGGCTCAAAGAATCGAAGATGCACGACAACATCTTAAATCTTTCTCGAGATTTGCAACTCGTTGAAGATACACGGAGTCACCCCGATGTCTTACGATTAAGATTATTCCCTATTCATCGAGGGATATGGCGAAAGCATGGTTGAATAGCATTTCGCGGATCCATAGCATCTTGGACTGATCTTTGTCGTGATTTCCTTGCTAGATTTAATCCTACAAATTTGGTGATAAGCCAGAACGACATTACTTCTTTTCGGCAGGCGGATGATGAATCCATGTACGAGGCTTGGGAGTGATATAGAGAACTTCTACATAAATGCCCCTACACGGATTCGGTGTGGACTCAAGTAACAATGTTTTACAACGCCGTGAATACACCAACAAGGATGATGCTAGATGCCTCGGCAAACGGCATACTCCTAGATAAGTCGCCGGAAGAAGCAATGCAAATTTTAAAAGGCTGGCCAAGAATGATTATCAATTCCCATCCACTAGAAGAGGAGGAGTTAGGCGCCAAGCCACAATACATGAACTAGGATCATCGATTCAATTTCGCACAATTGGCCACTTTAACCAAGATGGTCCAGAACATGCAAAAACCAAACAACACACATAAAGTCAAGGTAATGGATTCTTTTTGTGAGTTATGTGGTGATAACCATAATTCTTTCGAATGTATGCGAGAATCAGGAATCCACTTCTATGTGGGGAATTACAATCGGAACAACAATGTGGTGTCCAATACATACAATCCAGCTTGGAAGAAGCACCCAAATTTTTCATGGAGTAATCCCAACAATACTCTAAACCAGAACAATCAGAATGCACAAGCATCGGGATTCCAGCAGAATATGCCACGCAAGCGATTGCCGCAAAGAACAACCGAGCGACATCTAGTTCTTTGGAAAATTCTCTAAATGCTTTTATGATGAAAACTGAATCTTATATGGCTGAGAATAGTAATTTCATAAAAAGAACTGATGCTTTTATTAACAGGACCGATATGAGATTGCAAAACCAAGAGGCGGCAATCAAATCATTGGAAAATCAAGTCGGACAGTTTGCTCAAAATCTGAATACTAGACCGCAAGGAGGTTTACCTAGCGATACTGAAGTCGCAAGAGGAACTGGCCATGAGCAATGTAAGGCGATCACCACTAGAAGTGGCCAACAACTTAGAGAGGTTCAAACCCGCTCGTCAAACAAAACTCCACAAAAAGATCAAGATGAACCTAGCGGCAAAGCCTCAGATGCTGAACCAGGAATTGACGCGGTAACCGGTAATAAGCATGCCTCGGCAACCGACAATAAAGACGCCTCGGCAACTTGCGATAAGCATGCCTCGGCAACCCCAGTTGATAACGCCTCGACAACCCCTGTTGTCCCGACAATGCCGTCAATCAGGCTTCAAACCAATGAAAAGATCGAAGATATCCGACTTCCACCACCATTCCCACAAAGGTTGAAGCGAAAAAAGCAAGAATACCAATTCAAGAAGTTTCTTGATATCCTAAAGCAAGTCCACATCAACTTGCCATTGGTGGAAGCAATTGAACAAAGGCCAAACTATGCCAAGTTTCTTAAAGACATTGTGTCCAAGAGAACAAGGCTAGGAGAGTTTGAAACAGTTGCCACAACAGAGGGATGCATGGCAATGTTGAACAAACGTATGCCACCCAAGTTGAAGGATCCCGGAAGTTTCACAATACCCTATTCCATTGGAAATCACTATGTCGGGAAAGCACTATGCGACCTTGGGGCTAGCATAAACTTGATGCCTAAATCAGTTTTCCAGAAACTAGGAATCGGGAAGGTAAGACCTACAACAGTTATGCTACAGCTAGCTGACAGATCCTATGTGCATCCAGAGGGAAAAATCGAGGACATACTGGTAAAAGTTGATAAATTTATTTTTCCCGCTGACTTTATTGTCTTGGATTGTGAAGCAGATGAGCATGCACCCATCATTCTCGGGAGACCATTCCTAGCAACAGGGAGAACCTTGATCGATGTTGAAAGGGAGAACTCACAATGAGGGTGAATGACCAGCAAGTTAAACTAAATGTGTTCCAAACACTAAGGCATGCCGATGATCCAGAAGAATGCCAACTTCTTCATGCCACGGCAGAGTTTAACTTCGACGAGGAATTTAGTTGCCTCGGTAACTACATTGCCGATCAAGAAGAACCTGATGAGTATGAAGAACCGGTCGATGAGGAACAACAAGAAGAGGCAAATTGGCTAGTCAATCGACCAGGTACATACTTTGAACCACTGGATTACTCAGGTAAGGAAGGTAAGCTCGAAAAACCCTCTATTGAACAACCACCGATTCTTGAGTTGAAACAATTGCCAGAGCAACTAAAATATGCATACTTAGGAACTGATAATACATCGCCTGTAATTATTTCTTCTAAGTTACAGCCTGAGCAGGAAAAGAAGCTGATCAAGATGTTGAAGCTACACAAAAAGGCAATAGGGTGGACAATTGCCGATTTGAAGGGAATTAGCCCGGCAGTATGCATGCACAAGATTCTGTTGGAAGATGATCACAAACCTTCAATTGAGGCCCAGAGGAGACTGAATCATGCCATGAAAGGGGTTGTAATGAAAGAAATCATCAAGTGGCTTGACGCCGGCATTATATACCCTATCTCTGATAGTATGTGGGTAAGTCCGGTACAATGTGTACCGAAAAAGGGAGGTATAACAGTGGTAAGTAATGAAAATAATGAACTCATCCCAACCAGGACTGTGATCGGTTGGAGGGTTTGTATGGATTATCGAAAGCTAAACAAAGCCACCAGGAAAGATCACTTCCTATTACCCTTTATTGATCAAATGCTTGACCGTCTTGCAGGTAAACCCTTTTATTGTTTTCTTGATGGTTATTTAGGTTACAATCAAATTGCCATAGCACCAGAAGATCAAGAAAAGACAACCTTCACATGCCCATACGGTACCTATGCCTTCCGAAGGATGCCGTTCGGATTGTGTAACGCCCCGGCAACCTTCCAAAGATGCATGATGGCGCTCTTTTCAGACATGGTCGAAGACTTCCTTAAGATCTTCATGGATGATTTTTCTATTTTTGGTAATGACTTCGACAGCTGTCTCGGCAATTTAGAGAGGGTGTTGGCAAGATGTGAAGAAACTGATTTAGTCCTCAATTGGGAGAAATGCCATTTTATGGTAGATGAAGGAATAGTACTCGACCACAAGATTTCATCCAAGGGAATTGAAGTAGACAAAGCCAAGGTGGACGTGATCGAGAGATTACCCCCACCAAGTTCGGTTAAAGGAATTCGAAGTTTTCTCGGACATGCAGGTTTTTACAGGAGGTTCATTCATAATTTTTCTAAAATCACTAAACCCTTGTATAATCTGCTTGAACAGGATAAAGTCTTCGATTTTGATGATTCTTGCACCCAAGCATTCGAAACCCTAAAGAAAAAGCTTGCCTCGGCACCCATTGTCGTTCCACCAGATTGGACGCTACCTTTTGAGCTCATGTGTGATGTAAGTGATTTCGCGGTAGGAGCAGTCCTAGGCCAACGCACAGGTAAGACATTCCATGTGATATACTACGCTAGTAAAACTCTTAATAGTGCTCAAGTGAATTACACAACAACGGAGAAAGAGTTACTAGCTGTAGTTTTAGCTTTTGACAAGTTTCGATCCTATTTGATTGGTGCAAAGGTAATTGTTCATACGGACCATTCGGCAATCAAATACTTATTTGCTAAAAAGGATGCTAAACCTCATTTGATTCTTTGGATATTACTTTTACAAGAATTTGATATTGAAATTAAGGACAGGAAAGGAACAGAAAATTAAGTGGCCGAGAATTGAAGGGTATACTCGAGAAAGTTGTAAATCCCTCTAGGAAGGATTGGTCATTAAGACTAGATGACGCACTTTGGGCATATCGCACTGTATTCAAAACACCCTTAGGTATGTCCCCCTTCCATCTTGTCTATGGCAAAACATGCCATCTACCGGTGAAAATCGAGCACAAGGCATAATGGGCAATCAAGACTGTGAATATGGATTGGGAAAGTGCCGGACAAAAACGTTTGATGGATCTCAATGAGATAGAAGAATTTCGTGCACTCGCCTATAACAATGCACGAATCTACAAGGAGAAAACAAAGCGATGGCACGACAAGAAACTATTGCCATGATAATTCACGCCAGGGCAACTAGTTCTCCTATTCAATTCTCGGCTAAAACTTTTCCCAGGAAAGCTGAAATCAAGATGGTCGGGACCATTCGAAGTCGTCAAACCATTCTCCCATGGTGCTGTGATAATCAAGTCCATCTCTGACAACCATGAATTCAATGGACAAAGATTGAAGCACTACAATGGTGCCCATGTGGAACGTAACAAGGAAGTGGTCACTTTAGGAGATGTATGAGCATGCTCTCCTTTCAATACTTTATTTTTCTTTTTATTTTCATTTTTATTTTTAGGAGATATTTTATTTTTTCATTATCTTTAGTTTTCAGGTCTTCTTTGTTTTCTTTTTCACAACAAGACTCACAACTACTAGGCTAAGGAAATTTACTGCCGAGATCCTTGCCCCGGCAACCAATGAAGCAGTCACCACGGCAACCTACATCATGCACGCACAAGCTGATGCCACGGCAACCAACCCTGAAGATGCCACGACAACCAAAGATAAAGATATCCCGGCAACCACTGCAAAAGCCAAAGGTAAAGCACCTATGCCCGAATCAACTCCTACGGAATCATTTTCTGATTTTTTAGATTTGGACGAGTCCTCCATTAAACCAACAAAGACCGCACAAATTGAATTCTCCAAGCGAAAAGCCAATGACATTGATGAAGATGACGATGAGGACAACCCCGTACGAGGATCGATTCCACCACCGGCAACAAGAAAACAACCATCGCGTTCAATCAAGAGAATCAAGACACCGACCAAAAGGAAACTAATCATCTACGATGACGAACTCTCGGAGTAAGTCTTCGTATGCATTTTATTTTTCGTTATTTTTATTTTTCTTTAATGCACGCATTGAGGACAATGCCTCACTTGAGTTTGGGGGGATTGTTATTAGTAGTTACCATGTTTAGTTACATTCATCTTAAGTATTACATTTAGGATACATAAATTGCTTGCCATGCCTTTAATTAGAACAAGAATTGCTTAGATTTGATGAATATTCGATGATGACTTTGCCAATGCACTTAATTGATAGAATTTTTATTCTAGGATAACCATTGAAAAACTTAGAATTTTACTATGATGCTAAATTTGATGAAACACTGTTGTGGTTTGATTGATTTAAGGAATTCTAATGAACTTAGGTTGATAATTAACAAATTGGGGGATTAGAATAAAAATTGGATGAATGCTAGAGGTGCCCAAAATTGGCTCTAGCATGTGCTAAAAAAATTGATCACTAGAGGTGCCCGAAACTGGCTCTAGGATGTGTTAAAAAATTTTAACTAGAGGTGCCTGAAACCGGCTCTAGTCGATTAAATTAACTTAAGAAAACTAAAAACAAAACACTAGAGGTGCCCAAAACTGGCTCTAGTTAAAACATGTTAAAAAGAACCCAATGAAGTAATTTGAAAACCTCTTGTTTGCATAGAATCCGAAAAATCAACTTGCACACAACTCCGCACACACTCAGAAGCATTATAGTTTGAATTCGAGTAACTCCTAAGTTTTTCGAAAAATAAAAAGCCAATCATACTTTGTGCCGCGGTTCAAAGAATTGAAATCAAGTTCAAAGCTAAGTTTGTGAAAATTGAAGTCTTGGCATGTAATTATGAGTTTGCATTGCTTGAGGACAAGCAATAGTTCGAGTTTGGGGGTGTGATAAGTGTTCAAAAGTACTATTTTTCTTACCCTTTTTTTCTCATATTATTGTTAGACTTAGGCCCATATTAGTTGCATAATTAGCCATTCATGCATTACTCCATGTTTCCTTCCATCGTTGAGCTTGATTACATAACTTGGTAGTTTTTGTGGAAAAGATGCCGCTTTGGTGTGTTTTGTGTGTATGTACAGGATCACTTGCCAAAGCAAGGCTAGAGCTAGTTGCCAGGGCAATGCATGAAGGAGATGCCGAGCTAGTTGCCAGGGCAATGCATGAAGGAGATGCCGAGCCAGTTGCCATGGCAATTGTCGACAAGAGCAAAGGTGATATGGTAGACAAAATTGATGACTAGACAAGCCCAAGACGACGTGGAGCAAAGCCCAAACCCAAAGGAATTTGATTGCCATGCAGAGATTAAAGAAGAATTAAATTCCAAGAAGATAGGAGAAGTTCTAGTAGGAATATAATTATAATAAAGAATTATATTCTTTAAAGATAATTTAATTCCAACTTAACTTCCTCCTCAAAGAAGGACTTTGCCCTAGCCCTATAAATAGGATAGAGATTTCGACAACTTGAGGAGAGAAAGAAAGGGGAATTTCGACAAGTCCAATGAGGGCAAGAGGAGAGAATTTTTGACAAGCATCTAGGGCAAGGAGGATTTCGACAAGCCTCCTCCTTCATCTTTTTCTTTCTTGTTCGATTGGGTTCATGCTAGGGATTATTTATCTTGTGTTTCTTTGGAACCTAGCCATGAACTAAATCTATTTGGCTATGGTTATTGTGTTTTGTGGTTGTGAGAAACTATTGGTTTTTGTTTAGGTAATAAGAGTTTGCACTTTTCTATTTCAAGGTTTATTCATTCTTGGTTCTTATTCTTGTTTGCGAGTGAATTGGGAGAGGATCTCGTGATTTCATCTATTTATCTAATATCGGGGGAGTTAGATTCAAGAAACGAATGAATATGATCTTTATTCAATCTATTGATGGTGAAGATTAATCCGGCTTAGGAATAAGTTAAGGATTTCAACGGCTAAGAGGAGCGCAAGATTGGTTGTTGTTCACCCTTGATTCACGCAGGGATGTATTATCAAGGCATGCACAAGTAGCTAGAGTTTGGACTTAAGGATAAGAATAAACCATTGAGGAACGCTCTGCCGAACCTTGAAGGTTGCTGCCCAGACGCCCAAGTAGTTGCCCAGGCAACCATCGATTAGTTGCCAAGGCAACCCCGTTGTGCAAGTTGCCACGGCAACTGAGTTGCCCGTGCACTCTTTTACCAAGACAATCCAATCGGCTATCACACCTCAACTCACGATAACCTGGCCTATCTCTCTCTCATTTGATCTCATATTTTTTTTTTACTTTATTGCTTTCTAGATTAGTTATTAGTTAAAACTCCTATAATCCTTTACTTGTGTTTTTACTTTTTACAGTGCAAGAGACTAGATTCTTGAAGTGGCACCAATCCCTGTGGAGACGATATCTTTTATACTATAACTTGCGACGTGTATACTTGCACATTTGCGTAGCACTTATTACGCGCAACAGGCATCTTTGTACAACGTAGGCCAATATAGTCCGGATTGCAAGACTTTGGCCGCGATACGTGTACCTCCAAAATGGCCTTCATAAGGTGAAGAATGGCACTGCCGAAGCATATTTTGTTACTCCTCATCGGGAACACATCGTCTTATAACACGATCTGCATATTGTTTAAACAAAAGAGGCTCGTCCCAATAATAATACTTAGCATCATGTCGGAACCGCTTTTGCCTTATTGAGTAAGGTTATAAGGTAAGATACCACTAACTAAAAAATTAACGAGATTGGCATACCATAGAGCTACTGAGGCAATTAGCAACTGTTCATCAGGTAATGCATCATCGATCTCCAAGGGGTCAGTTACTTCGTCCCCTCCTTCTAGCCTTGACAAATGATCAGCAACTTGTTTCGATGTTACTTTCTTGTCCTTAATTTCAATGTCAAACTCTTGTAAAAGTAAAATCCAACGAATTAAACGAGGTTTGGCATTTTTTTAGAAATCAAATATTTAATTGCTGAGTGGTCAGTATGGACAATTACCTTAGTACCAATCAAATAGGAACGAAACTTGTCAAATGCGAAAACTACCGCTAGTAATTTCTTTTCCGTTGTGGTGCAATTCAATTGAGCATCATTAAGGGTTTTACTAGCATAGTATATTACATGGAAGATGTTACCTTTTTGCTAGCCTAAAACAACACCTACTGCAAAATCACTTGCGTTACACATGAGTTCAAAAGGTAGAGACCAGTTAGGTGGAACGACAATGAGTGCCGAGGCGAGTTGTTTCTTCAGGTTTTTAAATGTCGTGGCACGTGATTCATCAAAATTAAAAGCTTTGTCCTATTCAAGCAATTTACACAAAGGTTTAGAAATTTTAGAAAAATTATAAATGAACCTTCTATAAAAACTTACATGACCGAGAAAGCTTCAGATTCCTTTGACCGAATTTGGTGGCGACAATTTTTCAATTACTTCCACCTTAGGTCTATCAACTTCAATTCCCTTGGAAGAGATCTTGTGGCCGAGCATTATACCTTCATCTACCATAAAATGTCACTTCTTCCAATTTAGAACCAGATCAGATTCTTCGCATCGGGTTAGTACTCTCTCCAAATTACCGAGGCAATTGTCGAAATTATCCCCAAATACTGAAAAATCTTCCATGAATATTTCAAGGAAATATTCCACCATGTCAAAGAAAATTTCCACCATTTATCTTTGGCAGGTTGTCGGTGCGTTGCATAATTTGAACGACATTCTTCGAAATGCGTATGTGTCGTATGGGCATGTGAAGGTGGTCTTTTCATGATCATTCGGTGCTATGGCGATTTGGTTATAACCTGAGTAACCATCAAGAAAATAATAAAATGATTTACCTGCAAGACGGTCAAGCATTTGGTCAATAAATGGAAAAGAAAAATAATTTTTCCTAGTAGCTTTATTTAACTTACGGTAATCCATACAAACCCTCCAACCAGTGACAGTTCTAGTTGGAATAAGTTTGTTGCTTTCATTACTTACCACAGTTATACCTCCTTTTTTCGGTACACGTTGTACCGGACTTACCCATGTACTGTCGAAGATAAGATATATGATACTGACATCAAGACACTTGATGATTTCTTTCCTCATGACTTCATTCATAGCAGGGTTAAGTCTCTTTTGAGCCTTAATTGCCGATTTATGATTATTCTCTAAAAGGATTTTGTGCATACATACCGCCGGGATAATTCTCTTCAAGTCGAAAATTATCCATCCTATTGCCTTTTTGTGCAACGCCAACATGTCAATCAACCTTTATTTCTATTCAGGCTATAACCTTAAAGAGATAATTACGGGGAAAGTATTATTGGTTCCCAAATAAGCGTATTTTAATTACCCTGACAATGGTTTCAATTCAAGAATATGAGGTTGCTCAATAGAATGTTTTTTTTATTTTACCTTCCTTACCTAAGTAATCCAATGGTTCAAAATACTTACCTGGAAAACTTGTTATCCAATTGGCTTCTTCCTGCTCTTCATCGTCCGTCTCTTCAAGTTCCTCAGGTTCGGCCATACAATTGCTGAGGCAATTGTTAAGGCAATTTTTCTCCATGTCAAAATTGAATTCTGTGGTGGCTTGGATGACTTGGCACTCTTCTAGATCATCAGCTTGCTTGTGAGTTTGGAAAACATTCAGTTTAACTTGTTGATCGTTTACCCTTATAGTGAGTTCTCCCCTTTCCGCGCCAATCAAGGTCCTTCCCGTTGCTAGAAACGGTCTCCCAAAGATAATAGGTGCGAACTCATCTACTTCACAATCCAAAATAATAAAATCAGCGGGAAAAATAAACTTATCAATTCTTACCAGGATATCTTCAATTTTCCCTCCGGTTGCACATAGGATATATCCGCAAGTTGTAGCATCATTGTTGTTGGCCTCGCCTTCCCTATTCCCAATCGTTGGAAGACTGATTTTAGCATAAGGTTTATGCTTGCTCTAAGATCGCATAATGCCTTCCCGATATAGTGATTTTTGATTGCACAAGGTATTGTAAAACTGTCGGGATTCTTTAGCTTAGACAGCATTCGGTTATGCAACATGGCCATGCATCCTTCCGTCACAGAAACGGTTTCAAATCCTTCTATCCTTGTTCGTTTAGAGACAATGTATTTAAAGAACTTAGCATAGTTCGGCATTTACTCGATTGCTTCCACCAATGGCAAATTGATGTGGACTTGCTTGAGGATATCTAAGAACTTCTTGAACTGGTAGTCTTGCTTCTGCCGTTTAAGCCTTTGTGGGAAGGGTGGTGGGATTCGAATCTCATCATCCTTCTTTCTGGGATTTTCATCGCAACTTGCCCGGGCCATTGGAATTTCCTGGGTAATTTTAGATTCACCAATTTTGGATGGGGTGTTCTCGCCAATTACCTCTTTTTGTGCAGGGGCTTGCTCCGCTGGTTGATTTATGGGCTGAGCAGGTGCATCATTAAGCTTTCGTCCACTCTGGATGGTGAGTACCTTACACTGCTCATGGCTAATTCCCTTTGCGACCTTAGTATCGCTGGGTAAACCTCCTTGCGACCTTGTATTCAGGTTTTGGGCGAATTTCCCAAATTGAGACTCTAATGATTTCAGGGCTGCCTCTTGATTCTGCAATCTCATCCCAGTCATGTTAATGAAAGCGTTAGTCCTTTTCATGAAGCTACTATTATCAACCATATAAGATTCAATTTTTAACAGAGAAGTATTGAGAGAGTTTTCCAAAGAACTAGATGGTGTCGATTGTTGCTGAGGCATATGTTGTCGAGGCATGTTATGCTGGAATTCTGATGCTTGTGCATTCTGATTGCTCTGATTGAGGGAGTTGTTCGAATTGCTCCATGAGAAATTCGGATGCTTCCTCCAGGCTGGATTGTAAGTGTTGGACGTCACATTGTTGTTCCGGTTATAGTTTCCAATGTAAAAACTAGACTCTAGGTTCTGCGGACACTCAGAAGAATCATGGTTACCGTTACATAAATCACAAATTGGTGTGTTGCTTGGTCGCTGCATATTCTTAATCAAATTGGTTAAAGTAGCCAATTGTGCGGAAATGGATCCCAATAAATCAAGCTCATTTATCGTGGCGTTTCGTCTGACTATTCCCCTTCGGGTAGTTGGGAACTGATATTTGTTCTTGGCAAGATAGTTCAGAATCTCTATCGCTTCCTCATGTGACTTGTCAAGGAGTATGCCATTTGCCGAGGCATCTAGCATCATCCTTGTCGGTGTATTCACTGAGTTGTAGAACATCATCACTTGTGTCCATTCTGGAAATCTATGCATGGGACATTTGTGTAAAAGCTCTCTGTATCACTCCCAAGCCTCCTACATGGATTCATCATCTGCCTGCCGAAAAGAAGTAATATCATTACGCAATTTATCAGTCATATCTGTAGAACTAAACCTAGCAATGAAATCACGACATAAATCTGTCCAAGATCCTATAGATTCGGATGTAATACTGTTTAACCACGTCTTTGCCCTATCCCTTAGTGAATATGGAAATAATTTCAGCCTTAGGACATCCTCAAAGACTCATTGTAGTTTGAAAGAATTGCAAATCTCCAGGAATGATTTGAGATGTTGTCTGGCATCTTCAGTGGTCGATCCGCCAAATTGACCAATTGTATTGATCATGTTGAACATCACAGGTTTTAAATCAAAGTGGGCAGCTTCTATTTCAGGTGTGACAACTCCTAGATTGAGACCGTTTAAATCCTCCTCTAGGTAATCTCAAATTTCCCTATTTCTGACACGAACAGGTTGTTGCTCGACTAAAACTCCTCCTTCTATTGCCACAACATTTTGATTGTCGTCTGGGACAACATGATATGCCATTGCTGCTCTTTTCTCACGTCTTCTCCTATGAAGAACTCGTTATATTCGGGTTCAAATGGGTGTTCTGGTGATGTTAGTCTCGCCCTGGTCATATATAGATGCAAAACCAAGATTGTAAGTCCTTTGAAACCGATTAGCAAAAATAAAACAAAAATAAAAATAAAAATAAAAGTGTAAGAAATTAAAAACAAAGTTGTTATTGTCAATCCCCGGTAACGGCGCCAAAAACTTATTGCGTGATTTGAGTGCTACGCAAATGGTGCAAGTGAACACGTCGCAAGCTATAGTATAGAATAGATATCATCTCCACAGGGATTGGTGCTAATTCAGGAATCTAACTTTTTGCACTGTAAAAATAAGAACACAATTGATAATAGGTGTTGATTTAACGAGTAAAGTCAAATAATAAGTAAATAAAAGAGAGATGTAATCAAATAAGAGAGAGTAGGCCTGGTTATCGTGAATCATGGAGTGATAGTTGAATGGACTGTCGCGGTAATTAAGTGCTAGAGTAGCTCAACCGTTTCATCAATCGGATCCAGTCGAATTGCTTGGGCAATTCTGCGATTGCCCGGGCAATTGGGAATGGAGCAATTGGGCGACAACCTTTAAAGTTCGGCGAAGCGTTCTTCAATGGTTTCTCATTATCCCTAACTCGAAACACTATTAATTGTGTATGCCTTGATAATACATCCCTGCGTGAACCAAGGGTGGACAACAACCGATCTTGCGCTCTTTTTAGCCGTTGAAATTCGCAACTTATCCCTAAGTCGAATTAGTCTTCACCATCAATTGATTGAATAAAGACCATGCTGATTCGTTTCTTGAATCTAACTCTCTCGATATTAGATAAATGGATGAATTCACGAGATCCTCTCCCAATTGACTCGCAATCAAAATTAAGAACCAAGAATGAACAAACTTTGAATTAAAATTGCAAACTCAAATACCTAAACAAATCCAATCGTTCTCACAACCACAAAAACACAATAACTCAATCCAATTAAATTTAGTTCATGGCTTGGTGCAAAAGAAACACATATAATCTCCCTATCATGAATCTAATCGAAACAAAGAGGAAGAAGATGATGATGTCGAGCAGCCCTCTATTTTTCTCTCTCTTAAATCGCACCCCCTTGAAGTTAGCGGCTTGATCTTCTTTATATAGGAGATAGCTAGGTCGAAGTCTTTCTTGAGGAGAAAGTTATTTGGAATTAAATAGCATAAAAGAAATAAATCTCTTTTATTATTATATTTTTATTCCTCTAAAAACTTCTCATAAAACTCTTGAAATTTAATCTCCTTTTAATCTTTTCTTGGAACTCCAACTCTTCTAGGATTTATCCTTACTTTTCTCAATTATCTCGAATTAAATGAATTTATCCTTCAAGAAATCGGCAGCTCTCCTTCTTCTTATCCTCAAGTGCTTCGGCAATTTTCTACTTGCTTAGGCAATTAGATATTGCACACACAAAAACACATACCGGTAGCACCTTTTCCACAAAAATCAACCGAATTATGTAATCAAACATAACAGTGAAGGAAACAATGCAATTATGCATTAATGACTAAAAATGCAACTAGAAGGAGCCTAAGTCTAACAATAATTATGAATAAAAGGGTGAGAAATATAAGACTTTTGCACACTTAACATTACGTACCAGATTAACACCCAATTGTGTGCTCCCATTTGCTGCGGTAATATCATTCAAAAATCAAAGATTCGATGAAATAACATCCTCCTTTTCCACAAACTCATAGTCAAAAAGGAGTTTATTTCTTCTTGTCCATAACATCCTGCAAATGACAGAAAAGAAACTAGTCCAATTACCATGCAGTGCCCTGTTCAAGACAGATTGACACACATTGGTTCTAAACTACTCCTTGAGAGTTAGTGAATCGAAAGCTTGTAGCCGATCCGGAGGAAGTAGCGCCTTCCATACCCCTTGGGCTTTTTTAGAGTCCCTTAACATATGTAGAATATCTTCTACGCCTCGCATACAAATTCCACATATATTATCCATAGTCATGTGACGTTGCTCCCTTTCAGCATTCGTAAGTAATTTCTCTTTTAATGCAAGCCATAAAAAAGTTTGAATACGTTGCGGGATAGGAAGTTTCCACAACAATTTCCAGGGATCATCACTCGAATTAGGAATTACCTCCTCAATAGCCAATTTCCATCCCAAGCAGTCTTCCCTAAATGAGCCATCGGGGAACCATGTCTACCAGTACCACCCTCTGAAAAAATTCCTCTGGTAAGACATCCCTTAATTGATCAATATCCTAATTTCCAGCAGCATCGGTGAAGGACGCCACAGGACATGGTAGGGGTGGTGACTCAGTTAAAGCATTGTGTACCAACAATCCAGCCTCATCGACCCATTCATCATACCAAAAGTCGATAATGCAGCAGTCCCTTAAATTCCAAATAATACCATTGCGTACCTCATCCCAAACATGTTTAATGCCGGACCACAGCCTTGAGCAACCTTGCCCTTCTAAACTCAATGGGATGGACAGATTACATCCAATGTTCTTTCAAAAGAATTGGAATGTCGTGAGTAAGAGCGTAGTTAATTTTGTTCAGAAATGTTTCGATGGTGAAAATCTTCCAGCTGGTATTACCACACAATTATTGTCCTCATCCCTAAGATTGAGACGTCAGACTTTTTTCTCGCATTTCAGACCGATTAGTCTATGTACGGCCACTTATAAAATTCTTACTAAAGTGATCGTCAACAGATTGAAACCTTTCTTGCTGCGATGGATATCCCAAACACAAGCAAGTTTCGTACTGGGTCGATGCATTATGGATAATGTGATATTAGCGCAGGAGGTCATTCACTCTATGCGAATGAAGACCGAGAGAAAAGGATAGATGGCAATTAAGATAGGTTTGGAAATCGCCTACGACCAATTAGAATGGAGTTTCATTGAAGACACTTTAATTGACATTGGTATACCGAGTGATTTAATCAGGTTCAATCCACTGCTTTCAGATTCGAGCTTGCACAACCACAGAATACTAAAACCAGAAATTTAACATGCAACAGATAAAAAGGTAAAACTTTTATCCCGAAAAAAGAAAATGGGTGAAGGCAAAAGCAAAAGTAAACCAACCTTTGGCAATGCCTTTGACAATGGAAACTCTTGTTGGCCATTCTAGGACCTATTGATCAGCGTCCTTCACATCAAGATAGCTTAGCAAGTTCCCATTAGGGACGGAATCATAAATGAGAAATCGCTCTCCCGAGCCTTTGGACAAAAAATCTTTTCAATCGAACTAAATTCTCATGCTTGAATGTTTATGGTTTTAGTGTTTAAGGTTTTAGGTTTAGGGTTTATGGGTTTGAGATTTTTGGTTTTGTGTTTATAGATTTAGAGTTTTAAGTTTAGTGTTTTGGATTTAGGGTTTAGGGTTAAATTATTTTTAATTTAAAATAGGGCTAAATTAAAATAATGTATAAATATTGAGCGTTAAATTTATTATTATTTTTTGAATTAGGACTAAATTGTTTGAATGTGCAAATATAGAGGACTAAATGTGCTATTATATAAAATTTGTTAACTGCCACATCACTTTCTTAACGTCCGTTAAGAGCTCAGTGGCCAAATTGAAGCAAATCACAAAGTTTAATGGTAACATAGAAGCAATTGAAAGTTTAGTTACCAAATTGAATAATTAACCAAAGTTGAGTGACCATTTGTGAACTTTACCCTTAAAATTTCTAGGAGGTGTGATTGCCCCTCTAGCAACCTTCGATCCATCTCTGTTCACTAACACTATTGATTGATAGTGTAACACCCTGATTAAAAATAAAGTAATTAAATATAAGAAAACATGAAAATATATTAAAAAAGGTAGTGTCAAAGGGTTTCAAACCTATGCTCCTTAGACTAGTAAGATGAAGCCTCAACCATCTGAACTAAGGGTGTTTTTGGTTGAGTCTTACCCCAGTTTAATATTAAACTATACTCTGTGATTATACCAAAATTTAATAAGTATGATCTAACTCTTCACCTACCTATTTGAAATGTGTCCATCTGGTTCTATCCGAGAGAGAGATCTAGAGAGTTCTCAAGCCTTCCCGAGCCACCTCCGTCTGATCTTCGTTTATCTCCCCGCTACAGACTTCACCACCCTCACCATCAGAACCATCATCTCGTCCTGACTACGCCCTTGACCACCACTTGCAATGGAGCATCTCTGTTCGCCGTGAAAATTGGTTTAAACGCCTATCGATAACCCAAAGGAATATCTTTATTTTTCGGTGATATTTACCGTCGTTCGTCGTTTGTGCATTACACCGCCATCGTCTGTGTGTTCATCGTCGTCCCATGACCAATACCCAGCCCTCTACTCGACGAGTTGTCACGTCGTTGCCGTAGAGATTGCCTAGAAGCTTCGATGAGGTGAAACCTTGTTTTTCGATCTGGTTCATGGGTTTTTGATCATGTTTTTAGTCGATCTAGACTAGGTATGGAAATCTGCCCTTTAAGTTGTAACAACGATTTACGTCATTTTTAAGGTGTTTTTCGATCGATTTAGGGTCGCGCGTGGTGAGCACGCGTCTTCCGGGGAGAATTTTGACCACCATGGTTAGTTCTCTATTGAACCAAGCGGGTTCAGCCCTGAACTAGTCTGGCTAGAACTGATATGACCTAGGAAAGCAAGAATCGGCCTGCATCATTATTGGGTTGGCCTGCTTGGCCCAATGGCTTTGGGTCTTAAACCTAAATAGGTTTAAGCCCAGTTTACTGACCCGACCTGATTTTGTCTACTTGAATCTATTCGAACTGAAACAGCCAGATTCATCTCGAGTTTGTCTGACCCAAATCAACCAAGTTAACTCAACCCTGGTCAATACGTTGACTATTGACCAATTGACTGTTGATCAGACCCGTTGATCATTAATTTTTTGGGTTAACTTTGACTAGACATTGACTTTTTTTAGAAAGTTATATTTTGGGTTTTTCAATGTCCTAAGCCTGTTTTTGAAGTTTGTTTCGCGAAATTCTAACCCGAAAGCCTCCAAATCTAATCTTGAACTTGAGCATGCATATGTATTTAATTATTCAAATTTAGAGCAACATAGTTGAGTTAATGTTGATTTTAGAGTATGCTTCGGCTAGGGTGATTCCTACTGAACCTAAGGCATCCCCTTAGGTCGGCACCTACACCCAATGGGCCTGGGTTAAAGCCTTTGTAGATGCAGTTTTCGGTTGGAGGGTATTTAGGTGTTAAATAACATCTTCATGTCTCTTTTAAATCTACCCTATTGAATAAATCACCAATGTTTGAGACTCTCTGCATGGTTCCTAACTGTACTCAATGGAATACACTAAACTCCAGTTCAACTTCCATAATATATCTCTCTTCTGATTTTTTGGGCTATAAGTTTCTCGCATGATACTCGGGTGATCAAATAAAGAATAACTAGGTTACTTTTAGATATAACATTCTATTGAAATATCGAATCGTAATTGAAACTTGTTGTTGCCTGGAATACCATGGCAACATTATGCTTTACCATATACCTGCTTGTGCCTGTAACATCTCTTGGTAGTTCTGTATTACTGAGCTTTTTCAAGCTCATATTGTTATTTACCATCTCAGGTAAAAGGATTGAACATGATGCAGCTATCAATATCAGTATGGGAGTTCTTTCGACACTGTTTCCGGAGTACAATGCATGTGTAATTAGGGGAATATATTACTGAGCTTTTCCAAGCTCATGATGGTATTTACCATCGCAGGTTAAAAGATTGAACATGATGCAGTTATCAACATCAGTATGTGAGTTTCTTTGGCACTGTTTGCAAAGTACAATACATGTGTAATTAGGGGGCATGTATGTCATGTCTTGTTTTATATTTGAGTTTGAAACTCGTTTTATAACATGTATTTATAAGCATTGACATGTTAAATGAATAATTTCTAAACTTGTATTTTAAATTCATAATTTGTTTTATGGCTTTAAATGGTTTGGCAATTTGTTTTATCTGAAATACTAATGTGGGTCGCTTCGGTGACCCGAATGTGACACCTTGAATTGGATCGGGTAACCCTCATCTGTTTGGGTGTTATAGATAGTTAGTTCACCCAAATTGTGTTGAGGCTGGAAATTTATCGATTAATGTCTTGATGGAGTTACCTTGTGCCCAAAGCAACCTAGTCCTGTTGAAAATTTTAAATATTTGATAAATTTTGGTCTAATAACATTTCGGTCTTTATGAAAATTAAGTATTTGAATTTAAAAAATACAAGGACTTATTGAAATATTTAGTTAAGTATGGGTTGAATTAATGAAGTATGGCACGCGCCTTCAAATTTTTTTCTCTAATAGCAATTTAGGTCCTTATAAATTTAAATATTAGACAAATTAGGTGTAACGCCCCCGTTTTGGGCCTAGCGGTTTTGGGGTTCGGTTTGAGGGTCCGGAGGATCGGTAATAGAGGTTCGAGTTAGTTTCAGGATTAAATCAGATTAAATATTTCTGAAGGTGTTAAAAATATGGAAAAATGCTCTAAAATCATTATTTAATATATTAATGATTTTGGTAGAATCAATTTTGGAAAATGAGTTTTGGAAATCAAACATTTTGGACTAGTGACCAAAATGCAAACTTTGAAAACTATTTTTAGTGACTGTTTTGTAAAGGGTCAAACTTTGAATCTTTAAGGACCTAATAACCCAAAATTATAATTTCAGACTTTATCCTTTAATTGACTATTTTTAAAAGTCCTTTGGAAAATTAAATAGATTGGGAAGAATTAATTGGTAATTAATTCTTCTAAAACAAAAATCACGTAACTAACTTTCTAAAAACCTTTTTCTCTCAAAATCTCTCCAGCCAAACACCATTCTCTTCTTCTAAATCTTCATGTAAATCTTATTTTTCTTAAATCTTTTGATTTCTAAAGGATTCTTATTGGTTTCTAAACAAAACCTTATTGTTTTAACTTTGTTTTCACATGTAAATTCAGCAAATTAAGGGAGAAAGCATCCATTAGAGGTAAGGTTTGTTCTTCTCCTCTAATGAAAGGTTCTTTACTGAAATTCCCAAGTTGTTGATCCTTTACAGTTGTTTTCTAATGTGTTTTGATAGTTTAATTGATGAAATTGGTTTAATTGTGTTTGATTGATGAAAATGGTAGATTTTCGAATTGGATCTATTTTGCTAGGTTCTTGATCAAGTTAGATCATGATTTTGATGTTTAATAATGTTAAAATCTTGGATTTAACATTGTAATCCTGAAACTAGTTGAATCTCTAATATTGAAGGTTGTTAGTTAAGGGTTTTTGTGATGTTATTGGTGTTTAGTCATTGCTGGAAGTAAAAGGATGTTGTGAAAGGGTTTTTAGATGTTAATTGATGAGGTTTGATGTATTGAATCATTGTACTGTGGCTGGGTAAAGATTGAGAGGTGTTTGAGGTTGCTTTCGATAAGTTTCGGATGGTTTTTGAGTGGGCAACTGTGAGTTGCGAGAATCTATTTTGAGGCAGTAGGTTGAATGCATTTTTATGAATGTTTCCTCTAGCTTTGTGTGATCAAAATAGGGGATAATCAAGGCGAAGTAGCTTGAGGAAGATTGTGGCTTTTCGGGAGCTCGATTTGCTTTGGCGAGTAAGGCGAAGTGAAATTGGTGAGTGGAAACTGGTTTTAAATGATTGCTAAAGGTTTGCAAATGATGTTGGGAGTTTAGGCTAAGCGTGAAACACTTAACTAAGCTTGAAAGTAAGTTTCCTCTCTTTTGCTCTCGAATATCGGATTGGATATGAGAATAGGTTCAACACATGAACTTTCATTTATGAGATGCTAGTGAGCATTGGTTTTCATTCTGGTTGGGAATAGGGTATTGTTTTGGCAATGTGATTTGCATATGTGGTGGTTTTTCTTAATGCATTGAAAAAAAACGAGTAAATGGGTTTGCAAATGATATATTGGCTATGTGACATGATGAGAAAACATTCGGATATAGTTGCCATGTCATAGGATTAAAGTGCACTATAATATATGCTTAAAATTGATCATGTCCAGTGGTCCTTGAGGTATAGCGGATTGGCTACTCGGACTATTGGTTTTCTCATTAGAGGTTATACGGATTGGCTAACCTATGTGAGAGTAAATCTTGCAGAATGGCAAGGTTTGAGATATCATGCGGATTGGCATGGTTTGAGTATGGTGACAGATTGTCCATCATGAGTTATCCTTGTATCCGATATATGGATGGAGGATTGTTCATTTAATGATAAAGGATTGTCTATCCAAGGGCAGAGGATTGTCTACCCAAGGTCATTATAATTGCCAATATATAAAAGTTTATGTGTTAAACCTATTTTATAATGCTTTGGGATTTAAGCATGGTAAAAAGAATTAATGCTTTGGGATTTAAGCATGAGATGATTTAATGCTTTAGGATTTAAGCATGGAATTTATACATGTTGTTGCATAAGGATTGTTATGCAATGTTTTGATTTGGAATCAATGTAAAAGCTTTGGTTGTAAGCATGGTTTGAAAACAGTGTTTAGTTTTCAAATGATTAATTGCATCATTGTTTTATGAGCATCCTCACTAAGCATGTGTGTCTAACGCTCTCTTTTTCCTAATGATGCAGAGCACTGAGGTTTGGGGTATCAAAGGCAAAGTCTAAAGTGATCCAAGAACCAAGATTGCTTTGAGTATGAACTCAGTTTAAGTTTTCGGTTAATAAGGCAATGTGTTCGCCATATTGTTGAGATTTGTAATTCTATTTTCCCCTGGTTTTTGGGCATGAGTAATGCTGTATTTTGGAGTTGGTTTGTTGTTGATAAGCATGTTATAGGTTTTTGCTTATGGTTGATGCTAGGTGGTTACCTAGGTATGCATTTAGTTAGCATTGCTTGATTGACATGCTTGGATGTCTTTAACATGTTGATGTTGATGCAAGAGATATGTTGGTATGTTGCTCATGTTGGAAGTTGTTCAAATGAGTGTTTTGGTATTTTGGCAAAGTGGTTTAGGCTTTTGAAAGCATATGTTTGTTATGGTTGCTAAATCTTGGTGCAAATGTTGGAATATGTCTTTATGGATGTTTGTATGCATGTATGTGAGTTGCTAGGAACCAAATGTATCTAGATTCGGGTGATAAACCAGTTCAAAATGACATTACAGGCCTAGGCGTACCGATACGCGGGTGACTGTATCGGTACTGTTAGGCAATTTCTGGTGTTGCATATCGGTACGTGCATTGGGGTTTCGGTACGATTTTGTACTACTGGAAATCTTACTTTTTGAACTAAGCCCGTGTACCGAAACACGTAGTCGTCATATCAGTACGGTATTTAATAATGTTAAATTGGATTTGGTTTTCATACAAGCGTACCGGTACGGTACACAGCGTACCAAAATGAGGCTGATTAGTTTTGATCATTGTATCGATACAGTTGCCCGCGTATCGATCTGTATCAATACGAGTGTCCGTTATTACCGTTAATATCAATGAATGAAGGTTCTATTTCTTTCATTTTAGTCCATGAATGTTGTACTTGCAATTAAGTGAGTTGGGATGGTTTTTTTATCTAAAAATTGACATGCAAGTATGTAATCTAACTAATTGAGGATTGGTAACCTTAATCCCAATAATGGTCTCTAAGTTTACAAGATTTACGATTTAGTCCCTAAATTGTACGATATGCAATTAGTTACCTTTTCGGGGTCCATTTCCTTTGTAATTTCATCCACTGCAAGCATGAACACTTAAAAATTAATAATATGCATCTAGACAAGATAAAAGGGAAAAATGGACCGGTTTTCGTAATTTTCCCCTATTTATCTTTGGCAAACCTAATATAGCTCGCTCAATTCGGTTGGGCGTCTAAACCTGGTTGGGTTGTATGTCGATGCAAGTTGGTAAGGTTGTGGCCTATGCATCGACACAGCTGAAGTTTCATGAGCAAAATTACCCAACTCATAATTTGGAACTTGCGGCTGTAGTGTTTGCCTTGAAGATTTGGAGACACTACCTTTATGGAGAAATGTATGTTGTCTTTACTGATCATAAGAGTCTGAAATATTTGATGTTTCAAAAGGATTTAAACCTTAGGCAACGAAGATGGCTGGAGTTGCTTAAGGATTATGACTTGACGATTGAGTAGCATCCTGAAAAGGCTAATGTGGTAGCGGACACATTGAGTCGTAAGGCTGTGGTTGAGCTTAGAGCGATGTTTGCGAGGTTGAGTGTGACACGAGAAGGTGGTTTGTTGGCTAAGTTGCAAGTTAAGCCTACGTTGTCACAAATGATTAATGCTAAGCAACCGTATGATGATTCTTTGGTTCCTCATGTTAAGGACATATCGGATGGTAATCCATCGGAGTTTCATTTTGATGGTGATGGAGTTTTGTGCTTTAAGGGTCGAATAGTGGTGCCGAAAGATTCAGAGCTAAGGCACATTATTTTGACGGAGGCACATTCTAGTCATTTTTCTATACATCCCGGTAGTACCAAGATGTATCATGATTTAAAGGAAATGTACTATTGGGTTGGTTTGAAAAAGGATGTGGCGGAGTTTGTTTCTAAGTGCATGGTGTGTCAACGAGTTAAGGCTGAACATCAGTTTCTATCTGGATTATTACAACCGTTGAGAATTTTAGAGTGGAAATAGGAGAGAATCACCACGGATTTTGTGTCAGGGTTTCTATTGACACCGGCTAAAAAAGATTCTATTTGGGTAATTATTGATCAGTTTATGAAGTGTGTACATTTTCTGCCAGTGCATACAACGTAAACCTTGGATAAGTTGGCGGACTTGTATATCGCTGAGATTGTACGTTTTCATGGGGTACCTAAGTATATTATTTCTGATAGAAACCCGCAGTTTACAGCGAGGTTCTGGAGATGCTTACACCAGGCTTTAGGTATGAGGTTGAGATTCAGTACCGCATATCATCCTCAAACGGATAGACAGTCAGAGCGTGTTATCCAGGTCTTGGAGGATATGTTGAGATATTGCATTATTGAGTTCCAAGGAACATGGGAGAAGCACTTACCTTTGGCCGGAGGTGTCGAACGCCCTTGTATTAGGCTAAGGTAGGGGAAAAGCATGTTTTCTTGCCGCATGTGTTGAAAGACATAAATGAAAAGGTAAATCTTGTATGTGATCGCTTGAAAGCGGCTGCCGATCGGCATAAATCTTACGCAAATTTGAAGCGTAGGGAGATTGAGTATGCGGTGGGTGATCGCGTGTTCTTGAAAGTGTCACCATGGAAAAAGGTGATGCGGTTCGGACATAAGGGTAAGCTTAGTCCGAGTTTTATTGGACCATATGAGATCATGAAGTGTGTTGGTCATGTGGATCATCGGTTGAGGTTGCCTCCCAAGCTAGAGAAAATACATGATGTGTTCCATGTATCTATGTTTCGGAGGTATCAGTCGGATCCCTCTCATGTTATGCTTGTAACCCCATCGACCCGGCCTTGACACCTGACCGAATTGAGTGAGCTACATTAGGTTTGCCGAAGCAAACCAGAGAAAGGTTATGAAAATTTGGTCCATTTTTTTCCTTTTAACTTGCCTAGATTCGAATTATTAAACCTACATGTTCATACTTGCAGCGGTTAAAATTTTAAGGAAAACCAAGCATGGGAGAACCACCAATGGCATATCACAACTTTCAGGGACTAGATTGCAAAACTAATAATTTTAAGGACCTACACTAAAATTTAAGTTACCAATCCTCAATTAGTCAGATTTCATGCCATCACGTCAAATTTTAGATTAAAACGATCACCCAAACTCGTTTAATTGATTAAGAAACTTTAGAGACTAAAACGGAAGAATTCAAAACTGCCCACAATGACATTTCAACAGAATTAACTGCCTCCCTTTAGATACACCAGGGCCCGTATCGAAATAGCATGAAACACATCATTTCAGTACACTAGGTACTGTATCGATACGCCATATCGAAGGTAAAATTCCATTTTTTTTATTAAACATCATATCGATATGGGGAACTAGTGTTTCGGTATGCGGACTCTCTTCCAAAAAGTGAAATTCCAGTGGCTTAATACCGTATCGAAACACCTTCACCTGTACTGAAACACCCTACCCGGAAATGCCTAGCCGTACCGATACGGCCCCCTGCATTTCGGTACGCCTAGGCCTATAATGTCATTTTTAGCTGGTTTTTCAATCGAATCTAGATACATTTGAGTCCTAACAACTTGCATACATGCATACATACATCTATACTTGCATAATATCACATCCATGCCAAAATTACCCAACCAAGCATGTCACATAAATCTGAATGCGCACTCTAGAGGCATGCTTCCTAAACCATGATACCAAACATACCAAAATGCACAAATAGGTCAATCTCAGCAAAAGCATCAAACCAACACCATATCCATATCGCATTCAACATGTTAAGATCACCAAAGCATGCCAACCAAAAAAAACCATCTATATGTATACCTAGAGAACCATAAAACCTTAACCATAGGTATGATGCAAAAAAGGCATAACAACATCAATCAAACTCGGAAATAACAACATCACACATACCCAAAACACCAGGGAAAATATAAATACAAATCCAAAATTTGAGGCGAACACATTGCCTTATTAACCGAAAACCAAAACCGAGTTCATACTCAAATAGACTTGTCTTGGGATCGCTTTATCCTTGCCTTTGTTGCCTCCTTGCTTTAATGCTCTGCATCATTAGGGAAAAACGTAAGCAAACTTGCTTAGTGAGGATGCTCATAAGTCAATGATGCATTAAAACCGTTTGAAAACTATATGTTTATTTTCCAAAAACATGCTTACAACCAAAATCTTTCCATGATTCCAACCGAATCAAAACATAATAACCTTTATGCAACATCTTATACATTCCATGTTTAAATCCCAAAGCATTATAAACAAACCATGCTTAAATCCCAAAGCATTATAAAATAGGTTCAACACTTGAACTTTCACATATATTGTCATTTATAGTGACCCGGATAGGCTACCTTTATCCTATACATATCGGATACACGGATCTTTCATACCATGCCTAGTTAAATCGCATGATACCCCAAACCTTGCCTAGTTAAACCGTAAGATTTGATACCCTCGCCTAGTTAAACCACGAGATTTACACCCTTGCCTAGTTAATCCACAAGTGTACTGACATTGCCTAGTTAAACCACAAGATCACCATCAAATTGGGTTGCCTAGTTAATCTGCATGCCCCAATGAGGTTCCCAACAGTCCGAGTGGCCTTGTTAAACCGCCATACCTCAAGGATCCATGGTCACGATCGATTTTGTTCATATTTTATTAGTGCACTTTTAATCCTATGGCATGCCAACTATATCTGATTGTTTCCTCACCATGTCATATAGCCAGTATACCATTTACAAAACCATTTACTTATTGTTTTACATGCATTAAACAAAACATCACATATGCAAGTCTTATTGCCAATGCAATAACACCATTCCCAACCGGAATGAACACCAATGCACAATAGCATTTAATATACTTTCAAACCCCTGCATATGTACCCAAAACCATGCATATCCAGTAAGTAAATCATGTCATGTTTATCACCAAAACATGAAAATAACATGCTCATATCCAAGCTGATATTCAAGAGCAAAAAAAGGGAAACTTACTTCTGAGCTTAGGTAAGTGTCTCACGCTTACTCTAAACTCCCAACAACCTTTACAAACCTTTGTAAAGCATTTAAAACCAGTTTCCACTCACCGATACATTTAGTCTTTCTTGCCAACGCGATGCAAGCTCCTAGCAAGCCACCAAAACAACATCAAGCTTCAACGCCTTGATATTCCCTTATTTTAAACACATAAAACCAGAGGATAAATGCATCATCATGCATTCTAACCACTGCCTCAAAGCAAAACCCTGCAACTCTCAGGTTGCCCACTAAGAAACCATCCAAAACAAATCGAAAATAACATCAAACGTTTCTGAAACTTATCCCATCCATAAAACAACAATTCAACCCATCAACCAACATCAATTAACATCCAAAAACCCTTTCCTAACATCCTTTTTCTTCCAGCCAAGATCAAACTCGATTATCACCACAAAAACTCAAGTCTAACAACCTACACAATTAGAGATCTAAGAGTTTTGGGATTCTATTGATAAAAACAACTTATCAACATCAAAACACATCCAATATATTTATTAAATCAACCTTAAATACTGGAAATTAGATCCACTTCGAAATTTACCTTGTTTCATCATCTTTTTCTCAATTAACTCAATCAAACATTAATAACACATTAAAATCAGTTTACATTCAATAAATCAAGGATCAAATACTTGGGAATTTTAGTAAAGAACCATACAATAGAGGAGATCACGGAACTTACCCCTATTGTGAGATTTATCCCTCAATTTGGTTGATAAAAGCTAAGAAAACACAAGATTTAAATAAGATTTTTGTAAAACAATATCATATAATCAATCACAAATCATAAAAACGAGTTAAAGAACCCCTCACCTCTGGATTTTGATGAAAACTTGGGTGTTTGGCTGAGGAGAGAATGGAGAGAAAAAGTTAAGAGAAAATTTTGTGAATTTTCTTTAAAGTGTTTAACTAACTTTTTAACTAAAATCCCTTTTTATTAAACTTTAAATCACATGTTAAAATACCTTTAATTAAGGGAGAAATAATCAGAAAAAAAAAACTTGGTAAAATACCTCCTTAAAGATTCTAAGAATTTGACCCTTTTCATTTTGGTCACTTTAAAAAATAGTTTTCAAAACTTACATTTTGGTCACTAACCAAAATTTCATATTTTCGAATTCCATTTCCAAAATTGATTCCACCAAAAATCAATATATATTAAAAGATGATTTTTAACTATTTTTCCATATTTTTATCTTACCAAAAATATACGATCCTGAATCTGACTCGAATCTCTAACCTGGTCCACCAAACCGTCTATTAACCTCAAAACCGCTAAGCCCAAAACTGGGGTGTTACAATGCCGGTGGGTCATATTGAGTTGAGGCCGAATTTATCCTATGATGAGGAGTCGGTGGAAATCCTTGATTCCAGTAGCAAAATTCTTTGTGGCAAGATGATTGAACTTGTAAAAGTCTTGTGGCGACATCGTGGTGTCGAGGAAGTCACTTGGGAAAGCAAGGTGGGTATGTTGGATAAATTTCTGCATTTATTTCCTCTAGGTAAATTTTGAGGACAAAATTTCTTAAGAGGGGGAGAGTTGTAATGCCCCGGTTTTATGCCTAGTGGTTTTGGGGTTTGGTTTGAGGGTCTGGTGGACCGATATTAGAGGTTCGAGTTAGTTTCGAGATTAAATTGGATTAAATATTTTTAAAGGTGGTAAAAATATGGAAAATGCTTTAAAATCATTATTTAATATATTAATGATTGTGGAAAATCAATTTTGGAAAATGAGTTTTGGAAATCGGACATTTTGGACTAGTGACCAAAGTGCAAACTTTGAAAACTGTTTATAGTGACTATTTTGTAAAGGGTCAAAACTTTGAATCTTTAAGGAGTTAATAACCCAAAAGTCTAATTTTAGACTTTATCCTTTAATTGGATATTTTTAAAAGTGTTTTGGAAAATAAAATAGGTTGGGGAGAATTAATTGGTAATTAACTCTTTTAAAACAAAAGTCACGTAACTAACTTTCTCAAAACCTTTTTCTCTCAAAATATCTCCATCCAAACACCATTCACTTCTTCTAAATCTTTAGGTAAATCTTCTTTTTCTTAAATCTTTTGATTTCTAAAGGATTCTTAATGGTTTCTAAACAAAACCTTATTGTTTTAACTTTGTTCTCACATATAAATTCAGCCAATTAAGGGAGAAAGCATCCATTAGAGGTAAGGTTCGTTCTTCTCCTCTAATGAAAGGTTCTTTACTGAAATTCCCAAGTTGTTGATCCTTTACAATTGTTTTCTAATGTGTTTTGATAGTTTAATTAAGGAAAATTGGTTTAATTGTGTTTGATTGATGAAATTGGTAGATTTTCAAATTGGATCTATTTTGTTGGGTTCTTGATCAGGTTAGATCATGATTTTGATGTTTAATAATGTTAAAAGCTTGGATTTAACATTGTAATCCCGAAACTAGTTGAATCTATAATATTGAAGGTTGTTAGTTAAGGGTTTTTGTGATGTTATTGGTGTTTAATCATTGTTGGAAGTAAAAGGATCTCGTGAAAGGGTTTCTAGATGTTAATTGATGATGTTTTATGTATTGAATCATTGTATTATGGCTGGGTAAAGATTGAGAGGTGTTTGAGGTTGCTTTCGATAAGTTTCGGATGGTTTTTGAGTAGGCAACTTGTGAGTTGCGGGAATTTGCTTTGAGGCAGTGGATTGAATGCATTTTGATGCATGTTTCCTCTGGTTTTGTGTGATCAAAACAGAGGATAATCAAGTTGAAGTAGCTTGAGGAAGATTATGACTTGCCGGGAGCTCGATTTGCTTTGGCGAGCAAGATGAAGTGAAATTGGTGAGTGGAAACTGGTTTTAAATGATTCCTAAAGGTTTTTAAATGATGTTGGAGTTTAGGCTAAGCGTGAAACACTTAACTAAGCTCATAAGTAAGTTTAATCTTTTTTGCTCTCGAATATCGGATTGGATATGAGCATGGTTGATTACATGTTTTGGATTTTAAACATGGTTTGTTTTACTTACTGTGAATGCATGTTTTTTAGTACATATGCAAAGGTTTAAAAGTATATGAGATGCTAGTGAGCATTGGTTTTCATTCAGTTTGGGAATGGGGTATTGCTTTGGCAATGTGATTTGCATATGTGGTGGTTTTGTTTAATGCATTGTAAAACAGCGAGTAAATGGGTTGCAAATGATATATTGGCTATGTGACATAATGAGAAAATATTCGGATATAGTTGGCATGACATAGGATTAAAGTGAACTATAATATATACTTAAAATCGATCATGTCCATGGGTCCTTGAGGTATAGCGGATTGGCTACTCAGACTATTGGTTTTCTCATTAGAGGTTATGCGGATTGGCTAAACTATGTGAGAGTAAATCTTGTGGATTGGTAAGGTTTGAGATATCATGCGGATTGGCATGGTTTGAGTATGGTGGAGGATTGTCCATCATGAGTTATCCGTGTATCCGATATATGAATGGAGGATTGTTTATCCAATGATAGAGGATTATCTATCCAAGGATAGAGGATTGTCTATCCAAGGGCAGAGGATTGTCTAACTGAGGTCACTATAATTGTCAATATATGAAAGTTCATGTGTTGAACATATTTTATAATGCTTTGAGATTTAAGCATGGTAAAAAGAATTAATGCTTTAGGATTTAAGCTTGAGATGATTTAATGCTTTGGGATTTAAGCATGGAATTTATGCATGTTGTTGCATAAGAATTGTTATGCAATGTTTTGATTTGGAATCAATGTAAATGCTTTGGTTGTAATCATGGTTTGAAAACAAGTGTTTAGTTTTCAAAGGATTAATTGCATCATTATTTTATGAGCATCCTCACTAAGCATGTGTGGTTACGCTCTCTTTTTCCTAATGATGCAGAGCACTGAGGTTTGGGGTAGCAAAGGCAATGTCTAAAGTGATCCAAGAACCAAGACTACTTTGAGTATGAACTCGGTTTAAGTTTTCGGTTAATAAGGCAATGTGTTCGCCATATTGTTGGGATTTGTAATTATGTTTTTCCCCTGGTTTTTAGTCATGAGTGCTGTATTTTGGAGTTGGTTGTTGTTGATAAGCATGTTATAGGTTTTTGCTTATGGTTGATGCTAGGTGGTTGCCTAGGTATGCATTTAGTTAGCATTGCTTGATTTCCATGCTTGGATGTCTTTAACATGTTGATGTTGATGCAAGAGATATGTTGGTATGTTGCCATTGTTGGAAGTTGTTCAAATGAGTGTTTTGGTATTTTGGCAAAGTGGTTTAGGAAGCATGCGTATAGGTTGAATCTTTTTGAAAGCATATGTTTGTTATGGTTGCTAAATCTTGGTGCAAGTGTTGGAATATGTCTTGATGGATGTTTGTATGCATGTGTGTGAGTTGTTAGGAACCAAATGTATCTAGATTCGTGTGATAAACCAGCTCAAAATAACATTACAGGCCTAGGCGTACCGATACGCGGGGGACCATATCGGTACGACTAGGCAATTTCTGGTGCTGCGTATCGGTATGGGCATTTGGGTTCCAGTACGATTTTGTGCTACTAGAAATCTTACTTTTTCAACGAAGCTCGTGTACCGAAACACGTTGTGGTCGTATCGGTACGGTATTTAATAATGTTAAATTAGATTTGGTTTTCATACAAGCGTACCGAAATGAGGCTGATTAGTTTTGAGCACCGTATCGATACAATTGCCGCGTATCGATACGGGTGTCCATTATTGCCGTTAATGTCAATGAATAAAGGTTATGTTTCTTTCATTTTAGTCCCCGAATGTTGTACTTACAATTAAGTGAGTTGGGATGGTCTTTTTTATCTAAAAATTGACATGCAAGCATGTAATCTGACTAGTTGAGGATTGGTAACCTTAATTCCAGTAGTGGTCTTTAAGTTTATGAGATTTACGATTTGGTCCCTAAATTGTATGATATGCAATTGGTTGCCTTTCTGGGGTGGGTCTGTTTCCTTGGTAATTTCATCCGCTGCAAGCATGAACACTTAGGATTAATAATATGCATCTAGACAAGATAAAAGGAAAAAAATGGACCGGTTTTCATAATCTTTCTCCGGTTTGTCTTCGGCAAACCTAATGTAGCTCATTCGGTTCGGTAGGGCGTCTAGGCTGGGTCGAGGGGGTTACATTAGGTCTTGCCTCCTAAATTTTGTGTTTAAATACTTAATGATCTATTTTATTTTTTAAATTCAATATTTTGACCGCTCCTAATGTTCAACATTGACTCTATATGATTAATGCCATACAACATTTCCAGCTTTTTTCAAGTTCGATGTTCTCTACCTTTCACTTCTACAAGCCTACAACCAGGGAAGGATGTAAGTGGAGGGTGAGAGGGGCAATTGCACCCCCTAATTTCGATGGTTTAACTACATTTTAGGTTATTAATAGTTTTAAAACTAATTCAATTAAGTCCTTGCCTCCCCCAAAATTGTCTCGTATAATTTATTTTTAGGACCTTATCAATTTTAAAATTAATTAATTTGAGCATTGACCCTCAATTTTTCTGGTTTAATTACTTTTTAAGACCTTTTAATTTTAAAATTAGTGAAATTAAATCTCAATTCCTTTAATTTTATGGTTTAATCACTTTTTAAGATCCAGATCGTTCCTAATTTAAACAGCTTGCCCACTCACAATTCAATCTTAGCTTCGTCCATGCCTACAACCCAATAGTCATGATGTTTTGATAGTATCCTAAGGTTTACATTTAAAAAGCATCATGTGATTAAGATGTCTTAGAAACCATGATTTTCCTTTATTCATTAAGCATGCCTGCCTGTCTTGCATGCATGTGGCGGAATGCTTTCGTGTAAACAATGCATCATTGATCTTTTATTGACCTGGAATATAATGTGACAGAAAGTTTGAAATGGGCAACTTCTTTTAGTTTTTTTATGGCTTAAATGTTCGGGATTCTTCTTCTATGCAGAGATGGGCTTCGTAAAATGAGTCGAATTAACTTGATGTCATTAAAGGTGGATTTGGATACCTTGAACAAGGAAAGAAAATGGATTTGTCTTGTTTTTCAACAAAAGTGGGCTTTAATTTTCTACATGCATGATTGTAATAAAGGGGGTTAATGTTGCTCGTAGATAGAGGCATAGAAGCTTGAGTTGGAAGTGTTTGACTCAAGAGTATAAAATAATGGTTACACGCTTGGGAAGCAAAGCCCTAGGTCAAGGAACGGACAAAAAGGGTTCCAACCGAGGGCTAGATTTGGGGAGTTTCACTGAATTTGGAGTCCCAAGTTTGGCATTTGACTCAGGGAACTCAACCCCATTAAATTCGTCGTACTAAACTTGCCAGCCCATTACTAGACAACTTATTAACAAGTTCTTGAGTACGAGAAATTTTGAAAATGCTTGAGGGTTTTCAAATGGGATTTCAAAAACTTGATTTTATTTCCCATTTGTAGTTGTCACTTAATTGCCATTTCCAATAAGCAAGAAAATTGAAGAATTCTGCGTAGAGTTTGGTTTTCCAAAGGCTACAAACAAAATCAGAGGAAATTTTGAGTAATTAGAATTGAATTTTGTCCCCTCAAGCATTTAGACTTGACTTTCAGCTTGTGATTAATTAACATAAACCATGCATGTTAATTGTGATGTGTCAAATACAATCACGATGGCACGGTTATAATTATAATAAATTAAAAATTTTGAGTTTGAATTTGTTCATGCCTAGGGATGGTCATGGGTTGGGTGGGGTTTTTGGTCGATCCGCACCCGACCCTAAAATTTAAGACATTCATCCAAACCCAACCTGACCCAATATTTTATGATGTTTCACCCGAACCCGAATTTTAGACTAAAAACTCGAACCCGACCCGACATAAATAAAAAAATATCAATTTTCATTATTATTCGATAAAATAGGGAGCTAATTGAAAAAAATACAAATAGAGGGAGCAATATAATAATTATTCCATTTTTATTAGACAAAATAGGGAGATAATTGAATTATATATATAAAGAAAGATATATTGTAGCAATTATATATAAATATTTAGAATAAAATTAAACTATTATTTTGAGTCGGGTCGGGTAGAGTATTTTTCATCTTAAACTCAAACCCGACCCAACCCGACTTCATACTCAAAAACCCCGACCTGAACCCAAAATTTTCTTAAAAAATCCCGACCCTATAAGATCGGGCCAGGTCAAAACCCGTCGAGTATGGGTTAAATTGCCATCCCTATTCATACCTATGGTACTTTCAAATCCAATTAGTTAAGGTTTAAGGATAATTTAGGAAATGCAAAAAAAAACAAAAAAACTGAATAGAAATAAGTATTTTAACGCATTGAAAGAGTCGAAAACAAAAGCAAATAAACGGTTCGGATGAGGGAAATAGATGGCTCAGATTAACTCCTTATTTTTTTTGTTTTCAAGTGATAATCTTCACATAACCCACTGTTAATCTCAGCCATTCGTTTCACTCATCCAACGATCCAAAAAAACGTGTAAAAGTTAAAATCTTTTACACTGTGTAACTGGATCTTATCCATATATATATAGGGATAGGATCCAGTTACACAGTGTAAACTTTTTTAACTTTTACACGTTTTTTGGATCTTTGGATTAGTGAAACGGGTTGCTGAAATTAACAGTGGGTTATGTGAAGATTATCACTTGAAAAAAAAATAAGGAGTTAATCTAAGCCATCCATTTCCCCCATCCAACGATCCAAAATAGTGTAAAAAAGTAAGGACTGTAAGTGGATCTTATCCCATATACGTGTGCGTGTGCATGTGTGTGATCCTCTTACACTATGTAAACTTGAAAATTTTATATTTTTTTGGATTGTTGGATGAAGATGAATCGATGGATGAGATTATCAGTAGGAAATTGAAAGATTATCGCATGAAAAAATATGGAAATAATCTTAGCCATTATTTTACTGTAAAAGTAGTTGAATTTTACATAGTGTAAGTGGATCCTAACCCACATACATTATGTAAAATTTAATTAATTTTGCACCAATTTATGGTCACTGGATGGATGAAATGGATGGACGAGATTAAAAACGGAGAATAAAGAGATTTTTAATGAAATATGTTATACACATGATGTTATCAAATCATAATATAAATTAATTTAAATAACTATCAATAGTTAAACTCATTCTAGCCGCTCATAGCTTTTCTTTCCAACCCAAACATTCAACTTTTTTTTATCTTTGTTTGGTTAGCGGCGGCAACAATTTTTATATTGGTTGTTGATAGCCGGTATTTTTTCTTTTGCTTTGTTTTATTATTTCGTGTTCTTACTTTTCTTTTACTTTATCTAGTTTTTAATAAGAACAATTATGCCTTTATGACACGTTTCTTATGCTTTTTGGCACGTTTTTTTTTTGGCATTTGGCTTTTATTTTACATTTTTTAGGAGTGGATTTGACGCCGCCACGACTGATCAAGAACTCGCTTATTTCTTATCATGTTGATCTTCCTTGCATTGGATCTTCGGGTTGAATTTCGATACGCGTCACAATCATTGTTTCTTGTTCGCGATTGAGTTTTGGTAACGACCGTTTTGTCAACATACCATGAGGGTTATTTGTTTTTTAATGTTACTGTTGATGACTTTATCCTTTAGTCGAAGATTTTTGGTGTTGTTCGTATCTATCTATTGTTCGAGTTTTTTTATTGGATTTTTAACATTTTCATTGTATGAGCTCAAGTGCACAATTTTTGTTTAAATAGTTATAGAAAATGTTAGATTAACTGTTTAATTTACAATTATGGTTGTAAACCCTTATTGTAATTTTAGATATTTTTTCCTTTTAATAAAAATTTTATCAAAAATAATTTAATTTAATTTTTTATAAAACATAATCAATATAATTTTCTCAGTATTACGTTAATATAAAGTTTTAAGTTTAAATTAAATAAATAGATAAATTAAAGCATAACACCAAAAGTAAATATATAATCTTCCTTTATTTTAACTATATATACATATGGCTCATTTAAAATTAAAAAAATATCAACTAACATGAACCATACGTAGTTCTTCATTGTTGGTCGTTTGAAAAGTGTTTTTTAAAAAATAATGGTATAAAATTATTGTGAAAATATGCTATTTGTTAATTTAATTGTTTGAAATTGTTGTCAAAAATATTATGGGAATTAAAATATCTATTTTTGTCAAATTTAAATATTAATTTTAAATACACCTCGCAAAATGCAGTTGTTCGGAGAAAAATAAATAAAGTGTTTAATAATTTTATAATCATTTTTTTTTTTACTTTCAGTTGTTTACGTTTAGATTCAAAAATTAGTTTGAAAAACATTTTTGTAGAGAGAGGGAGGGCGGGGAGAGAGAGGGAGGGAGAAAGAGAGAGGGGTTCTGGTTGGGTCATTCGAGTCAAGATTACATTTAATTTATATTTAAATCTGGTTCGAGTTGAGTTATTTAAAGTATAGACTATATTGGTTTATATCCTATTTTAGTCAAGTCATTTTGAGCTAAACTATATTCAATTT